>JAYKKI010000046.1:1200000-1572500 GCA_039881145.1 Druceiella hillmani
CCAACTAATTTTGAAGATGACATGAAAATTAACTCTAATTTCCTCAATAGCCATCTTCAATAAAATAATTTTGTTTTGATAACTGTTTTATTTCCTCAGGTAAACAACACCGTATTTGAATTACGCAGTAACGAGTACAGACGTGGTTTTTTCGACATTAGTTACAAATTATGTGACATGCTTGAACACGAAAAAATATTCGTGCCAGCCATTAATAAAGCTTTGGGATGGAATTTGGAGTGTCCTTTGAAGGCGGTAACTTACAACATCTTATTTTCTGAATAATAATATTAACTATAAATCATACAAATTACGTCACTTTAGTGTATTGGTTTGATCACAAAGTTTCGGTCTTTGAGGACGTAGTGAACCGCGGTGTCACGGGTTCGTTTCCCTAATGCTCATCGAGGGAAATTTATTTGGTTGTAAGAAATTGCTCTTGTAGCCATAATTCCGTCAAAAGTCAAAAAAGTTGTGTACATTAATGTTGTATACATTAAAGTTGTATACATTAAAGTCGTATACATTAAAGTCGTATACATTAAAGTTGTATACATTGAAGTTGTATACATTAAAGTGGTATACATTAAACTTGTATACATTAAAGTTGTATACATTAAAGTTGTATACATTAAAGTTGTATACATTAAAGTTGTATACATTAAAGTCGTATACATTAAAGTCGCATACATTAAAGTCGTATACATTAAAGTTGTATACATTAAAGTTGTATACATTAAAGTTGTATACATTAAAGTTGTATACATTAAAGTTGTATACATTAAAGTTGTATACATTAAAGTTGTATACATTAAAGTTGTTTACATTAAAGTTGTATACATTAAAGTTGTATACATTAAAGTTGTATACATTAAAGTTGTATACATTAAAGTTGTATACATTTCAAGTCAAAATAAATGAATAATTAAAGTACTATTTGGCTACAGGAATGTGCACTTGAAATTCTATGTCTTTGAGGCATCAGAATGGTTTAGAATTTACAATTTCATGCTAATAAAATAAACCTTAAAAAAAATTCCCAAAACATTTTGTCTATTATTAATGCTATCAACAATTATGACAAAGCATATGTAATTAAAAATTGAAAATTCAATTGAAATGTCCTAGCAAGTAACTATGGATTTCAGTTCCTACCATTACTCCTACCATTGATCAGGCCCCAATCGTTCCTACCATTGAGCAGGCCCAAATATGGTTCAGTTTAAATTATAATGACACCGCCTTTGAAAATCAGACAGACAAGCATTGGAATTGGTAAACAAGAGTAACTAATTCTCCTTTTTTACAGAGGATTTACAATTTTACTATGAAGGATGTAGATTGGCACTTATTTCCAAGACGTGTTCCGTGGACCAAAATGAAATTGGAAACCGTGATATGTACAAACAAAAATAAAATAATATTAAAAACATCTTATTTTTTGAAGTTCGATGAAATTTTGGACAAAAAGCGACCTAAAAAGAATAAGTCGACTAGTGGGAAAAGATCCTTTCGTGAAGGAGAGGATTAGTTCTTTTGTCTAATTATTCTTCAAGAAAGGAAACCAAATTACCAAACTTCACTTTGTCTACCAATAATTTTTCGGAGCAAATCGATCTGATCATCGTTAGTCAGGGTATCGATCATCGTAAGCTAATCTATTGCAAATAATTTCGCCTTAGTTTATAGTAACAATTTAGTACCTTTTACTAGTTTATATTTTTTACTAGTTTATATGTTTATATTGGTCAGTAGTATAAATTTTAATTTTAAACTCATTAATGGTGCAGGGGGTGTTGACGAATAGCAAATCATATGAATACTATAGTTGTTTTTTTTATTATATGTCTTGAATAATAGGCTTGGGTAATAGGCCTAATAATAGGTCTTGCAATAAAAAAATAATAATGTTATATTTATACTTATATTTTATTACTTATATTTACATTATTTATACTTATATATAAACTTTAATAAAATTTATCTCAGAACTGAATTCAAAAAATCGTTTCATTGATATTCCAAATTAGAAGAGTATAGTATCGTTGTCATCTTTTATCTCAGTCGATAGAGACTCTCACCGACTCTATAAAGTGTTAGTAAGGGTTTGCATGGATGGAGATAACTGGCGATACAGATCCAGTTCAGCAGAATCTGTCGTGATGTCTAATATAACTTGTGAATGGTACATGTTTTAAGAATTTCCGTCGACGGACGACGGACATGATTTCATCATCATGAAACAAAGTTCATTCAATTAAATTGTTCATTATGTTATAAACGATTTAAAATATTAGTAGTTTTTACGTTTAAAAATTGAGTCTTTTTAATATATTTAGTTTTTTGTCAAATTTATATTAAGTTCAGAAAAAAGAAGTCTTGATGTTTTAATGTACACATATATGTTTTAATATTTACATTTCCGTAGTAACAAAACGGAATTATAGTAATTAGGAATGATAAAATTACAAGGAAAACAATATGAATACAATATGAATATAAAGATGAATTTTCGAGGTCTCTTTAAGAAAGAGTACCGTAAGCTTAATATGTCCGATTACTTCGTTAACATATTTCGATATAACTTGATAAGAATAAATGATGATAATGTAATATGATAATACTCTAAATGCGAAAATGACTATTTATCAAAGCGGAGTTGGATCGATTTACAATCACGACGTCATCTTCTATAGTGGTTAGATTCTGGCAACTGACTATAGCATCAAGCACATGGAGCTGACTTATTCTTAATGAAGGGCATCGAAGATTCTGGCAGAAAATCCAGCACTATCTGTTAGTTGTGAGTTTTTTACATTCGGCGTAGAATTATTTTATTATCGGTAGTAAATGTGTAGTATACATGACCGCATTAACTGTTGATCATTTGCCCATGCGGTTTATAAGTAATCCTGAGCTTCTTCCTTCAGTATTATTGGCACTGACATAGAAGAAAGAAGTCTCTAAGGACTGTCACTTTGTAGGTTTATTTGTTAATTCCAGCAATATTTTCCAATAATATTTTAAGTTTATTTGTTAATTCCAATATCGACTTTTTTTTCTTTAGAAAGATTTAATTCACGAAGGTACAACAAAGGACTGGTTCTAATTTATTCAGTGGCATGTTTTACATGTATGGATATAATATGTTAGGTGGCGGTTTAGTAGGGATATTTCATATCGTAATCTGGTAAGCCTAATAGTGTTTGCTATACTTTTATGACCTGCTAATCATAAATCGTTGTAACATGAAATTATATTTTTTCGTTCAGGCTCAGAAGGTGCAGATAATTAGTGCTGTTATTTCATATGGTAAAACTTGTAAACTATTATATTGTGACACAAGAGTTTTGCGTGTTTTTTCATATTATTTGTCTTGCAAGTTCATTTCTCCAAAGCAAATTTTATATGTTATATTAGGTCGGTAAGGTCAGCACTATGTTAGGATAAAAGTAATGGACAATTCATTAAACTTTTCTTTATAGGCGCGTAAGTTGGGTGGACAGAAGAGTAACATATATTCGGTTTTTTCATCGAATACAACAAGCCTGTTTTCGGTTTCATAGATTTGGTCTCGAAAATGAGTCGTAATATGATGTTAATTCGTTAAAACATTAATACATGCATAATAAGTAATATGCATTTCGTTTTTCTATATTTTTAATTCATTGTTTACATCGTTATAATATAGTAAAACATTTAAATACTGTTGAAAATGTTTCCATGAGCTTACCAGTGCCCCTCAAAAATCTGAAACTGCCCTGTCGAAAAACAGATTGGCAAGGAGTCTACTGTGGCCATGAGCGGATCTAGAATCAATTTGTTAGAATGAATTTTGTGCTTGGGAATGGCCTTCGACTCTAAGCGAAGCTATCCCAGGCGCGGTACATCGGAGAGAAGGCGAGAGTTGCTTTCCACGCCATGGCTAGGGTTGCTAGGACTGGCTTGGGACTTAATATATCGAACCTCATATTTATGTATACGGCAATATAGCTACATTTCTCTAAACGATACCGGTGTGGGTTTCGTCGTCTATCGGAGTCCGAAAGATAAGCAGGGTCGTGCTCAAATCACAGCGTGAGCCTCACATGGTCCCGATCAAGGCTTATAGAATCTGTTTTTACAGAACCTGTTACATTCTTGACCTAGTTGGATGGAAGTGATAGAAACTTTAATTTGAATATCTTTTCAAATCATAACCATTGGAAGCTAATAGGATAACAAACAATATATATACATAATTTATTTTAAATTTTGTAGCCCAAGGAACATTCCAATAGCATATAATAGAGATTTTATCATTTACGAATCCAATGATACTCACTTTTACTTGTGGCAAAGAAAAAGCACAGTGGATAAATGTTTTAGATAATTACGTTACCATCGGCTTGAGTTGAAAAATATATTTCCAGTTTGTGACCCATATTAGAGAATCTGGCTTTTTTGTAATATGGAGAATGAGAGTATGTGAAAGAGTAGAATATTCTAAAGAGGTATGGTTAATTTAAGTAGTTATTCTTCTGAATGAACTTTAAGTCAGCATGGTATTTCGAATTCCAAGTTCAGTTGATAATGGGTTACTTTTTTATTCTTATACTAGAACAAACATTAACCATAGTTTGAATCCCTCGCAGATCTACTTATATGCGACCTTTCCCCTCTAGCCTACCTGCACCGCCATTTCTGTTTACAAATATAGGTGGCTTTTTTTTTAAATTTCTCTGAAATATTTTTGAGATACATACAAGAAGTAAAGTCAAGACTGTCCTTCGTGCCGTCCTCTATAAACAAATCTAACATACTTTGCTGCTCAGTAAATCGTTTCGGACTTTACCCCGGAAAAATTGATAGGCAGACAGACGCACAGACGGATATACCGACATAATTATATGGAGGGTTTTTTAAGTTGAGGAAAGCCAATCATCCTAAAAATAGATGGTAAGTTGAAAATAGGAGACGGACACTTCAATTTTGTTTATACGCATTGGCGCATATATTTATTTTATACATACAGATTATTTCCAGTTAGAATTACAAGACAACTTAGTTACTTATTTCATTATTGTTTAATTCGTTTGACTTAAAAGTGTATTAGTGAATCGCAGTTAGCAGTTTCATCAAAAATATCGCCTCTTTCAGTCAATCACTATTAACACAAATCCCATCCGCTAATTATTTTTTTATTGGCTTGATCACTTTGCAGTTACCACGTTCCATGTACCATGTATTACATATAGTAAATACAATGTATTCCAAGTCATATAACTTTCAAATTTATTGAGATGTCAAGATAAACATAACGACGTATATACTGCAGATCATGGGTTTGAATATAGTCTTCATACTGCGCAGCTATTACCACAATCAAATGAATATTTGGTTCAACTTAGCTGTTGACAGATTATAGTCAAATTACTTTTGAACATATCCGTGTTTAAAATAATAAATCATAGCGTAATCTTCATTTTTTTCGTTGTTTCATTTTCGATTTAACACGTTTATAAATGTAAGACATCTTACAACACAACAATTTTGATGTTTGCTACAAATTTTACAATTTTTTGTAAAGTAGTGTGTTTTCTCCGAAATATTAACATTTTTAAAATAAACTTATTTAAATGTCCCTTATCATAAGCATTAAAGGAAATGAATAAACCTGTCTTGCGTTGGATTCCTTTACTTCATTTTTTTCATTTTTTTTTTACAAAAGGTTCATTTTTCTTGATAAATGCCATTACTTATAGAAATCTTGCATAATTAATGACGAATCTATCGATGCACATTTCAGTAATAGATTTTATATTTTAAAGGAAATAACACAGTTTTGCTTTTGTAATAATATATTAATATTAAACCTGTCAAGCATGAGTGAAATATGAGGGTTTCGTACACAATTAGGCATTTATAAACATTTAATATTATGTAATGTTCCTGTTAAACTATTAACAAAATTTTAATTTTTAGAACGAAAATATAGTGTCTACTGCATCTTTCAAAGTAAAAAAAACTACAAACCGTTAATTTGTAGTTGTATCACGTAAACAAATATTTTTTTTACGTGATACAACTACAAATTAACGGTTTTTAGTTTTTTTTCCTTTGCTTGCGCTATGAGATCTTGCTTGTTGCCATATTTCATGATTTAACTTAACAGGAAGTACCCTATAGGATTCAGATTTATTGCTAGTGTCAAATTACGAGGCATAAATAGCCACATTAGGGTTTTTGGTGGTTACACTGTCTTAGAAGCTTGATTTTTTTACAGCTCCAAGGCTCCATAAACTTAGGTATTTGATAATAATTACAACTTTACACCTCTATGCTTTCCTGAGAATAAAGTTCTTAATAGACCGACAGATGAACCAAAAGTGTTCCAGTAAAGCGTTTCTTTTTTCCTTTTGAGATATAGAACCTAAAAAAACTAGATTATTTTTATATACAGTTTACACTAGCTGTGTTCCACGGTTTCACTCACGAAGAATTATCTTAATTATGCTCCGACCTCCCCCCGCCTTCTATTCCGTTCACCAAACGACTTAGGTCATCGGGATTGGGAATACATCGACCAAAGTACTCGGGAAGATAAGCCAGTAAATAAACCGGTCCTCTCCACCTTGCACTGTTTAAGAATTATTTGCCAGTTTCTGATATATTTTTATATCACCAATCCCATAAATTATAGAGTAATGACTTATAGCCTGCAATCTTCGCTAATGTATGAGCAATGTAACAGTAGTGAAATTCTGAAAATATTTTTTCGTCATATGTGTGGCTCCACAGATAACAAGAACATACAAATAAACCATCTTTTCCTTTTACATGGAACAATGTTATCTAAATCAATGTATCTTGCCCTAATCGATTACACAGCAACGCGTTATCTTCTTGATATTCTAGATAATTGGAAGAAATTTATTTTGGCAGTAAATTTATAAGTTCAAGTATGTTTGTAAGAAAACATTAATAAATAATATTTAACAGTATCAAAACTCTTTCCGATATAAATTTAGGGGGAAGTAAAGAATGGGGTGAAATGTTTTTGATATGAAATTTTAATCAATTACTTACGAACTTTCTACTTTGACTATAAAGTAACATCCAAATTTATAGTACCAACCAAATACGAATATTGATAAGAAATTCATACTTTAAATAAATTGAGGAAAGAACGTAAGCTTATATCGAATATATAACACATCAAAAAAGTGTATGTGTTAAAGATGACCAATAACGAACTCTGTCTTCATGTGTCTACCTGCATTCGATTTTTTTACATAAGGAGCTCAACCTACCACTCCAATCCACATTTCACCTCTAACCACGCCAAATTTTCCAATTTATGTCCAGGTGCAAAATATTATTGTGCAATTTTATCGAGCATTTAGCGTCTCGTAGCGTCATCTATCGACGTATATAGTATACCACATAAATTTGTATAATTACTATGAATCAAGTAGTTAATCAGTTCTCTTTTTGTTGTTCTACTAACAAATGTAAATGGAATTTTTGAAAATACTGAAATTCTTCTGATTGAGTATACCGGTTCCGATGAAAAAAAAACTAAATATTACTTCAACTAAACTGCTATGTTTTTCAAACAAACTCTACCTGAATTGAGTCAATAGTCCTTACGTGATGCGTATACAAACAACGACAGAAACAGAAAACCAGACAAAAATTTAAAAAAATATATTTTTGCGTTCCACATCTTTCCTGAATAAGTTTTCGTGAAGCTATTTAACGGACAAATACGCTAATTATGCGTTTTTGTCATATGTATAGATTACTGATGTTTCGTTAAATATTAACTGTAAATAAAAGAAAATTGATGAAACTAAAAAAGCAACAATTATAAATAACGCACAGTTCTAAACATATTTTAGTTAATAAATTTAATATTGATTATGTCCTATATTTGATTCCAATATTACTAAAATGACATGCAGAACCCAAAACCGCTTAAATATTTTCCATTAAAAGTAAACCGTTAAAATTACTATCTTTTATTTTAGCTAGGCTAAAATAAAAGATAGTAACTAAATACATATCATATAGTAACTAAATACATAAAGCTAAATACATATCTGAAGATTAAATAATGGCACTGAATCAAGTTCTCTTCAAATATTTTACGTGTAGATAATTTATTGATTGACATTTATGAATAAGAAATTCGCACTCTATATCGTTACATGTATATTCCAAGTCATTGTGTAAACACACGAACAAGAGACACACCAGACAATATTAAATGACGTCATCTCTGACAAAGGTAAACAAGTGGACTTTCGTAAAATGGCAATAGCTTTTTTCATTCTTTTATAAAAACTTGATAAAGTCGTAAAATTATTTACTATTTTAGTAATAACCCGAAGCGGTTGTTTGTCTATCTCGTTGAGATGTCTATCTCGGCTCTGATCCAGCTTCAGATAGCAAATACTGCGTTAGTGCGGATCGCACTGAATTAGCAGTATTCTTTATTCTTTGAGTATGACTTCAAGATTAAATCCTCCTCGTAGTTGGTAGTCAACATTGAAGCTATCTTTTTCCCTAGTTTAATTGTGATGAACATTACTTTCTAAATGTCCAAGTGTTGACGAAAAATTCTCAACTCGTTCGACAAAATGTTAAATGCAAATTTTATGTACCTTCCGATTCCAGTTACACATTAGTTATATATATATCTAGCTTTATTTACATGTTTTCAACCTTCCATTATTCAATTTTTCATTAAACATTATAACGTAGGAGATTTTAGTTTCTGAGCTTAAAATGAAATTTAAGGCATTGTTCTAATGTATATGGACTACCATTTTCCAAACATTTTATTCTTTACATATTCATGAATCACATTCATTTCCATTAAATTCTACACTTTCGTAAATATGAAGATAACTGGCATCTACCAGTTTCAATACAACGATCGAAAAGAAATCTTTGTACTTCGTGTACATTAACTCAATATTTATTGACTTGTTCAGGCTGATATGCTTTCCATCAACTAAGTCATGACAGTGAAGAAATTTGGCTTAACCTTCGAATATAACGGCTAATTTTTCCAATTTAAACACATTATCAAGGACAGATATAAATTCATCATTTAAATTATTCCATAGACATTCGTAATTTCTTCTATGATATTGCTAATGGGTCATACCTCTCTTCTGTGACTATAATATACTGATGCCAAATATCTGAAAAAAATACAAATGCTCAGTTTTATTTCAATTTTCAATTTAAAATTAAATGTTTTAAACGTATGTGTTTACTAATTTCAATAATTTTTTTATTAAAATTTTCACTTAAGAAATAGATGCAAATAAGAGACACTCGTGTAAGAATTATGATATGCGAATAAAACGACCAAAAAATTTGTCGGTTGCTCCTTCTGTTTAAACTTACAAACATTAGGGACTGAATTTTTAAAGTTTATTGTTATACTGTCAGAACAAAAAGATGAAGAGGAAGAAATGGTAGTGAAAAAATAATCGTGCGCAGATTGAAATAAATCAAAACAAAGTCGATGGACGAAAGAAAGAAAACAGTCATAAAATCAAAAGACGAATGAAAACCAAATGGGATACTCCTTTCCTGCTTGCTCAATTCCATTTGTTAGAAAAATAAAATATGTAATCCAACTGGCGGAAATATTTATGTTTCTTATAGATCATCAATTAAAGTAACCTTGTGAACATCGATACACTTTTTTGAAAGCGTTCTACCATCTTTAAAGGTCTGGCCGAAATTTCAGTCTGAATTTGTATGAATTTGTCTCAAATATACTATAAATAGGAGTCATTTTATAACGACTACTCACAGAACTCCAACAATTCTCAGATTAAATCTGAAAGTTATTTCACTAACCGTGGTCATAAACTATCATCATGAACAGCGTCTAAGTCCAAACAAAATGAAAAGTTAGAATTTACACAAAACTAGGATTACAGAAATTTAGTTCCAAACAGGAATCTAAATAATTTTACAAGTTATTAAATAATCGTTTTATTTAACTACCATACCGCTAGTTTTAACTAAGAATTAATGGTTTTTCTCATGCTTGTATTCTGTTTTCTCAAATCCTTTAACAGTATTTTGAAAAAGATCATGAAAAGTAGCTATGGACGTACATTGAAAGTATTTGAATATGTTTGACTCGTCTAATCCTGAGACGTTTAATCCCAACAGCATGGATGAGCTTGCTGTGTCATAAATAAGTACATCCAGTGTGCATCCAGGATTCCCTGCGATGGGTACAGCGATTATAACAACACAGGTAAATTAGGGTCTACACGTCCATGTTGTTGAAATGTAGTATAGATATTACACTTTATATATAATGTAAGCATCTTAGCCATTTTTGACGAATTGTTTATCATCAGGATCCATTTTAAAACAAAATACTGTGTGGAAATCGTGTTCGTTTTTGGCAAATATTGAATAATTAGAAATATTCCAAGCGGAATCGTTGTATCAATAGCTCAATATTACTTCGAATGAATTAATTAATTGTGCGCCAATTAATTTATTCATTCCATTATGTTTACATAATTAAAAATATTATACAAATTAAAATAATTAATGTCATATTTTATAAAAAAACTTTACTCAGTGGCCTAAATGTATTGTTTATAGAACTACGTATTGTAATTATTTTCATAAAAAATTCGGACCTGCTATGTTTCCCGACGTCGTTCAGTAAAGAAGTATGCTTATTTTATAAGGGGTCTTGAACCCAAGAATAAAATCAATTGTGTGTAGACGGAGCTTACGTGATTACACTGTCAGAGGTCATTAAGAAAACACTGAATTCTTGTTGTTAAAATATTTCCGTTTTAATATTGCAATTCTCGTATTAATAGCAGTATTAAAGTTTTTCACTATGCGCTTAAAACTACGCCATAAGTGCTACAAAACAAGATTGATGCCGTGCTCAGCCCTGATACCAAATACAAGTGTCATTGTTGTCATTGTAATGCATGTCATGTAAAATTTAAAGGCACCTTCCATTAATAACTAAAAATGGACCAAAGTAATAGGATGTTTAATGTATTATTTTTTCAGTACATGTGAATTATGCATATTTTTTTCCTTTTTACATTCTGACACACACACGAGCACACAGAGACACACAGACTCACAGACACACACAGACACAGGCGCGGCATACACGAGCGCGGGTGCACGCACGCATGCACGCACACACATACACGCACGTGAATACACCCACACACACCCACGCACGCACGCGAACACACACACATAAGCGCGCGCGCACGCGCACATGCACACGCACACGCACACACACATACACACATGTATGTATGTATGTATATGCATATATGAAGATTCATTTGATAAGTATAACTAGTGTTGCTTCGAATAAATAATAAGCGTAATGAGAGATCATTACGCTAATATTTCAAGGCGGAAAATGTTGTTTGTTTATTTTCAAGTTTGGTACAAAAGCGTGTGTCAGTATCCGACGTATATGTGTATAGAATATTTTATGGAAAATTTCACAAACGGGCAAAATGATTAAAAAGAAGGAAGTCGACGCGTGTCGGATGTATTTTTGAGTGCTTCTTTTTTTAAGTAATTGACAATATTTTTGAGTAATTATAAACAATTGCACCAATCATACCACCATTATTCACAATAAAAATGGGACATCGTAGACGACATGAAAATCCACAAAAAAGTTTTGGGATGCATACGTATGTAGCTAATTATCACAGATTATTCTTTGCAGGCGTTTTTACATTACAATATTGGGCCATTCAATTCTGCTTTTGGCTAATGCACACAATAATTAACTAAACCGTTGAGAATGTTGCTAGTACATTAAATGTAGTTAATTGTTTCATACAAATGGACTTAAAATAAAATCTAGACATGATCCGTTCCGTTTAAACATCGGTTTAAGATCTATTAAACAGTGACAAGACACGCTTGCGTTCTACACTCTCAGATCCCAGCGAGTTAGGTTTCTCAGTAAGTTGTAAGTAGGAGCTTAATAAAAGCTACGGGCATAAGCTTTTTAAGGAGGCGGAATAAATTAAAGTTTGGAGAGTATCTTGGGTCATAACATGCGGCCGAGCTTTGTGGAATAGTAAGAATTTTGAAAACTTTTTTGAACAGCAGCCGACTTACAATCGAGAGTAATAGTTTTCTATTCATTTGAAATTTTGTAATATTCATTGCCATGTGTTTCCAAATGCAAAAAACAATTTCCTATTCATGAGCGTTCACTTTTCGGTTGGGTCAACAGTGTTTTTTGAATTTTGAATATATTGGCGTTAATTTTCTAGAAATTCATTATTCACAATTACGTGGTATAGTATTATTTCTTTTACGTGATGTAGTATTATTTTTACTTTATTAAAATTCTTTTATAACGAAACCTAGGTTGTGGTAAAGAATTTAAATAAAGTAGAAAGAATACTATATCACGTAGTGTTTTTTGGCTATAATTTTATAGTTTTGTTATAAATTAAAGTTCTTGGTGTTAGTTACGTGATGGTTCAGAAACTTTTGTTTGACTAAAAATGTCGGTGACTGTGTTACAGATGCACTGGTGTTCCAATTAGCATAATTAATTTGGCAAGACTCCAACATTTGACTACAGTCAAAAATGTAAAGCAAATTCTTTATCGGTGCAGTCCGGTACCTGCGCTAATTCACACATGATGACTAGATTCATTACCATTCAGCTCTATTAGTCGCCCTGAACCCATCTCGTCTTCCAGACTCATTTGTATGAATAACAAAGATGGAACGGCGGCGTACTTTTGTTCGTTTGACGGATCCATCTCACATCTTACTATAGTACAGAGTTACTATTAATGTCATTACTTATCACAAAACACACATACACATATTCACGCCGCATACACGCACACGCATGCAGGTATACACGCACTCATATACGCATGTACGCAAGTAGGCTTGCATACGTGCATGTTCATTAGTGTTTTTATATACCTAAGGTTCGAAACATAATTAGGATTATAAGCAGGTAAAAGTATCTGAAAATAGCATAAGCATTCTGTTATTGAGGAATAATAGAATATATTTCATTGTAAATGAAATATTTATGCGTACACACATCGCCTATGAGTCTACAATTATTGTGATCACTGTCACAGCAAGCAAATATTTGAAATGTTTTTGACTCTTCATTCGACTTAGATCAAAATTCATTCCGAATGGAGCGTTTTTTCTTTCTACACGCTACTGTTAATAACAATCAGTAATTTAAAAATTAACTACTAAAAAAAAGTCCTGCAGAATAGGGTGTCCACTATATTTCGTGTAAAACTGTCGAATAATCTAAAGTCTTATAATTCACTAAAGCCACCAAACGTAACATTAATCTATAACTATAATTACATTAACTAGCTCATAGTTTTTAATTTACAGACAGCATAGATATACTTAGTTTTTACGCTAGATCATATACAATGAACAAACACCAATAATGTTTTACGCTCAAAAAATCTCTTTTGGAAAATTTCAACCAGACAAATAACTACTACTTGCCAACAATTGTGTAAATTCGATGGATAGTACTTGTAAAACGAAAGATAATTTTATTTTGTCTCAATAAAATTGGAATCTTTCAGTAAAATAAAATTTTCATTCTGGAAAATATAAGCTTCATTAGACAAATAAAATTGTATTAACTCTAAAGAAATCATTTAAAATATTGTATGTGTATAACGTCTGAAATTTTAACACACCACTAATGCAAATTACATAAATCACTGGATATTCCACAGCCGGGTTTACAGTGAATATGATTTTTTCAGACCAGTAGAACATAAGATTTAACTATTCTAATTGTAGGAAAACTTTTTTCCTCATATCTCTATTTACACAATACACAATTATTACAAGATTTTGGATAACAAATAATCACTTATATAAAATTTTACCAGGGATAAGCGATGGGTATATTCCACGTTCACTACATGAAATGTTGTTTCAAAACATTTTAGATGATAATCTATGAAGCACATTATCATTAAAACACAATTATAACTATCTAGTCTTTTTAAAATATCATTAATCGTAAAAAATTATTATCGGCATGTTAAAAGATTGTTATCCATTTTTACTCATTAAATTACATCAATAAACATATTTTAAACCCGCTCTCCTCGACCTCATTCAGTACTCGTTACACATTAGCACATTGATGTTTTGTATTAAATAATGTCACGGAACAGATATATATGTTTTTATATTTTAACGTCATTCGTGTGTATGCACATATGTATCCACCTCTGTTCCTGTTTCGTAAGTTAAAAAAAACATCTGTTGCTTTTTGATTTATATATATATATATATATATATATATATATGTATATAACTACAAAAACAACCATGTATTTAAATAGTCTCATTATATTTATTCAAATTTTTCTAAGTTCAATATTAATAAATTTAGAATTTTAATTTTTATAATATTCCTAATTTTATGTGATGGCATATAAATATATAATTTGGGAAGTCACTAACAGGAACAAGTATTGTGATCACTGTCACAGCAAGCAAACATTTGAAATGTTTTTGACTTTTCATTCGACTTAAGACCAAAATTCATTCCAAATGGACCGTTCTTTCTTTCTATACGCTACTGTTAGTAACAACCAGTAATTTAAAAATTAACTACTAAAAATGAGGTCTGAAAAATACGGTTCTATTGAATTTCGTCTAAATCTATCGAATAATCTAAATTTACATAATTCACTAAAACCACCAAACCCAACATTAATTGATAACTAAAATTACATTATCTAGCTCACAGTTTTCAATTTGCACACGACATATATTTAATTTTTTACCCTAGTTCATACACAATGAAAAAACACCAAAACAATCCTTTTGGAAAATCTCGATCAGACAAATAAACATAAGTTGAAATTTTATAAACAATACAAATTCAATCTAATTCTAAATTGTGCTTAGTTATTTGTAAACAATAATATACATTCGATAGAAAGAACTTGTAAAACAAAACATAAGTTTAATTTGTCTCAATAAAATTGTAATCTTTCAATAAAATAAAATTTCTATTCTGACAATTACGAGTATAAGCTTCGTTGGACCAAAGGTTACTTAAAATTTTATTAACTCTCTATAAGTCTATTATGTCGATTTCTTGGGAAGTCTTTGAAGTTATAAAACTACCATGCTGTCTAAGTCTCAAATAATGCTTGCTGTGAGTGATATTAATTTAAAATTTTTGGCCTTCATAACTTTAGTACATAACGTCTGAAATTTTAATACACCAATAATGCAAATTACATAAATAACTGGTCATTCCACAGCCGGGTTTACAGTGATTATGATTTTTTTCACACCAGTAGAAGATATAATTTAACTATTCCGATTGTAGTAAAACTGTTTTCCTCATATCTTTCATTTATTTGTATTATTGTTACAAAATTTTTGATAAAAAATTTTTTACCCTAGTTCATACACAATGAAAAAACACCAAAACAAACCTTTTGGAAAAAATATATATATATATATATATGTATATATATATATATATATATATATACATATATATATATGTATAATAATAATAATCTCAAGGATAAATGTTATAAGGAAAAATGTATAAAATTCATTATTTTATTCACCAGCACTACGAAGTAACACAGGAACGATGTATCCTCGACTATCACGATCCGCGATACTTCTCGAATGTATCGGTAACAACTAGACGAAGAAGTCGTGCGCATGGACCAGAAACTAATTTCTTTGCAGTGAATATATATCCTATGGGAAATAATGTCACGGTAATGTATTTTCCAGAAAATTTTTGAATATAATTTATACGTGGTCTCCGTATCACATTTTTAAGATTGTGCCGAAAATTAAAGCGAGTTGCTTTCTTTTGAAGTGACTATATTCAGGGATACTGCTGAACTGATTCGAAAAATTAAATTTAAAAACTTACTAACCTATATTCATTTCCTTTGAAATCTTTTTACTTTAATAATGAATTATTAACATGTCAGATTACGTACAAAATAGTTTTATCTACACTAACATCGTGAAGAACGAGCGAATGAAGTTTGCGCTTTTGTCCCAATTAATCTCTGAAGCTGTTGCATCGATTCTAAAAATTCTTTCAATCTTTGACGTCCATCACGTACATCCTTGTCACGTATGAATTACGTTTTATTTAATAATTTATTATATAGAAAACTTTGTTCCTTTATTTGTTTGAGTAAAATATTTAACCGTGTCGTACAGTGTAAAGCGTCCCTTAGCAATCGGACCTTAGAAAGTATTTTTGAGTTAAACAAAGCGTCCTGTTATGAATATGTGAAATTTAAACAAAATTAACAGCCGAAATAATGACATAAAGAAACTTGTTAATTATGGGTAAAGCTTTCACTACTCGCCCTAGAGATCATACTGCAAATTTTAAACATACTTTTAGTCATAATTTTTAAGATTATTTTTTCGAAAATTACCTATATTTCTAGAACTATCATACGATTGGACGAAAATAGTTTTGGAACAAAAAATTCATATTTAAAAATTGTTAAGTGTGATTAAAACGTTCACTACTTACATTAGAAATCATACTGAAGTAATTAAATTATTACGATTAGGATATTTATTTATTTTTTTAAATTTCATACAATATTTCTAAAACTATCACACAAACATATTTCGGAATATTTCTACTTTTCCCTTTCAGACGGTACTGATGGAAATAATTTTATTAAAAGGTCAAGTATTTAGCTGGGTCTAAAGTTGAAAAAAAGTATTATTAAATATTTACTGAGGTAGTGCAGGTGATCGATTGATTTTTCTATTAACACAAAGATAAAAATGAAATCCAAATAGTTTTGGAGATGACAAGAAACTTAACTCTAACTTCCTCAATAGCCATCTTCGATAAAATAATTTTGTTTTAATAACTGTTTTATTTCCTTAGGTAAACAACACCGTATTTGAGTTACGCAGTAATGAATACAGACGTGGTTTTTTCGATATTAGTTACAAAGCATGTGACATGATTGAACATGAAAAAATATTCGTACCAACCATTAGTATAGCTTTGGGGAGGAAGTTGGAATGTCCTTTAAAGCCGGTAACTCAAATTACCTTATTTTATGAATAATGAAATTAAATATAAGTCGAAAGAATTGTCACTTTAGTATGTTGAGTTTATCACAGGGTTTCGGCCTTTTACGGCGTGGTGAACTGTTGTTTGTCGGGTTCGATTCCGGACTCGAGTAAACGGGAAGCGAAGGAAATCTTTTTGGCTGGAACAAACTGCTCTTATTGACAAGATTCAATCGAATGTATCAGTTGTATAAATTAAAATCTGCAAATAAAAATAAATAAATTACTATTTCGCTATAGAAATATGCATTTGGAATTTCAATATAAAGTTTCTTTAAGATGGAATTTTTAATTTGATGCTACTAAAATAAAACTTAAACAAATTTCCAAAACAAAAATGTTGACTACAATTAATTTTAATCAGAAATTAAATATTCAATTGAGATTTCAATTTCTACCAAGATCTAGATTAAACCTCATTACGTTCAAATTTAATTTTAAAGACACCAGCTCGATAATGAGAGACAATATGTGGAGTCAGTATATAAGACTAATAATTTTTTTTGCAGGGGATTTACAATGCGACAATAAAGAACATAAATTCGCTTTTATTTCCAAGACGTGTTCCGTGGACCAAAATGAAATTGGAAACAGTGTTCTGGACAATCAAAGACAATATAATTTTCAAATCATCTTATTTTTTGAGGTTCGATGAAATTTTGGACAAGAAGCGAACTAAAAAGAATAAATCGACTAGTGGGAAAAGATCCTTCCAAAAAGGAGAAGATTAGTTACTTTGTCTAATTATTCTTTAACAAAGGAAACCAAATAACCAGACTTCATTTTGTACTACCAAAAATGTTTTCGAGCAAAACTATCTGATCAGCTTTTCCAAAGCATGTCTACTGACAATAATTTTGCTCCAGTCTGTAATAACAATTTACTAGCTTTGACACTACTAACTGACATTGATCAACAGCATAAATTTAAAAACATTAGCGGTACAAGTAAGTACTGATAGAAAATTAATCTCATTAATGCCATACTTGCTTTTTATTATATTTCTTCAGGATTATGTTCTTGCAATTTTGAATCAAAATAGTTACTTAAGAATATGTAATAGTAATGTAATATTTCTCATTTGATTAAGAAAAATACTCTCACTATCAAAATCGAATTTTATTGATTTGAATTTTTTTTTTAAAAATTGGATAAAATTTATCTCAGAACTTAAGTCAAAAGATCTTTTCAATGAGATTCCAAATAAAAAGAGTACGATATCAGTATCAACTTTTATCTCAGTCAAAGGAAACTCTCACCGATTCTACCAAGTGACAAGTGAGGGACATTATACTAATTTAAAAATTATATCCAGTTCGGCATAATCTTTGGTGATGTGTACTACATAATATATCTTTGTGAAAGGTACAGGTTAAGAATAGCCATCGACGGACGACGGACATGATCTCGTACGGAGTTGATTTGAAAAAAAAAACAAAATTTATTGAATTAAATTATTTATTACGTTATAATTACTTTGAAAAAATTAACAGCATCTAAGTTTGAAAATTGAATGTTTTAATGCAAAGTTTTCTCTGATATTTACAATAATGTTAGAGCAAAGAAGTCTTTCTTTTAATGTTTACATTCTTATAATAAAAGCGAAATTATAATGAAAAGTAATGATGAAATTACCAAGGAAGCTATGTAGATCTATTTATGAGAGAGTACGTAATCTCAATATGTAGGACGATTTAGTTAACATATTTCAATAAAACTTGATTAGAAATAATTATGATGTCGTAATAAGAAAATAATCCAAATATGAAAATGGCTATTTGTCAAAGAGGAGTTAGATCCATTTAAAATCATAACGTTGTCTTCTACATTAGATAGATTCTGGCAACTGACTATAGCTTTAAGTACATGAAGTTGCTTTCTTCTTAATGAATGGCATCGAAGATTCAGGGAAAAAAAGCAGTAGTATTGGTTAGTTCCGAGTGTTTTGGGTTTGATATCGGTATAGAGTGGTTTTATTAACGGTAGTAAATGTGTCGTATACACGACCGTATCAAGTTTACACGGTTAATGTGGAATCTTGTTGATCTGGTTCGTTATAGCGTTCCAGGCATTTATCAGATTTCTATATTTGTGATAATTTCTGAATTTTCAATTGTCACGGTGTATTGAATATCTGCACGTGCAGTTTCTGAATAATCCTAGGCTCCTGCGGTTGAGTAGGAGTCTACTATCTATTAGACTTATTAGATTACAACGTAATAGACTCCTACTCCTGCGGTTGAGAAGGAGTCTATTACCTTGTAATCTAATAAGTCTAATAGTGTCACCATACTTTTATGACCTGTCAATTATGAATCGTGATACCATGATATTATCTTTTATCGTTCTGGTTTAGAATGTGCAAATAAATAATTAGTGTTATTCTGGTGCAAATAATTAGTGGTACATAGTAAAACTTGTAAACAATTAATTTGTTCGTGAAATATTTAAGGTGACACTTGGTTTAAAATATTTTTATCATAGTAATTATGAGCATTAGAATATCACTTTTAGTGTCTTTTATATTATTTCTATTATAATATATTTCCAGTTCACAGGAGTTTTGCATGTATATCATATTGAATATATTTGGCGTTAATTTTGTAGAAATTCATTATTCACAATTAAATTAAACTACGTGATGTAATATTATTTCTACTTTCTTTAAGTTTTCTACCACGACCTATGTTTCGTTGTATTACAACACCTTCAGGTGGGCTATTAGCAAAGATCTTTTCTAATAGTTTGTTTGATAAATAATTGGAAAAAAATATTTGAATACATTTAAAATACGTGCAAATTCTATATATATATATATATATATATATATATATATATATATATATATATATAAAGATATAGAAAGAAATTTTTTAAGATTTAGTTAATTTTTTTCAAGGGAAACATGAAATGTAATGTTGTCTAAATATTCTACGCAACGATTATCTTGTAAACCCGTTAATATAGTGTCCATTAACATCGCAAGCTTCCAGATGCAAGTTTAAAAGCGACTGATATTTGAAGTTAATTATGTCCGTTTTGCAAAAGAGAAAATAGTTTTTTTTCTTATTGTAAAACGCACCTTATATTTTTATCCGATGAAAGTCAAAAATTAGATCGCGTGTGCTAAAGTATATACATTTTGTTAGCTTAACTGGAATAGCTAAAATATACGATAGTATGCATTTATTTTATACAGTATAATCGATAAATTGTTTAATCTATGGTCATTTTCTATTTATGTTTACCGCTTTCTTAATGTCGTTGAGACAATTTACCAAGGAGCATATCAAGGTTAGTTGGAGGAAGAAATTATTTTTGGCGCGAGGAGTTTTTAAACTCAAAATGTAACTTCTTCTTTGCGAATATGAGATATCTCTAGGTCTTAGTAAATAATGGTGAAATATTAATATATCTTGTTTATCTGAACTCACGAAAAAATGAATTGTCGCAAAAATTTTTTTTGCAGATATTAAAAATATTACACGCTTCCTCTGAATCTGTTTGAATTTATTTCTTTGCAAGTGTGACGTGTGTGATTTTCTTTACAATTTGGAGGTTATGTTTTTAAGTATAAATTTGGTTATTCAATATTCGATATGATATTAGAATTTCTACGGAATTTTATATGATATGATATCAGAATATGATACAGACAACGTGATTTTGAACTTTTTTTGGTGAATTTGGAATAAATAATTTACTTACAGATTGTTAATCAGGAATATATTCACTATAAGGAATCGATTCGAATTGGTGTAATTTGTACAGTGCGACTGTCCTGTTATCAATTTTATAGAAAATTGCTCACTTGAGGCATGCTGAGCCTTACTTTTTATTTATTCGTTACAAGCTAACTGCGAAATGACAAAGATAAGCTATCCTTAAGATTATATTTCATTAATCGAAGAAGCTTGATTTGATTTGCTTACTTACTAACTGTAAATTAACTTCATTGTTTTTAAAATCAACAGAGGCGAATAAATTTTATTAAAATATAAATGTAGTAGAAACTACTGCTTTTGAGTCGATAAGAAATATTATTTTTTCCACTTGGTCTGACCTCAATGCGCATTAATTTTAATGTCGGATTTGAAACAAAACATGAAGTCATCAAAGGAGCATGTTAGCGCCAAATAGGGTTTACGCGAACATAAAGAAACTCAATGCAGAATGTTGAATGTAAGGTATAATTTGAAATGTAAATTATATCGAGCGCGTAGATGTTGTCTCCTACCCGATAGACCCGAAAGTGCAGCGTGGGTGAGGAAGAATTTCAACACCATGAAAACGCGTTGTGCTTTGATTGGCAGAATTAATCATTCCCCACCCCTGTGTGGCAGGCATCCTTCAAGGTGGCGCCTCCACCATCTCTAACAGCGTAGTAGGAAGAAGGCAGACCCGATTGAGAGCTCCTCGCTTGATGACGCTGCTAGTCTTAAAATCGGCTACTCTGTTAAGACCATCCTGGCAGGGAAATGGCTTGACGACCCGTCCCATTCTCCATATAAGTGAAGGCGCGTTATCGACTTTTAAGACTACCAGATCGCCGATCCGTAGCAAAGGCTGACGACAACCCCACTTGCTGCGATGCTGCAATTTCACCAGGTATTCGATATTCCACCTTAGTCAGAAATGTCGCTCGTACCTGATTGGATGATTGAGGATCGGTGCCGACGGGAGTGAAGTGAGAGGTCGGCCAATTAAGAAGTGCCCACAAGTTAAGGGAGGGTGGTCGTTAGGATCGGTTGTTAAGGGAGCGAATGGACGGGAATTAAAGACAGCCTCTATCTGCACGAGCAATTGTTCTGATTCATCATAGGTCAAATTAGCATTGCCCATAATACGTTTTAAATAATATTTTATTGACTTTACGCCCGACTTCCATAAACTACCTATCGTGGGGAATATGGGGGAAACATATAAACGAAAAATTAATGTCTTCTTTTAAAGCGAAAGTGTTTATCACTGATTCAGAGGATTTGAGAATTCTGCGCAATTAATTATTTGTCCCTACCAAATTACGTCCTTCGACACGTTAGTGTTAACAACAATTAGTAATTTAAAAATGAATTACGAAAAATAAGATCTGAAAAATAAGGCAAGTACTGAATTTCGTATAAATCTATCGAATAACTATTAAATAAATCTATGGAATAATCAGTAGAAGATATAATTCCACTATTCGAAATGTAGTAAAACTTGTTGGTTTTCCTTGTATCTCTAGTTACTTGTAATATTATTGCACGTTAGTGTTAACAACAGTCAGTAATTTAAAAATGAATTACAAAAAATAAGATCTGAAAAATAAGGTAAGTACTCAATTTCGTATAAACTATTCGAAATGTAATAAAATTTGTTGGTTTTCCTTATATATCTAGTTACTTGTATCATTATTAATTTTATATAAGTGATTATTTGTCGTTAGGAGTATAGTAGTACTATAAGATTCCAAGACATGATTATGGAAGTCAAAATCATAGTTCCATAATATTTAACTCCATTGAGTTTAAACTCAATTTTCTTGTCTCGGCTAGTATTCAAGTTCTAATGAACAACTGGTTTAATCATTGAATTTTCAGCGCTGAAGTAAGGACGGTTCCAATTGTTTCATCTTCGATTTCACCTTTAAGTAGATTTAGATTTTTAGAAGGCCTTTAAATTGAAGAACTGGATAGTTCTAAATCCTACGATAAACTGCTAGATATACAGAAAATGAAGAATAGTAATGTTCAAATTTACGAATTAACTGAAACTTATGCTTAAACAACGCGCGCTTCTAAACACGTAACTAGTTTTTGGGATAAATATTGAATTATTAATGTAAAAAAATAGATGTAAGAAAAATAAAATAAATAACAATAAATTAACATAAAAAAATTTTGCTAAGAAACAAGTTTGCATTTTTCTGAAGAACTAAGAAATTAACAATAATTTTAACTTCCAGAAATACTTGACAATTATTTTGTAGAAAGAAAGACACGACAGAAAGAGAGAGAGAGTATTTGTTATATCATTCGTCGTTAAATGACAAGCTGTCAAATATTATTGAAAATAAAAGTTATAAGTAATGTGATGAAAATAAAAAAAAAAAAAATATATATATATATATATATATACATATATATATATATATATATATATATATATATATATATACAGATATATATACATGTGTGTTTGTATATATAAGTGACAAAAAAACACACAAGTGACATTCCTTCATAAATATTTGTGTTGCAGTGGATTGATATATAACCTAAAAATATTTGGTAATTGATTAACCCGTCTTTTCGGTTCACCAATGTTAGCGCATATAGTGGATATTACTTCCACTTCTTCCACAAATGACGTTGTTATTCTATTGCAATATGGGATTATGACAGTAACTTTACTAGGTGATGCTTATCTGACCTGGAGTTCATTTAAATAAGGTTTTTTTCAATAGCGCACATATTATTATGTTTTGTGCTTTGTCCACTTGTCGCCCTTGCAATAATTCATGAGACAAGAGCACTTGAAATTCTTTTCGTGAATTTTGATATTTTATTTTCCCTTTACTTGCCGAAATTCTGCATTTAGCTGAAAAGAAAGTTGAACCCCATATAATTTATGTACCCTTTCTTATGTTTGAGTAATTTATTTAACAAAGATTAATTTAATTCACAGCCTTAAATTTTACTTTTAGGGCACTACAGTTACTTTATCGATTAACTTTAACGGAAATATTTGGAAATATATTTTTGAAACATTTAAAGCGTGGTTTTAATACACGGTATTGCCAGCAGGAGCATCCCTTCAATAATTTTCAATGAGTATATACAAAAATTACTTTAAAAGAAGCCACAAAATTTTAAAAAGTGTTTTCAGATATTTCTTCTGACAACCTTAGCTAGGTCCAAAATTGAAAAAAAAAATTGTAATTAATTATTTACCATGGTAGTTTAGCTAATCGATTGAGTTTTCTATTAACACCAAGGTAAAAATGAAATAGAAATATTTTTGAAGATGACAAGAAACTTAACTCTAATTTCCTCAATAGCCATATTCAATGAAACAATTTTGTTTTAATAACTGTTTTCTTTTCTTAGGTAAACAACACCGTATTTGACTTACGCAGTAACGAGTACAGACGTGGGTTTTTCAACATTAGTTACAAAACATGTGACATGATTGAACACGAAAAAATATTCGTACCATCCTTTAGTATAGCTTTGGGGAGGAAGTTGGAGTGACCTTTGAAACCGGTAACTTAAATTACCTTATTTTATGAATAGTGAAAATAAATATAAGTCGAAGAAATTGTCAATTTAGTGTGTTGAATTTATCACAGGGTTTCGACCTTTTACGGCGTGGTGCAGTATCCCGGGTTCGATATCCGACTCGAGTAAACAGGAATCGAGGGGAGCCTCTTTGGCTGGAAGAAACTGCTCTTATTGACAAAATTCAGTCAAATGTATCAGTTGTGAAAATTAAAATGTGCAAATATATAAATAAATAAATCACCATTTTGCTGCAGTAATATGCGTACAGAATATCAATATAAATGTTCTTTGAGATATAAGGATAATTTAAAATTTTAAATTCCTCGCTACTACAATAAAACTTAAACAAAATATCCCAAAACATAAATTTTAACATTAAATTTATTTTAATCATAAATGAAATATTCGATTCAAAATGTCTCTCTCGTAACTATGAATTTCAATTCCTACCAAGACCTATTCTAAACCTCATTACGGTCAAATTTAATTTTAAAGACACCGGCTCGATAATCAGACAGACAATATTTGGAGTCAGTATATAAGTCTAATTATTTTTTTTGCAGGGGATTTACAACGCGACAATAAAGAACATAGATTCACTTTTATTTCCAAGACGTGTTCCGTGGACCAAAATGAAATTGGAAACAGTATTCTGGACAATCAAAGACAATATCATTTTCAAATCATCTTATTTTTTGAGATTCAAATGTTGGACAAGAAGCGAACTAAACAGAATAAATCGACTAGCGGGAAAATATCCTTCCGTAAAGGAGAAGTTTAGTTACTTTGTCTAATTATTCTTTAACAAAGGAAACCAAATTACCAGACTTCACTTTTTGCTACCAAAAATGTTTTCGAGCAAAAGAATTTGATCAGCTTTTCTAAAGCTTGTCTACTGATAATAATTTTGCTCCAGTCTGTAATAACAATTTACTAGCTTTGACACTACTAATTGACATTGATCAACAGCATAAATTTTAAATTTAAAAACATAAGTGGTGCAAGTAAGTACTGATAGATAGTGAAATTATGTTCTTGCAGTATTATGTTCTTGCAATTTTGAATTAAAATAGTTACTTAAGAATATGTAATAGTAATGTAATACTTCGCATTTGATTAAGAAAAATACTCTGACTATCAAAATAGAATTTTATTTATTTGAATTTTTTTTTTAAAATTGGATAAAATTTATCTCAGAACTTAAGTCGAAAGATATTTTCAATGATATTCTAAATAAAAACAGCACGGTATCAGTATCAACTTTTATCTCAGTCAAAGGAAACTCTCACAGGCTCTACCAAGTGATAAGTAAGGAACATGATACTAATCTAAAAATCATATCCAGTTCAACAGAATTTGTGGTGATGTCTACTGTATAACATAACTTGTGAAAGGTACAGGTTTTATGAACAGCCGCCGACGGATGATGGGAGTGATCTCGTACGCGAGTTGATTTAAAAACAAAATTTATCTAATTAAATGTTTTATTACGTTATAATTACTTTGAAACGATTAACAGCTTCCAAGTTTAAAAATTGAATCTTTTTAATATAAGGTTTTCTCTAATACTTACATTAATACATAGTAATAGAGCAAAGAAGTATTTGTTTCAATGTTTACATTCTTATAATCAAAACGGATTTACAGTGAAAAGTAGTGATGAAATTACGAGGGAAGCCATATAGGTCTCTTTAGGAGAGAGTACGTAATTTTAATATGTAAAATGATTTAGTTAACATATTTCAATAGAACTTGATTAGAAAAAATTATGATGTCTTAATGTGACAAAAATTCAAATATGAAAATGACCATTATCAAAGAAGAGTTAGAATCATTTAAATCACAACATTGCCTTCCTCATTAGATAGATTCTGGTAATTGACTACAGCTTTAAGTACATGAAGTTGATTTCTTGGTAATGAAAGGCGTTGAAGATTTGGATAGAAAATGCAGCAGTATTAGTTAATTACGAGTATTTTGTGTTTGATATCGGTATAGAGTGATTTTATTATCAGTATTAAATGTGTCGTCAACTTGGCCGTATCAAGTTCACACGGTTAATGTAGTGTATTGTTGATTTGGTTTTTTATAACGTTGTAGGCATTTACCACATTTTCATATTTGTGATATGTTCTGAATTTTCAATTATCATGGTGTATTGAAGATTTGTCTATGCAGTTTCTGAATAATCCTGGGCTCCTTTTTAATAAAGTTATTGGTGTAGACATAGAAGAAACAAGTCTCTGAAAACTAATACTCTGTAGGTGTATTTGTTAATCCTAATAATATCGGCATTAATTCTTTGGACAGGTTTAGTGCCTGAAGTTATTACAACAAAGGGCTGGTCCTAATTTCTCCTATCTGTCTTATTCAGTTGTATGTTTCATATGTATTGATATAATCTTTTAGGTGGCGGTTGCGTAGAGGTCTATCACGTTGTAATCTAATAAAGTCTGCCATACTTTTATAATCTGCTTTATGAATTATGAATCGTGATAACATTAAATTTCTTCTTTCGTTCTGGTCCAGAATATGCAAATAATTAGTGTTATTATTTTACATAGTAAAACTTGTAAACAATTAATTTGTTAGCGAAATATTTAAGATGACATTTGGTTAAAAATGTCTTTGTCATATTAATGATGATGCATTGAAACGTCACTTGTTGGGTTTAATATTATTTCTATTATAATATATTTCCAGTTCACAAGAGTGTTGCACATATTTCATATTATTTGTCTTGCAAGTTCATTTCTCCATTAAAGCTAATTTTATATGTTATATTAGATGGTTAAGGTCGGCATTGTGTTAGGATAATGTAGTAAATAAATACATTAAACGTTAGTTTATCGGTGCGTAAGTTGCGTGGACGGAAAAGTAATATATATTAGTTTTTTCATCGATCAAAGACAAATATCTGCTATGAGATCTATGCAACAAATAAAAATATATGGAAAGTAATACTTTGTAAATGTGAAGAAGGGAATGAAAAGAATGGTACATATATATATATATATATATATATATATAAATGTATCAACAAAACGGGTTTTATCGATACATTTATTGATGATGACCGTGCCATTACAAATTTTACTATCAAAAATTATTAAAAAAAAGGAAATATGGATAGTTCAAACATGGAACTATATTTGTATGCAAAAAGGTGAATTGATCTGGAAATGAGCGAAAATAATTGGGATGTAGAAAGAAATGGATATCATTATAAAAAATCATAAAACAATTTTCCAAGGTTTGGAATATTTGCCGAAAATCGTAGAATTCGGTTTGAAGTGTAATCAAAAATAGAAGCGCAACTTAAAATTCATTTTTAAATTTTAAATAAATTAGAAAACACTAGAAAGTTTTAAAATCAACAAGTTGTGCTGATTCTATTTTTATATTTGAAAAGTCTTATAGAAAGTTGAAAATTGATTTAGTTTTAAAAATCTGAAAAAGACAATACACAGAACAAATTTGATATTACCATCAATTGAACACAACACTTCAGTCCAGGTAATGTCGAGCAAAAATATTTTCATATCTTTATAATATTCATTAAAATGTTAACAGAATTATTAAAGTGCGAATGTATATTTCTGTCCTTTTTAACACTTTTTTTATCAATATCATCTGAAAAATCTTTTTATTTAGGTATATGATATAATGGGTATAGAGAAACGTTAGAAAAGACTAAAGGACGGCAAAAACTATAAACTTGCAATTTAGTAAAAATACTGGAATATCTGTTAAAAAAATTAAAATTTTTAAATCACTTATTTAGTGCAGCAGGCCTACAACTTGAGGTTAATTTAAATATCAATCGAAGTAAAAGCTTAGCGAGAGGAACAATATTTTGACCAGGCAAGGGTTAATATTTACAGTATACAGGTAAAAAGATTGGTGATGATAATTGATAAATATCCATGAATTACGGGTTAGCTCACTCCTCAGTTAATTTGATTTTGTGTGATACTCCGTCATTCCCTATGGAGAAAGCAGGAGCTGACTTATTGCGATTCAAAGGAAAGAGATATTAGGTAATTTTATACTATTAATTAATTTTTTTCTTAATAAGTTTTATCGAATACCGGCATATCTGCAAAACATGAAATGAATTGACTTGAGATAATTATATATTTCAAATCAATATTTACAAACCGTATACCGATATGGCTTTATTTAATTCAAAAGAATCAAAGAGTTTTTATTTATATTGGAATATAAAATATGTAATCAAGTCGGAACACTTTTATCAGAGCGATCGTGATTTCGGCTTTTATGTACATAGTACTTTGTCGTTACTCTCGACTCGGATAATTAGTTGCTTTGACGACGCGTTTATACTTCAGTCGATTGTCTTTTTCTTTAATAAAACCAACTTGTTTAGGTGAACCTTATGGCAATAGATAAGTTTGAAGTCGAGTATTTAATATATAAAGAAGTACTTTGCTTGCATGTGATGTGAGAGAAATCAGCCTGTAACTCATATATTTTTTGATGGTCGCACTTTCTTTTTTATCCTTTTTTATCTACGGATAAAAAAGGTAATGCGACCTTTCTGGTGGCCACTTCTTATTCGCTCAAATTTGGCAACCGACGGAATGTAGTATCTCAATAGCCACCTCTCCCATAGCTTGGAACACTTCTATGTGTATCTCATCTATATCAACAATTTCGTTTCTTTTAAGATGATGGACAGCGGTGCGTACCTCATCTCGCAAAATGTTAGATCCCGTTCTTCAAGGGCAGGAACGGGGCATGTGTGGTCAGGTCTCGAATTTCAGCCACAAAATGAAGATCTACATACCTTAATACGACTTTAATGTCTGTAACTGTCTCTTCTTTTGAGTCATCAATTGTCCATGTCTTTAGTTTAATCTAACGTGTTATAAATAGTACTTTGACATTCAGGTCTCAAAACAACTCCTCTGTGGCTTGACTCTTCCGCAAGTTTGGTCATACCGATACCCGCTATCTTCACTCTCGCCATCGTTGAGGTCTTAATCCGTAAGGCATTATTAGAAATATGAATACAAAACAGCTCTAATAGGTTGAAAATAAAATGAAATAGGACTGCAGGCTGTGACCCCGTAAAGAATACTCAGATACAATTGCGGCATTTCACATTACAGAAAAATAAATCCAATCAACTTCTTAAGTCCTTTTTCGCTATTTCAACTTTATATTTATATAAATGAATACAAAACCAATAGTTTTTGCGGTCGCGTGAAAGGAAAAAAAATAAATCACACAATAACATTGAACGAAAATTACCAATGCTTTCCAAAATGCTGTTAGATTTTTTGAAAGTTTCGTAACAAATATGACTAAAATAGAGAGGGTACCTAGTTAGTTTTCAATAAACATAAAACACTTTATTCGAATATCTTATCGAATCATCACTATTGGAAGCTAATAGGATAACGAACAATGTATTTTAATTTATTTTAAATTTCGTAGCGCAACTAAATATCAAATAGCAAATAATAGAGATGTTATCATTTAAGAATTCAATGGTACTCACTTTTACTTGTAGTAAAGAAAAAGCACAGTGGATAAATGTGTTGGATAAATACGTTACTATTCCTTTGAAAATTATATTTCCAGTTTGTGATCCAAGCTAGAGAATTTGGCTTTTCAGTAATATGATGAGTGAGGAGAGTATCTAAAAGAATAGAATATTCTAAAGAAGCATGGTTAATTTACGTACTTACTCTTTCTAAATTAACTCTAAATCAGCATGGTATTTCGAATTTCAAGTTCAGTTGATAATGGGGTACTTTTTTATTCTTATACTAGAACAAATATTAAGCATAATTTAAATCCATCGCAGATCGACTTACGAGCATATCCCCTGCGAGCTTTCCCCTCTAGCCTACCTGCGCCATCATTTTAGTTCTTAAATATGGGTTGCTTATTCTTTTTCAATTAATCTAAAATCTTTCTGAGACACACACATGAAGTAAAGTCAAGACTGTGCTTCGACCCGTCCTCTATTAACAAATATATTAAAGTTTGCTGCTCAGTAAATCGTTTCAGAGTTTATCCCTGACAAATTGATAGGCAGACAGACACAGACAGGTATACCGACATAATCGTACAGAGGGTTCATTAAGTTGAGGTATCCTCTAAGAAACCCAATCATCCCAATAACAGATGGTAATTTGAAAATCGGAGACGGACAGTTCAATTTTGTTTATACGATTAAGTTTATTGCGTACAGATTATTGCCAGTTAGAATTATAATACAACTTAGTTACTTATTTCATTATTGTTTAATTTGTTTGACCTAAAAATGAATCGCATATAGTGTTTCTATAAAAAAATATCGCCTATTTCACTCAATCTCTATCAACACAAAAAAAATATTATAGACACGGTGCACTGTCTGTCACGATTATAGCCAAGGGCAGCATCATTAAGGTTTGATCACATACACTTAGAAATTGTTATTGGTGTGAGAACAGATACGACGTTATATTTGTCTACACATCTATTTAGTAAAACAATAAGTTAATAAACTTAACACAAGTTCGTTTTCTTATTTATTTGCTTATTTAATATTACGATAGAACATAATAAGACTTTTTGAAAATATCTTAAACCCACCCGCCAATTATTTTTCTCTTAGCTTGATCACTTTGCAGTTACCACATTCCATGTACTATGTATTACGGATCGTAAACACAATGTATAGGAAGTCATATAACTACCAAATTTATTGAGATATCAAGATAAACATAACGACATATATACTACAGATCATGGGTATGAATACAGTCTTCATGCTGCGCAGGTATTACCACAATTCATAGTCATAGTCAAACAGTTCATAGTCAAATTACTTTTGAACATATCCTTGTTTAAAATAATAAATCGTAGCGTAATCTTTGCAACCTCATTTTTCCTCATGAATTTTAATTTTAAAATGTTTTTTTTTAATTTTCGATTTAATACATTTATAAATGTAAGACATTTTACAACACAACAGGGTTTTTTCGATGCACTAATATCATCTGTATCACTTTTTTTAACAATTACTATTTGGGTCTCAAAAAAACTGATTTTTTTTCAACAGTTTTGATGTTTGCTACAAATTTTACAATTTTTTGTAATGTAGTGCATTTTCTCCGAAATATTAGCATTTTTAAAATAAACTTATTTAAATGTCCCTTTTCATACTACTTATAAGCATTAAAGGAAATTAATAACCATTAGTAAATAAGCATTAAAGGAAATTGATACCTTCTCTCTTGAATTGGATTCCTTTACTTCAATTTTTTTTACAAATAGTTAATTTTTCTTGGTAAATGCCATTACTTATAGAAATTGTATAATCAATGACGAATCTGTCGAAGCACATTTCGGCAATAGATTTTATATTTTAAAGAAAATAACACAGTTTTGCTTTTGTAATAATATGTAAATATTAAACCTGTCAAGCACGAGTGGAATTCGAATTATGAGGGTTTTTCGTACATAATTAGGCATTTATATACATTTATTATCACATAATATTCCTGTTAAACTGATAACAAAATGTTAATTTTAAGAAAGAAAATATATTGTCTATTATTTGAAAATGGTTTACTTAAAAGAATGTTTTTTACTTTATACAACTACAAATTAACGTTTTTTAGTTTGTTGTTCCTTTACTTGCGCTATGAGACCTTGCTTGTTGCTAGATTTTATGATGTAAATCAACGGGAAGTACCCTATAGGTTTAGATTTATTTGCCAGTGTCAAAACGTGAGCCATAAATTAAGGTTCTCCACATTAAGGTTCTTCGTGATTGCATTGTCTTAGAAGCTTGATTTTTTTATAGCTCCAAGGAACCATAAACTTAGGTACTTGGTATTAATTTCATATTCAAACCTCTACCCTTTCCTGAGAAAAAGGTACTTAACAGAACGACAGATGAATCAAGAAGTGTTTCAATAAGGGTTTATTTTTTCCTTTTCAGGTATAGAACTTAAACAATAAGATTATTTTTATAGACAGTTTACACTAGCTATGTTCCGTGGTTTCACTCGCGAAGAATTATCTTAATTATTCTCCGCCCTCTCCCCGCCTTCCATTCCGTTCACCAAACGACTTAAGCCATCGGGATTGGGAATACATCGACGAAAATACTAGGGATGATAAGCTAGTAAATATGCCGTTCCTCTCCACCCTCCACCCCTTAAGAATTATTCGTCAATTTCTGATACATTTTTTTATCACCGATCCCATAAATTGTAGAATAATGATTTATAGCCTCTAATCTTCGCTAGCGTATGAGCAATGTAACAATAGTAAAAGTCTGAAAATAATTTTTCAAGTCGTATTTGTAACTCCACAGATTAGCAAGAACATTCAAATAAACCACCTTTTTCCTTTTATGTGGAACAATTCAAATTAAATCAATGTATTTTTCCCTAGTCGGTTACACAGAAACGCGTTAGCTTCTTGATATTCTAGATGATTGGAGGAAATTTGTTTTGGCAGCAAATTTATAAGTTCAAGTACGTAAGAAAACATTAAATAATTAATATGTAACAATTTCAAAACTCTTTCCTATATAAATTTAAGGGAAAGTAAGGAATGGGGCGTTTTTTTATATGAACTTTTAATCCATTACTTACGTATTTTGTACCATGACTATAACATAATATCAAAATTTATAGAACCTACCAAATATATATATTGATAAGGATTCACATTTACAACAAATTGAGGAAACCACATAGGCTTATATCGAATACATACAACATAAAAAATTGTATGTGTTAAAGATGACCAACAACTGCATTCGAATTTCTTACTTAAGGAGCTCCACCTACCACTCCAATCCACATTTCATCTCTGGCCACGCCAAATTCGACAATTTATGTTCAGGTGGAAAATTTAATTGCGCAATTTTATCTAGCGATTAGCGTCTCGAAAAATCATCTACTCATGTATATGGTATACAATATACATTTTTATTATTACTATGAGTTGTTCTACTAACAAATGTAAATGGACTTTTTGAAAATACTACAATTCTTCTGATTGATTAAATCGATTCCGATGAAATAAAAACTAAATATTACTTGAATTGAACTGCTATGTTTATCAAAAAAAAATTAATAATCCTTATGTGATGCGTTCACAAACAACCACAGAAACAGAAAAACGGACAAAAATTAAAAAGATATATTTTTTGCATTCGGTTACTTTCCTGAATAATTTTCCGTGAAGGTAACACGGCAAACACGCTAATTATGTATTTTCGTTATATGTATAGATTATTGATGTTTCGCTAAATGTGAATTGTAAATAAAAGGAAATTAATGAAACTAAAATATTAAAGCAATAATTATAAATTACGCACAAACAGTCCTAAACATATTTTAGTACTAAATATGATTCCAATATTATGAACTATATATGATTCCAATATTACTAAAATGATATGCAGAATTAAAAACCACTTAAATATGTTCCTCTAAAAGTAAAGCGATTTTACGTGTCGATACTTTATTTATTTACATTTACGGATAAGAAATTCGCACTCCTAGATATCTACATGTATATTCCACATCATTGTGTAAACACACTAACAAGACCTAACAAGAGACACTCGAGACAATATTAAATGGCGTCATCTTTGACAAAGGTAAACAAGTGAACTTTCATAAAATGCCAACTGCCTTTTTCCTACTTTTATAAAAACTTGATAAAGTCTATTTTAGTAATGACCCAAAGTGGTTGTTTCGTGTTATTTTCTAATATAATGCCAAACCGACTATTGAAATACCCATAAATATATATATGTGTGTAAATATATATATATATATATATATATATATATATATATATATATATATATATATATAATATAGATATATATATATATGTATATAATATAGATATGTATATATATATATATATATATATATATATATATATATATATATATATATATATATGAATTCCCCCTTTCCCTTTGCAGAATAGGAACAGGTATGCGGAATGGGAAAAAATACACCTTGTGTTTTCGGCAAAAAGCGGGCAGTTCCTTCCAAACTGGTTTTCGCCTAGATGACCTTGGAAGGAACTCGGGAAGAATGCTCAGACGATTAGCCACATGACCACGTGCGGAGAGATTAAAGAAGGTTGGGAACAAAAGAGAATTCGTTTGGGCGGTCTTAGGAGAAAGACGAAAAATCTTACAAGTTGTCAATTTAAGTGCATGAAAAGTTAAATGGGTGGAGGGGTGGTAGATTTTCAGCTTTATTTTTTTTTATTTTTTCCGGTTTCTCACAACTCCTCGATTTGCCTTTTAAGTAAGATTTGTAACCTATCACAATAAATTTGGCTCTATTCCCGTAGAATTTCTTTTTGCCGGCGATGAAAAATTTTCTTTCTTTATCTCCATAATATACAAAATAAAAATATTTTTTTCTTTTACTTTAAAAAATCATCCTTTTATAGACTTTTAAAAATATAATGATTTAAAAATATAATTATTTTTAAAAAATCATCCTTTTAGAGACGTTTAAAAATGTAATGATTTCCGTCAGTGCATTGGATTTTATTGGACGAAAAATACGCACTGGGCGTGCGTGCGAATTTTGATTAGGTGATAGATCGTGGACTCTTAATTCATATGATATAACAACGATCTATGCTATACGACTAGATATATTTTCAAAGAGAAAACTACTAACACGGAAGCACAGCGGGAAATATCTATTATATTGTAACTTTTACAATTTAACAAGCTGCCTAACAGTTTAAAAAAATAATATTGCAATACAATTTTTTATCCTGTAAGACATCTCTTTGTCAGGGCCCCGATTCAGCTTCAGATAGCAAATAATTCGTTAGTTTGGATCGAACTGAATTAGCAGAGCAACCATCTCGTATTCCTGATTCCTTAGGTAGGACTTCAAGACTAAATTCTTCTCGTAGTTGGTAGTCAATATTGAAGCTATTTTTTCCCTAGTTTAATTGTAATGAACATTAATTTCTAAATGTCTAAGTGTTTACGACAAATTCTCAGCTCGTTCGACAAAATGTAAATGCGTATTCTATGTACCTTCCGATTCCAGTTACAGATACACATATTTTCCACCAAAATATCTTAATAAATGTCCAAGCAAAACAAATCCTTCATTAAACATTGTAACGTAGGGATCTTAGTTTCTGAGCTCAAAATTAAATGTGAGGCATGATTCTAGTGTATATAAACTACCGTTTATCAAAATTTTTCAAACGTTTTATTCATTACATATTTATGAATTGCATTGATTGCCATTAAAGCCTACACTTACGTAAATGTAAAGATAACTGGCATTTACCAGTTTTAATACAACGATCGAAAAGAAATCTTTCTAATGCAATTACATTAAATAACTATTTATTGACTTCTTCAGCTTGATAGAAAGCATTCAATCAACTAAGTCAAGGCAGTGGAGGAAATTGGATTTACCATCAAACACAATTGCTACTTTTTCCAATTTACAAACATTATCAAGGACAGACATAAATCCATCATTTCAATTATTCCATGGGCGTTCGTCATTTCTTCCATGATATTGCTAATGGTCATACCTCTATTCTGTGGCTACAATATACTGATGCCAAATATCTGAAAAAATACAGGTGCTCAGTTTTATTTCAATATAAATTAAATGTTTTACACGTATATATTACGATAATTATACATTTAGGTATGTGTCTTTACTAATTTCAATATTTTTTTAGGAAAATTTTCAATTAAGAAATAGATCCAAATAAGAGACACTCGTGTAAAAATTATGATATGCGAATAAAACGACCAAAAAATTTGTCGGTTGCCCTTTCTGTTTAAACTTGTAAACATTAGGGGCCAAATTTTAGTGTTATACTATCAGAACAAAAAGACAAAGAGGAAGAAATAGTGGTGTAAAAATTAATGTACGCAGATTGAAATAAATCAAAACGAAGTCGTTGGACGAAAGAAAGAAAACAGTCATAAAATTAAAAGACGAATGAAAACCAAAAGGGATGCTCCTTACTTGCTTGCTCAATTCCAATTCTTAGAAAAAGAAAATATGTGATCCAACTGGAGGAAATATTTATATTTCTTAGAGATCATCAATTAAAGTAACCTTATGAATATCGATACACTTTTTTGAAAGCACTCCAACAATTCTCAGATTAAATCTGAAAGTTATTTCACTAACCGTGATCATGAGCGATCATCATGATCAGCGTCTAAGTCCAAACAAAATGAAAAGTAGAATTTACTCAAAACTAGGTTTAGAGAAATTTTATTCTATACAGGCATCTAAACTTATTTTTTATAAACGAATACAGGTTATTAAAAATCGTATTAGTTACCAACTATGCCGCTGGTTCTAATTAAGGATTAATGGTTTTTCACATGCCTGTGTTTTGTTTTCTCAAATCCTTTTACAGAAATTAAAATAATTAAAGTAATTTTTATGAAAAACTTTCCACAATGGCATAAACACGTCATTTACAGGACATGTAATTATTTTCATAGAAAATTCGGACACACTATATTTTCCGACGTCGTTCAGTAAAGAATGATGCTTATTTTATAAGGGGTCTTGAAACCAAGAATAAAATTAATTGTGTATAGACGGAACTTATGTGAATTCAACTTTACAATTTTTTATGGCGATATTTAATGAATATTTTCTTTTTATTGATATGCTTGTTTCAAATTTTTACTACGCCGTAAGTGCTACAAAAAAATATCAATGCCGTACTCGGCCCTGATCCCAAATACAAAAGGTTCGTTGTACCCACAGCCGATAGTTATATTCTTCATTTATGTTAAACAATGAACAGTTGACACAGTTTCAAACATTTTATTTTATTGTAACAATATTGAAATCGGAATTATAACTGAATACAATTAAATTATTTTCATTCTACTATACCGCGTTTATGGCGATTGTGACGGGAACAAAATGTTGTGAACGGGAGTAAATTGATAGTCAGTATAGCGTAGGTTCGTCAGCGATAACCTCTTTTTAAGGTTTCATAATGGGCCTTAATACATCATTTGAGTTTTCCGATCATAAAAATGTATTATCAAATATAAAATTTCAAGGCTCCCCCACCCATTAATAATAAAAAATAAATCAAAGTAATAGGATGTGTAATGTATTATTTTTTCAATATATGTTACTTATGCATATTTTTTTTCTTTTTTCCATTCTGAGACACACACGCACACACGCACGCACGCATGTAGGCACGGACACGCGCGCACACACACACACACACGCACATATATATATATATATATATATATGTATATATATATATATATATATATATATATATATATATATATATATGTGTATATATATATATATATATATATATTTATATATTTAATTAACCACCAGACAAATAAAAACAATTTTATAAACGATACAAATCCAATCTAATTCTAAATTGTACTTAGTTATTTGCCAACAATTGTGTACATTCGATAGAAAGTACTTGTGAAACGGAACATAAGTATAATTTGTAACAATAAAATTTGAATATTTCAATAAAATAAAATTTCCATTCTGGCAATTACAAGTTTCATTGGACCAAAGGTCACTTAAAATTTTATTGACCCTAAAGAAATCATTCAGAATATTTTATGTCATTTGGTCCCTACACATAGCTTCTGGTCCACGACCTTTTCTATTATATCAATTTCTTGGGAAATCTTCGCAGTCTTTGAAATTATAAATCTACCATGCTGTCCAAGTCTCAAATAATGCTCATCGTGAGCAATGTTAATGTAAAATTCTTGGCTTTCTTAACTTCAGCATTTAACGTCTGAAATTGTATAATGTCACTAATGCAAATTACATAAATCACTGGATGTTCCACAGCCGGATTTACAGTGAATATAATTTTTTTCAGAGCAGTAGAACATATGATTTAACTATTCCAATTGTAGTAAAACTTATTGTCCTAGTATCTCTATTTATTTGTAATGCCATTTCAAGATTTTCAATAATAAATAATCATATTAAATATATTTGGCGTTAATTTTGTGGAACCTTTGCTAATATCCCACCTGAAGATGTTGTAATACAACGAAACCTAGGTAATAGTAAAGAAATTTAAGAAAGTAGAAATAATACTACATTACGTAGTTTCACTTAATTGTGAATAAATAATTACTTATATAATATTATACGAGACAGAAATTGACCCGCGATGGGCATATTCCACGTTGTCCTTGAAATGCTGTTTCATAACATTTTCGATGACAATCTATGAAGTACATGATTATTAAAACACAATTATAATTATCTAGTATTTTTAAAATATCAATATACGTAAAAAAGTATAATAGGCATGTTAAAAGATTGTTATCCATTTCCACTCGTTAAATTACATCAATAAACATATTTTAAACCCGTTCTACGACCTCATTCAGTTCTCTTTGCACATTAGCATATTGATGTTTAGTATCAAACAATGTCACGGAACAGATATATATCTTTGTATATTTTAACGTCATTTATGTGTATGTACATATGCATCCACCACAGTTACTGCTTCGTAAGTTAAAAAACAATTTGTTGCTTTTTAGTGTATACACATATACAGCTCCAAACACACACTGACATCACACTTTCCTAAGTTCAATTAAGCATTTTTTTAATATTCCTTGTCTTATGTGATAGGACAAAAAGTTAATAGGTTGAGAAGTCACTAGCAGGAACTACGCACAATTCAGAAATAAAAATATTTTGACAAGTTGAAGGAAACTATTTTAAGGGGCGCTTTTCAAATATAAATTTTCTGTTTGCAAATTTACAGTTTAAAGAATAATTTTAAAAAGAAACAATGTATACAATTGGTCATTAATTTATTATATCATTCACCAGCACTACCAAGTAACACAGGAACGATGCATCCTGGACTATCGCGATCCGCGATACTTTGGGAACATATCGATAATCACAAGACGAAGAAGCCGCAGTCAGGGACCAGAAACTAATTTCTATATAGTGAATCTATATCCCATCGGAAATAATGTCACGGTAATGTATTTTCTAGAAAATTTTGGAATCAAATATACACTTTCTCTCGTTGTTACTTTTTTAAGGTTGTATCAAAAGCTAAAACGACTTACTTGCTTCAGAAGTGACACCAATATTGCTGAACTGAAATACAACAAATTAAATTTAAAAACTGACCAACCCAAATTCATTTGCTTTGAAATCTGTTTATTAAATCAGAAATTAAGGACATGCCGGATTACACAAAAAATAATTTTTGTCTAAACCAATATTATAAAAAATGAGCGAACCAATTTCGTACGTTTCTTCGAATTAATCCCAGAAGCTGAAAATTCTAAAAATTCTTTCGCACTTTGAAAGGTCTCGTACATCCTTGTCGCGTATGGATTACGTTTTATTTTGTAATTTAATATACAGAAAAGATTTTTTCCTTTATTTATTTGACTGAAATATTTCTCCTTGTACTGTACCACAGTTTATAGCGTCCCCTATAGTATAGAGCTATAATGATTTAGGTGAACAGAGTTGAATTACACGGCACTTTTGAGTTTAATTTTTAAACAATTGTAGCTACATTAAAGTGAAGAGTGACCCCACTAGAACTTTACATATGAAAATGTATAAATAAAATTTTGTAATATCCACGGCCTTTTGTCTATTACGTCTATTTTCTTCAGCAAAATCGCACATCGGAAAATATTTTTGAGTTTAAAAAATTCTAAATATGTGAATTATGAACAAAATACATAATCGAAATAATTATCTCACGTTTACTTTTTTTAATTATCTAGCAGTTACATAAAGTTATTATTCTACTGCAGTATGAGAACATGAGAGTATCTGATTAGATAACGCTTACCTGACGTGGGGTTCATTTAAATAAGGTTTTTATTTCAATAGTGCAGATATTAATATTTATTGTTTTGCCCTATTTTCGCCCTTGAAAAAATCAAGAAACAAGAGCACTTGGAATTCTATTCGTAAATTTCTACATTTCATTTTCTCTTTACTTGCCGAAATTATGTTAATACTTGAATAGAAGATTGAACGTCTCGCTATTTATATACCCATCCGTATGTCCGAGCAATTTATTTATTTAATGACTCATTTAAATCAAACCCTTAAATATTACTTTAAGATCGCTACAATTACTTTATCATTTAACCTCAAAGGCACTTTTTCTAAACATGTCTTTAAAACATTAAGATCACGGTTTTAATATACGGTATTACCAGCAGTAGCAGAAGTAATTTTAATAATTTTCGAAGAGTATGTACAAACATTACTTTAAAAGATGCAGTCTAAAATTGAAAAACAAATTGTTACGAACTATTTACTAAGGTAGGTTAGGTAATTGATTGATTTTTCTATTAACATAACCACAAAAATGAAATCCAACTAATTTTAAAAATGACAAGAAACTTAATTCTGCTGGCCATTTTTATTTTGTTTTAATAACTGTTTTATTTCCTCAGGTAAACAACACCGTATATGAGTTACGCAGTAATGAGTACAGACGTGGGTTTTTCGATATTAGTTACAAAGCATGTGACATGTTTGAACACGAAAAAATATTCGTGCCATCTGTTAATAAAGCTTTGGGGTGGAGTATGGAGTGTCCTTTGAAGGCGGTAACTTTCATTATCTTATTTTCTGAATAATAAAATTTATTACAAGTCACATAAATTGACGTCATTTCGATGTATTGGTTTGATCACAGGGTTTCGGCCTTTGACGACGTGGTCAAATACGGTGTCACGGGTTCGATTCCCGAATGCTCGTCGAGGGGAATCTCTTGAATGTAAGAAATTGCTCTTGTGACCGTAATTCCATCAAATGTATCCGTTGTGTACATTAAAGTCGAAATAAATGAATTAGTTAAGTACTATTCCGCCACAGTAATGTGCATGTGGAATTCACATATACAAGTTCTTTGAGACATCAGAATAATTCGTATTTTACAATTTCATGCTAATAAAATAAACCTTAAACAAAATTACCAAAATATAAATTTTGTTTATTATTAATACTATCAACAATTATTACAAAGCTTTTATAATCAGAAATTTAAAATTCAATTGGAATGTACATTTGTAAAAGGACATTTGAATTTCAATTCCTACCATTACTTACTAGATAGGCTCCAATATGGTCAAATTTAAATTCTAATGACACCACCTTTGATAATCAGACAGACAAGTATTGGAGTTGGTAAACAAGTGTAATTAATTTTGTTTTTTTTTCAGGGAATTTACAATTTTACTATGAATGATGTAGATTGGCAATTATTTCCAAAACGTGTTCCGTGGACCAAAATGAAATTGGAAACCGTCATGTGTACCAACAAAGATAAAATAATATTAAAATCATCTTATTATTTGAAGTTCGATGAAATTTTGGATAAGAAGCGAACTAAAAAGAATAAGTCGACTGGTGGAAAAAGATCCTTTCGTGAAGGAGAGGATTAGTTGTTTTGTCAAAACATTCTTCAAGAAAGGAAACGAAATTACCAAATTTCACTTCTTCTACCAATAATTTTTCGGAACAAATCGATCTGATCAGCTTTTCTAAAGCTGATCTATTGCTAATAGTTTCGCTTTAGTTTGTAATAATATTTTACTACTTTTGACTTATTTGTATTGATCAGTGGCACAATTTTTAATTTTAAAAACATTAATGGTGAAGGGGTGCTGAAGGATAGAAAATTATATGAATATCGTAGTTGTTTTTTTTATTATATGTCTCGCATAATAGTGTCTCTTGCAATTTTGAACCAAAGTAGTTATTTAAGGATATGTTATGTCTTTACATATTGTGAAAAAATTACTCTGATTATCAAAATCGAATTTTATTGATTTGAAAACTTCAAAACTTTAATAAAATTTATCTTAGAACTGAATTCAAAAAATCGTTTCATTTATATTCCAAATAAGAAGAGTATATCGTCGGTATCATCTTTTATCTCAGTCAATGGAAACTCTCACCGACTCTATTAAGTGCTGGTAAGGGTTTCTATGGATGAAGATAAATGATGATGTAGATTTCAAAATCATATCCAGTTCAGCAGAATCTGTTGTGATGTCTAATGTAACTAGTGAAAGGTACAAGTTTTAAAATAGCCGTCGATGGACGACGGACATGATCTCGTATGGGAGGTGATTTTTAAAAAAACAAAGTTCGTTTAATTAAATTGTCCATTATGTTATAATGTATTTATAAAATTAGTAGTTTTTAAGTTTAAAAATTGAGTCCTTTTAATATAAAGTTTTTAGTTGATATATAATAATACTCTAAATACGAAAATTACAATTTGTCAAAGAGGAGTTAGATCCACTTACAATCACGACGTCGTCTTCTATAGTGGATAGATTCTGGCAACTGAATATAGCTTCAAGTACATGAAGCTGACTTATTCTTAATGAAGGGTATCGAAGATTCAGGCAAAAAATGCAGCACTATTTGTTAGTTGTGTGTTTTTTACATTCGGTATAAAATTATTTCATTATCGGTAGTAAATGTGTTGTATACATGACAGCATCAAGTGTTGATGATATGCCCATGCGGTTTAAAAATAATCCTGGGCTTCTTCTTTCAGTATTATTGGTATTGACATAAAAGAAAGAAGTGTATAAGGACTGTCACTTTCTAGGTTTATTTGTTAATTCCAATAATATCGACATTTTTTTTCTTTGGACAGGTTTAATTCACGATGTTGTTACAATAAAGAGTTGGTAATAATTTTTTTATCTTAATTATTCAGTGGCATGTTTTACATGTATGGATATAATCTGCTAGGTGGCGGCTTAGTAGGGATATGTTACACCGTAATCGGATAAACCTAATAGTGTTTACCATACTTTGACGACCTGCTAATCATAAATCGTTGTAACATGAAATGATCTTTTTTCAGTTCACATTACAGAAAAATAAATCGAATCAACTTCTTAAGTACATAAGTCCTTTTTCGCTATTTCAACTTTATATTTTTATAAATTAATATAAAATTTACTAAATCAATAGTTTTTGCGGTCACGTGAAAGGAAAAAAATAAATCACACAATAACTCAATATTAATATTTTGCCCTAATCGATTACACAGCAATGCGTTATCTTCTCGATATTCTTGATGATTGGAAGAAATTTTTTTAGCAGTAAATTTATAAGTTCAAGTATGTACGGAAGAAAGCATTAAATAAATCAAATTTAATAATTTGAAAACTCTTTTCGATATAAATTTAAGGGAAAATAAGAAATGGGGCGAAAATGTTTTGATGTGAAGTTTTAATCAATTTCTTAATAACTTTCTATCATGACTGTAACGTAACATCCAAATTTATAGAACCTACTAAATACAAATATCGAAAAGAAATTCACATTTTAAACAAATTGAGGAAACAACATAAGCATATATCGAATACTGAAGATGACCAACAACGAACTCTGTCTTCATGTGTCTACCTACATTCGAATTTCTTACTTAAGGAGCTCAACCTACTACTCCAATCCACATTTCACATCTGGCCAGGTCAATTTGTGCAAAATTTTATTGCGCAATTTTATTTAGCGTCTAGCGTCTTATAGCACCTTCTATTGATGTATAAATACTTAACTACTCGACTAGTCGTAATTATATATCTGTATAATTACGACTAGTCGAATAGTTAAATACTTCTCTTTTTTTGTTTTTCTACTAACAAATGTAAATGGACTTGTGGAAAATACTACAATTTTTCTGATTGAGCAAAACCGATTCCGATGAAATAAAAGCTAAATATTATTTCAAGTAAACTGCTTTGTTTTTCAAACAAACTCTATCTGAATTGAGTCAATAGTTCTTACGTGATGCGTATACAAACAACAACAGAAACAGAAAAACAGACAAAAATTTAAAAAATATATTATATATAAATATATATTTTTGCGTTCCATTTCTTTCCTGAATAATTTTTCGTGAAGGTATTTAAAGGACAAACAAGATAATTATGCGTTTTTGTTATATGTATAGATTACTGATGTTCCGTTAAATATGAAATGTAAATAAAATAAAATTAATGAAACTAAAAAAGCAACAATTATAAATTACGCACAGTTCTAAACATATTTTAGTTAATAAATTTAATATTAATTATGTCCTATATTTGGTTCCAATATTAATAAAATGACATGCAGAACCCAAAACTACTAAAATATGTTCCATTAAAAGTAAATAGTTAAAGTAATTATTTTATTTTACTATAAAGCTAAAAACAAATTTGAAGACCCAATGATTGCATTGAATCAAGTTCTCTTCAAAGATCTTACGAGTAGATAATTTATTTATTTACATTTATGAATAAGAAATTCGCACTCATGGATCTCTACAAGTCTATTCCAAATCACTGTGTAAACACACTTACAAGGGACACACGAGACAATATTAAATGGCGTCATCTTAAACAAATGTAAACAAGTGGACTTTCGTAAAATGGCAACTGTCTTTTTCCGTCTTTTATAAAAATTTGATAAAGTCGGATAACTATAAACTATTTTATGAATAACATAAAGTGGTTGTTTTATATTATTTTCTAATATAATTCCAAAATAACTATTAAAACGCCCACATATAATATAAAAATGCCGCTTTCGTCAGAACGTGGCATTAGATTTTGTTAAAAAAATCATGTGTTCTGAATGAGGTAGAAAGACGGAACTCTCAATGAAAACATCTGAATATACATAAATGATTTCCCACTTTTCCTTTTTTGGCGAATAGTTTTTTTTTTGCAATTCGTGTTCGTGGTATGCAGAGTAGGGACGGAATGCAGAACCTTCCGTCAGTGAATGAGATTTTATTGGACAAAAAAGACGCACTGGGCGTACGTTACGTCTGACAAAAAAATAAAAAATAATTTTGATTAGGTAATAGACCGTGGACTCTTAATTAATTTGGTATAACAACGATATATTTTCAAAAAAAAACTAGATATATTTTCAAAAAAAAACTACGAAAACAGAAGCACAGCGGGAAACATCTTTAATTTTAAAAGAAAATTGTTAATAAATAAAGCAAAAGGAAAAACAAACTTTTGTGTTAAGCTCATTTATTAGTCATGATGTTGTAACTTTTACAATTTAACGGCTGCCTAACAGTTTAAAAAAAATAATATTTCAATACTATTTTTTATCCTATTAAACATCTCTTTGCCCGGGGCTTGTTTCAGCTTCAGATCGCAAATAATTCGTTAGTTCGGATCGCACTGAATTAGCAGAGCTGCCATCTCGTATTCTTTATTTCTTAGGTAGGACTTCAAGTCTAAATTCTTCTCGTAGTTGGTAGTCAATATTGAGGCTATCTTTTTCCCTAGTTTAATTGTGATGAACATTACTTTCTAGATGTCCAAGAGTCGACGAAAAATTCTCTACTCGTTTGACATAATGTTAAATGTACCTTTCGATTCCAGCTACACGGTATTAAAATATTCATTTAGCTTTACATACATGTTTTCCACGAAAAGACTTTAATAAATGTTTGAGCAAAGGAAATCTTTCATTAAACCTTGTAACTTCTTCTTGTAACGTCATCTTAGTTTCTGAGCTTAAAATTAAATGTATGGCACGATTCTAATGTACATAGACTAACGTTTTTCAAAATTTTCCAAACATATTCATTTTCTTTACATATTCATTAATCACATTCATTTCCATTAAAGTCTACACTTACTTAAATGTAAAGATAACTGGCAAACCGTAAATGTAAAGTAACTGGTAACCAGTTCTAATACAACGATCGAAAAGAAATCTTTGTAGTTCACCTACATTAAATAACTTTTTATTCTTTCCATTTATTATTACTTCTTCAGCTTTCCGTCCTGAAATGCTTCCATCAACTTAATCAAGGTAGTGGAGGAAATTGGACTTACCATCAAACACAATGGCTACTTTTTCCAATTTACCAACATTATCAAGGACAGACATAAATCCATCATTTCAATTATTCCATGGGCATTCGTCATTTCTTCCATGATATTGCTAATGGGTCATATATCTATTCTGTGGCTATAATATACTGATGCCAAATATCTGAAAAAATACGGGTGCTCAGTTTTATTTCAATTTTCAATATAAAAATTAAATGTTTTGAACGTATGTATTACGATCATTATATGTTTAGGTATGTGTGTTTACTAATGTCAATAATTTTTTTAGAAAAATGTTCAATTAAGAAATAAAGGCATATAAGAGACATTCGTGTAAAAATTATGATGTACTAATAAAACGACCAAAACATTTATCGGTAGCTGTTTCTGTTTAAACTTACAAACATCAGGCACTAATTTTTTAAAGTTTATTGTTATACTGCCAGAACAAAAAAAACAGAAAGAAATGGTAGTGAAAAAATAATTGTGCGTAGGTTGAATAAAATCAAAACGAAGTCGATGGACAAAAGCCAGAAAATAGTCATAAAGTCAAAAGACGGATGGAAATCAAAAAGGATGCCCCTTTCTTTCCTGCTTAAATCCATTTCTTAGAAAAAGATAATATGTGATCCAACTGGAAGGAATAGTCATATTTCTTATAGATCATCAATTAGAGTAACCTTATGAATATCGATACACATTTTTTTTAAAGCATTCTACATTCTACCTGTTTCACTAGGCATGATCATGAGCAACCATCATCAGCAGCGTCTAAGTCCAAACAAAATTAAAATTTGGAATTTAGGAAAAACTTGATTAGAGAAATTCAGTTCCAAGCAGGCATCTAAACTTATTTTTTATAAACGAATACAGGTTATTAAAAATCGTATTATTTACCTACCATATCGCTAGCTTTACTTAGGGCTTTTCTCATGTTTGTGTCATGTTTTATCAATTCCTTTCAAAGTATTTTGAAAAAGATCATGAAAAGTAGTTATGGACATATATTGAAAGTATTTAAATATTTTTAACTCGTCTGATCCTGAAAGGCTCGTCAGATTGGATGAGCTTGCCGTGTCATAAATAGGTGCATCCAGAGTTGGATTCCCTTCGATGGATAGGGCGATTATACCAATACAAAATCGTTAGGGTATTACGTCCACGTCCATCTTTTAGAAATTCAGTATAGAAATTACACTTTACATAAAACATCTCAGCCATTTTTGACGAATTATTTATCATCACAATCCGCTTTAAAACGAAATACCAGCTGGCCATGGTATTCGTTTTTGGCGAAAAGTGATGGATTAGGAATTTTCCAAGCGGGAACGCTGTGTCAATGGGCCATAATGACTTCGAATGAATAAATTAATTGGGGAGCAATTAATTAATATGTTCACATAATTCAAAATGTTATAGAAATTAAAATAATTAATGTACTATTTTATAAAATCTTTACACAGTGGCCTAAACGTGTTGTTTACAAGATTCCGTATTGTAATTAACTTCATAAAAAATTCGGACATACTATATTTTCCGACGTCGTTCTGTAAAGAATTATGCTTATTTTATAAGGGGTCTTGAACCCAAGAATACAATTAATTGTGTATAGATGTAACTCATGTGATTTCAACGTTTAAAATTGATAAAACGATATCTAGTGGATATTTTCTTTTTATAGAGATACGTGTTTCAAATTTTTACAATATAAAACCCTGATTATTAGCAAAGGTTCACTATTAGAGAATAAACACAATAAAAAAGATAGGATTTAGTGTCACCTAGTACAATGTTTCAACCTTAAAGTGCTCTATTTTACCATTGTATTTTTTATTATTACACTGTCAGAGATCATTAAGAAAACACTACATTCTGGTAGTTAATATATTTCCGTTTTAATATTGCAATTCTCGTAATAATAAAATTATTAAAGTTTTTCACTATGCGCTTAAAACTACGCCATAAATATTACAAAACAAGATTGATGCCGTCCCCTGCTTGATACCAAATATAAAAGTGTCATTGTTGTCATTGTAAGCACAGCCAATATTTATTTTCTTCATTTCTGTTAAACAATGAACAGTTGATGCACTTTCGATTATATTTGTTTTATTATAGCAATATGGAAATCGAAATCGTGTCACTGAATACAATTAAATTGTTTTATTTCTACAATACCACGTCTAAAGCGATTGTGACAGGAATGAAATGGTGTGAACGCGAGTAAATTTATGGTTGGGATAGCACAGTTGCGTCAGCGATAGCACAATTGCGTAAGCGATAACCGTTTTTAAGGTTTCATATTGGGCTTTATACATCATTTGAGTGTCCTGGTCATAAAAATTTATTATCATATTTAAAGTTTAAAGACACCTCCCATTAATAATTAAAAATAGATCAAAGTAATAGGATGTTTAATTAATTAAACCGTTGAGAATATTGCTAGTACATTAAATGCAGTTAATTCTTTCATACAAACGGACTTAAAATAAAACCTAGACATTATCTGTTCCGTTTAAACATTGGTTTAAGATCTATTGAGCAGTGATAAGACACGCTAGCGTTCGACACTCCCAGATATCAGCGCATTGGGCTTCTCAGTAAGTTGTAAGTAGGAGCTAAATAAATACGCTAAGCTACGGGCATAAGATTTTTAAGGAGGCGGAATAAATAATTATCAGAAGGTGTAAAGTTTGGAGAGTATCTTGGGTCATAAATTGCGGTCGAGCTTTGTGGAATAGTAAGAATTTTGAAAACTTTTTTGAACAGCAGCCAACTTACAATCGAGAGTAATAGTTTTCTCTTCATTTGAAATTTTGTAATATTTAATGCCATGTGTGTCCAACAGCAAAAACTATTTCCTATTCACGAGCGTTCACTATTCGACTGGGTTAACAATGTTTTTTTGAATATTGAATATATTTGGCGTTAATTTTGTAGGAATTAATTATTCACAATGAAATGAAACTACGTGATGTAGTATTATTTCTACTTTATTTGAATTCTTAACCACGACTTAGTTTGGTTGTATTATAACATAATTTCAATTATAAGCTTCATTTGCCCACATGAAATGTTGTAATACAACGAAACCTAGGTTGTGGTAAATAGCAGTTTCAATCTTGTCAAATTAATTAGCATAATTAATTTGACAAGATTCCAACATTTTCCACAGTCAAAACTGTTGAGTAAATTCTCTGTCGGTGTAATCCGGTACCTACGCTAATTCACACATGATGGCTAGATTCTATATCTGATGGCTGATATTACCATTCAGCTCTATTAGTTGCCCTGAGCCCACCTCGTCTTCCAGACTCATTGATGGAACCGTGGCTTACTTTTGTTTGGTGGACGGATCCATCTCACATCTTACTACAGTACGGAGTTACCATTATTGTCATTACTCATCACATATCACGCACATACAGATACTCACACCGCATGCACGAACGCCCGCACGCGCGTACGCAGGTACGTATGCATGCAGGTACGCATGCATGCAAGCACGGACGCGTTCCCACACGCACACATGCACTCATGCAAGTATACACGTATTCATGTAAGCATGCACGCAACAAGCGTGCATACGTGCATGTGCATTCGTGCGTGTATGTACCTAAGGTTCGATACATATTTAGGAATATAAGCAGGTAAATGTATCTGAAAATAACATAAGTATTCTGTTATTGAGGTATAATAGAATATATTTGATAGTAAATGAAATATTTACGCGTATACACATCGTCTGTGAGTCTACAATTACTGTGATCACTGTCAGAGCAAACAAACATTTGAAATGTTTTTGACTTTTATTTGGACTTAAGACCAAAATTTATTCCAAATGGGGCGTTCTTTCTTTCTATACGCTACTGTTAATAACGATCAGTAATTTTAAAAGTAACTACTAAATATGAGGTCTGAAAAACAAGGTATGTATTTCATTCCATGTAAAACTATCGAATAATCTAAATTTACATAATTCACTAAAGCCACTAAACCTAACATTAATATAACTATAATTACATTAACTAGCTCACAGTTTTTAATTTGCAGACAACATATATACATTTAATTTTTTACCGTAGTTCATACGCAATGAACAATCACCAAAATAATGTTTTACGCTCGACCAACTCCTTTTACAACAATTTCCGACAAATAAACACAAGTAGATACAAATCAATAGGTACAAATCCAATTTAATTCTAAATTGTACTTAGTTATTTGCCAACAATTGTATACATTCTATAGTAAGTACTTGTAAAACTTAACGTAAGTTTAATTTGTCTCAATAAAATTGGAACCTTTCAATAAAATAGAATCCCCATTCTGGCAATTACAAGTTTCATTGGACCAAAGGTTACTTAACATTGTATTAACTCTAATAGAATTGTATTAACTCTAATAAAATAGAATTCCCATTCTGGCAATTACAAGTTTTATTGGACCAAAGGTTACTTAAAATTGTATTAACTCTAAAAGAATAATATTTGAAAAAATATTTGAAATATTTTGTCATTTGGTTCCTAAACATAGCTTTTGGTCCACGATCTTTTCTACAATATCGATTTCTTGGGAAATCTTTGCAGTCTTTGAAGTTATAAATCTACCATGCTGTCTAAGTCTCGAATAATGCTTGCCGTGAGTGATATTAATTCAAAATTCTTGGCCTTCAAAACTTTAGTATATGACGTCTGAAATTTTAACACACCACTGATGCAAATTACGTAAATCACTGGCCATTCCACAGCCGTTTACAGTGACTACGATTTTTTTCACACCAGTAGAAGACTATTCTGATTGCAGTAAAACTTTTTTCCTCATATCTTTATTTATTTGTAATATTATTACAAGATTATTGACAACAAGTAATAACTTATATAAAATTATACTAGTGAGAAATCGTCTTGCGATGGGCATATTCCACGTTATTATTGAAATATTGTTTCATAACATTTTAGATGACAATCAACGAAGCACATTATTATTAAAACACAATTACGGCTATCTAGTATTTTTAAATATCACTAATCGTAATGATATATAATAAGCATGTTAAAAGATTTTTATCCACTTCTGCTTGTTAAATTACATCAACATACATATTTTAAACCCGTTCTCTTCGATCTAATTCAGTCCTCATTGCACATTAGCATGTTGATGTTTTGTATCAAATAATGTCACGGAACAGATATATATTTTTTTATATTTTAACGTCATTCACGTTTATGTACATATGTATCCACCTCAGTGACTGTTTCGTAAGTTAAAAAACGTTTTTTTGCTTTTCGATTTATACACATATATAACTAAACACACAACGATATATTTAAATGGTCTAATTGTATTTATTCAAGTTTTTCTAAGTTCAATATTAATAAATGTAACATTTTAATTTTTGTGATATTCCTAGTTTCCTGCTAGTGACTTCTCAATTTATATAAATATATAAATTGAGAAGTCACTAGCAGGCACTATGTGATAATTCAGAAATAAATAATATTTAAGTAAGTTGACAAAAACTTTCCTTAGGGACGTTTTTCTAATAAAAATTCGTATATATTATAATTGAAAGGATAAATTTAATGAGGAAAAATGAATAAAATTTATTATTTTATTCACCAGCACTACGAAGTAACACAGGAACGATGTTTTCTCGACTATCACGATCAACGATACTTTGCGAATGTATCGGTAACAACTAGACGAAGAAGTCGTGCGCATGGACCAGAAACTGATGTCTTTTTAGTGAATCTGTATCCTTTTGGAAATAATATCACGGTAATGTATTTTATAGAAAATTTTTGGATATAATTCATACATGCTCTTGTTATCACCTTTTTAGGATTGTCCCGTTAACTAAAACTACTTGCTTGCTTCAGAAGTGGCAAAAATATGGCTGAACTGCAATCGGAAAAATACAATTTAAAAACTTACTAACCTTAATTCATTCCCTTTGGAATCTTTTTACTTTAATAAGAAATTAATACCATGTCAGATTACGTACATAATAGTTTTATCTACACTAATACCTTAATGAATGAGCGAACGCAGTTGACAAGTTCATTCGAATTAATCTCAGAAGCTGTTGCACCAATTCTAAACATTTTTTCACTCTTTGAAAAATCACGTAAATCCTTGTCACGTATTGATTACGTTTTATTTATTAACTTAATAAATAGAAAAGCTTTGTTCCTTTATTTGTTTGAGTGAAATATTTCACCGTGTCGAACAGTGTAGCGTCCCCGAACTGTACTGGTTTATAAATGAGTTGAATCGCACAGCACTTTCGAATTTAACTTCTAAACCATTATAATTGCATTAAAATAAGGGGTGAAGATGTTGTTATTCACATGAAAGTCTACAAATAAAATCCTATAATGTACATAGACTTTTGTCTGTTACGCCAATTTTCTACAGAAATCGGACCTTGGAAATTATTTTCGAGTTAAACAAAGCATCTTGTGATAAATATGTAAACTTAAAACAAAATAAACAGCCGAAAATATTTACATAAAAAAACTTGTTAAGTGTTGGTAAAACTCTCATTACTCACACTAGAGATCATACTGCAAATTTTAAATATACTTTTAGTAATAACATTTGAGATTACAGAGAGAGGGACTTATTTTTTGGGAAATTTCCTACAATATCTCTAGAACTATCTATACGATTGGACGAAAATAGTTTCGGAACAAGAAGTCATACATAAAAATTGTTAAGTGTGACTAAAACTTTCACTAGAAATTATACTGGAAACTTTAACTATGTTACCTGCGATAATTATTGAGATTAGGGTATTCATTTTTTTCAAATTTTCAACAATATTTCTAGAATTATCACACGATTTCACAAACATATTTCGGAATATTTCTACTTTTCCCTTTCAAACGGTACCTCATTGAAACTAGGAAACTATAATAAATTCAAAATAAATCTGTCGTGATCCTTCTTTCACTTAGGAAAAATTGAGAAACAAAAAATTGAAAAACAGTTATTATAATTGTAATTAAATATGGTCTACAATTAAATGAAACTACGTGACGTAGTATTACTTCTACTTTTTTTTAAATTCTTTACCATGACCTAGGTTTCGTTGTAATACAACATCTTCAGGTAGGCTATTAGCAAAGATATATAATAACCCACCTGAAGATGTAATACAACGAAACCTAGGTCGTGGTAAAGAACTTAAAGAAAGTAGATATAATATTACATCACGTAGTTTAATTTAATTGTGAATAATGAATTTCTGCAAAATTAACGCCAAATATATACTACTTATATAACTACTTATTTCTTATGCTTGCAGGCCATATTCCAATTTTTACATATTTTTTATTGAATTTCAACTGTTCGACCTTCCGTAATGAAATCTCGCAAGTCAATTTTGACTCACTTTTGATGTTGAGTTCAACTGAAAGTTTCCATACGTAAGTAAATCTGATGACAAGGCAATAACATTGCATCTACCACTGAGCTAGTTGAACTTGTCGTTATGAGCATTGCAGTATTATAAGATTCCATAATGGTTTTATATAACCCCATTGAGTTTAAACTCAGTTTTCTTGTCTCGGCTAGTATTCAAGTTCTGATGAACAACTAGTTTCATCATTGAAATCTCAGCGCTGAGGTAAGGATGGTCCCAATTGTTTCATATTGAATTTTACCTATGAGTAGATTTAGATTTTAGACGGCCTTTAAATTGAAGAACTGAATAGTTCTAAATTGTCCGAAAAGAGCCATACTATATTGATACCATGAATGAAATGGATCCTACGAATTTATAATTTAAAAAAGAGATATAAGAAAAATAAAATAAATTAACATAAAAAATGTTGCTAAGAAACAAATTTATATTTTACTGAAGAACTAAGAATAACAATAATTTTAACTTCTAGAAATACGTGACAACTATTTTGTAGGTTGGTTGATGAAACAGAGGTAACGAGAGATACAAAGAGAGAGAGAGAGAGAGTATTTGTTATATCATTCGTCCTTAAATTGAAAGCTGTCAAATATTACTGAAAATAAAGGTTTTAACATAAAAAAAAAATATATAAATATATATATATATATATATATATATACATACATACATATATATATATATATATATATATATATATATATATGTGTGTGTGTGTGTGTGTGTGTGTGTGTGTATGTATGTGTGTGTGTGTATATAAGGGACAAAGAATACAAAAAGCCACACAAGTGACATTCCTTCAGAAATGTTTGTCTTACACCGTAAGTAAGTTTTAAATGTAACTGCTTATTGCTGTGGACTGCTATATAACCTAATAATGGTTGGTAATTAATTAACCCGTCTCTTCACTTCACCAATGTTAGTGCATATAGTTCATATGTAGAACACTTCCACTTCTTCCAGGTTATCTACGTTGTTATTCTATTGTAGCATGAGACCATGACAGTAACTTTACTATATAATGCTTACCTGACCTGGGGTTCATTTAAATAAGGCTTATTTCAATAGCGCACATATTATTGTGCTTTCTCTACTTTTCGCCCTTGAAAAAATTCCTGAAACAAGAGCACTTGAAATTCTATTCGTGAATTTTGATGTTCTATTTTCCCCTTCCTTGCGGAAATTCTGTAAGTAGCTGAATAGAAAGTTGAATGCCGTATAATTTATTTACCCTTCCTAATGTTTGGGTAATTTAGTTAACAAAGACTAATTTAATTCACAGCCTTAAATTTTAATTTTAGGCCCTACAGTTTTACCTATTAACTTTACTGGGAATTTTTCTAAATAAATTTTTGAAACATTTAAAGCATGATTTTAATAATCCGTATTACCAGCAGGAACAGAAATCCCTTTAATCATTTTCAATGAGTATATACAAAAATTACTTTAAAAGAAGCCACAAAATTTTAAAAAGTGTTTTTAGATATTTCTTCTGCCAACCTTAACTAGGTCCAATATTGAAAAAAAAAATGTTATTAATTATTTACCATGGTAGTTTAGCTGATCGATTCATTTTTCTATTAACACAAAGATAAAAATGAAATCCAAATATTTTTGAAGATGACAAGAAACTTAACTCTAATTTCCTCAATAGCCATCTTCAATAAAATAATTTTGTTTTAATAACTGTTTTCTTTCCTTAGGTAAACAACACCATATTTGAATTACGCAGTAACGAGTACAGACGTGGTTTTTTCGACATTAGTTACAAAGCCTGTGACATGATTGAACACGAAAAAATATTCGTGCCATCCCTTAATATAGCTTTGGGGAGGAAGTTGGAGTGTCCTTTGAAGCCGGTAACTTAAATAACCTTATTTTATGAATAATGAAATCAACTATAAGTCGAAGGAATTTTTACTTTAGTATGTTGAATTTATCACAGGATTTCGGCCTTTTACGTGGTGAACTGGAGTTTCCCGGGTTCGATTCCCGACTCGAATAAACGGGAATTGAGGGCAATCACTTTGGCCGGAACTGCTCTTCAGTTGCGTAAATTAAAATCTGCAAATAAAAATAAATAGATTACTATTTCGCTACAGTAACATGCATATGGAAATTCAATATAAAGTTTCTTTGAAATATCAGGATAATTTGGAATTTTAAATTTCAAGCTACTAAAGTAAAACTTAAACAAATTTTCAAAAACATAACTTTTGACTATTGAATGTTGAATCTTTGCTAATATCTCACCTGAAGATGTTGTAATACAATGAAACCTAGGTCGTGCTAAAGAATTTAAAGAAAGTAGAAATAATACTACATCACGTAGTTTCATTTAATTGTGGATAAATTTTGGCTACAATTAATTTTAATCAGAAATTAAATATTTAGTTGAAATTTCCTCACTAGTAACTGTGGATTTCAATTCTTACCAAGACCTAGTCTAAACCTCATTACGGTCAGATTTAATTTTAAAGACTCGGAAAGACCGGCTCGATAATCAGGCAGACAAGATTTGGAGTCCATATATAAGTCTAATTATTTTTTTTTGCAGGGAATTTACAATGCGACAATAAAGGATATAGACTCTCTTTTATTTCCAAGACGTGTTCCGTGGACCAAAATAAAATTGGAAACCGTGTTCTGGACAATCAAAGACGGTATCATTTTCAAATCATCTTATTTTTTGAAGTTCGACGAAATTTTAGACAAGAAGCGAACTAAAAAGAACAAATCGGCTAGCGGGAAAAGATCCTTCCGTAAAGGAGAAGATTAGTTACTTTGTCTAATTATTCTTTAACAAAGGAAACCAAATTACCAGACTTCGCTTTGTACTACCAAACAATTTTTCAAGCAAAATGATCTGATCAGCTTTTCTAAAACTTATCTACTGATAATAATTTCGCTCCAGTCTGTAGTAACGATTTACTAGCTTTGACTAGTTGAGATTAATCAACAGCATACATTTAAAAACATAAGTGGTGCAAGTAGGTACTGATAGATAGTATATCTCATTAATGTCATACTTGCTTTATTATTATATGACTTGCAAAGTAGTATGTTCTTGCAATTTTGAATCAAAATAGTTACTTAAGAATATGTATTGTAATATTTCAAATTTCAATAAAATAATACTCTGACTATTAAAATCGAATTTCATTGATTTGAAAAATTTTCAAAAACTTATGCAAAATTTATCTTAGAACTTAAATCGAAAAATATTTTCAATGATATTCCAAATAAAAAGATTACGGTATCAGTATCAACTTTTATCTCAGTCAAAGAAAACTCTCACCGACTCTACCAAGTGGTAAGTAAGGGATATTATACTAATCTAAAAACATATCCAGTTCAGCAGAACCTATGGTGATGTCTCCTATATAATATAACTTATGAAAGGTTTTAAGAATAGCCGTTGACGGATGATGAACGTGATCTCGTACGGGAGTTGATTTGAAAAAAAAATATTATTTTATTAAATGATTTATTACGTTATAATTACTTTGAAAAAGTTAACAGCTTCTAAGTTTGAAATTTGAATATGTTTACTATAAGATTTTCTCTAATATTTATATTAATGTTAAAGCAAAGAAGTCTTTGTTTTAATGTTTAAATTCTTATAGTAAAAAACGGAATTATAATGAAAAGTAATGATGTAATTACGAGGAGACCCATATAGGTCTCTTTATGAGAGAGTACGTAATCTAAATGTGTAAGATAATTTAGTTAACATATTTCAATAGAACTTGATTAGAAAAAATTATGACGTCGTAATATGATAATAATCCGAATATGAAAATGATTATTCGTCAAAGAGGAGTGAGATCCATTTAAAATCATAACGTTGTCTTCTACGTTATGTAGATTCTGGCAATTGACTATAGCTTTAAGTACATGAAGTTGCCTTCTTCTTAATGAAGGGCATCGAAGATTCATATAGAAAATACAGCAGTATTGGTTAGTTGCGAGTGTTTTGCGTTTGATATTGGTACAGAGTGATTTTATTATCGGTAGTAAATGAGTCGTATACAATCGTATCAAGTTCACACAGTTAATTTGGAATCTTGTTGATCTGGTTCGTTATAGCGTTCTAGGCATTTATCAAATTTCCCTATTTGGGATAAGTTCTGAATTTTCAATTGTCACTGTGTATTGAAGATTTGCCCATGCAGTTTCTGAATAATCCTGGGCTCCTTTTTTATAAAGTTATTGGCGTTGTCAAATAAACAAACAAGTCTCTAAAAACTGATACTCTATAGGTGTATTTGTTAATACCAACAATATCGGCATTTATTCTTTGAACAAGTTTAAATCCCCGAAGTTGTTGCAACAAAGGGCTGGTCCTAATTTCTTCTATCTATCTTATTCAGTTGTATGTTGCATATGTATGGATATAATCTTATAGATGGCGGTTGAGTAGAGGTCTATCACGTTGTAATGTGATAAGTCTAATAATGTTAGCCATACTTTTAAGACCTGCCAATTATGTAATGTTAAAAAATATGCACTTGGTTAAAAATGTCTTAGTCATAGTAATGATGAGTATTAAAATGTCACTTTCAGTGTCTTTTATATTATTTTTATTATAACAGTTCACAAGAGTTTTGCATGTATCTCACATTATTTTGACTGGAAATTTTATTTCTCCTCATGTTCAATGCAATGTATACATGTTCTATTATTTCAGTAAGGTCTCAGAATATTTCAGTGCTTTGTGAGCATTGTATTAGGATAAAAGTAGTGGATAGTTCATTAAACGTTTCTTTGTCGGTGCATAAGTTGCGCGGAGGGGAGGGTAATATACAATTGTTTTTTTCATCGAATATAAGCTTAGCTTGTTTTCGGTTTTTTCTATCGGTTCAATGTAGTCTCATAAATTCGGTTTTGGAAATGAACCATAATATCATGGTAATCCGTTAGATCGTTAGAATGCATGCATAATAGGGAATACGCATTTAGTTTTTTTGTATTTTTAATTATCCATTTACATCGTTATAAGAAAGTAAAATATATAAATACTGTTGCAAATGTTTCAATTAAATTTTAAAAAAAATTTAATACTGTCAATAAATTTAAGCTGTTTAAACGCCGCTATTTTCACGCGCTTTTATGTCTATACCCAGCGTTGGTTTACTGTAGGTGTGTAATTTTTTCAAACTTATTTTAATATAACAACCGTTTAAGCTATGAAAAAAACTCAAAAACTATTTTATAAAGATTCTATTGTACCTAGATGTAAATATCTATTAGAATTGTACCTGACAAAGTGTTTTTTTTCTTGTTTCGAGAGATGCAAAAATACGAAAAGAATGGTGCAAGAATATGAGATGAAATATCTCCAACAAGTTGTTTGCATTGTTATGAAGATCATGTTAATATAAGTATGTTTTATTTGGATTGCCAATATGCTTTCAGTTAATTATAAGTGAATTTTGTATGGAATATCAATCACAAAAGTAGTAGGTAACTGTGTACGTAAACTAGTTTACAAAAGTTTAATACGATTTTCGTTTTTTTTATTTTTTACGTTTAGAAAAAATTGCAAAACATTGTCAAAATACGTAAAAAGTGACTAAATATAAATAATATGTCATATAAATTAATAAAATATAGACAGTACGGCGGTGCTTTTAAAATATTATAGGTTATGTTTACCGCTCTTGGTATTTACTGCTTATGAGTGTATTTAAGGGGTAAAACCAACATGCATTATTATAAACCATGTATTAAAACAATTACATAGCAGCTTTGACTCTTTTGACCTCAGCGGACATAAAATATATATTGAAAGAAAAATTATATGTCATATGAACTCGGCAGATTATTCTATTATATTTTCACAAAACTACTTCCGGTCATTATTCTAGACAATTCTCAATCTCACTACGATATTAAAAATGCACTGGATAAATCATAATTTCCAAGTAAACTGTTTTCTCTCATTGAATACAACAAAAGCCACACAAATTGTCAATAATAACAACTTATTTACATTGACCTTGACGTGACGTTTCGTTTCAACCACTAATGTTGCGTTTCGTTTTTCAATTTCCCTCGCATAATTTGCAATTTTTATTTATAAAATGCATAAAGCATTTAAAAAGGAAATACTTAATGATGATTTTCAAAGTTAATTATGTCTGTTTTACAGTAGAAAAAGTAGCTTGTTTTTCTTTTTGTAAAATGCATTTTATATCTTTATCTGATGAATATAAAAAATTATATCGCATGTGGTAAAATGGAAACATTTTGTTAAATTAACTGGAATAGCTAAAATATACGATACTACGCATTTATTTCATCTAGTATATTCGATAATTTTTTTTAATTTATGTTAATTCTCCATTTCGGTATACCGTTTTCTTTGTGTCGTTGAGACAATTTGTAAAGGAGAATATCAAGGTTAGTTGGAAGACGAAATTATTTTTTGCACGAGGAGTTTTTAAACTTAAAATTTAACTTCTTCTTTGTGAACCTCTTCTTCTTTGTGATGAGGATATCTCTAGGTAAGTAATGGTGAAATAACAATTGTTTTTATAACGTGTTTGTTGGAGCTCATGAAAAAATGAATTTTCGTGAAAATTTTTTTTACAAATATTGCTCTCTTCCCCTTAATTCATACTTGATCTTTGAATCGATTATAAAATTTTATCCGCACGATTTGTTTCCCTGCAAGTGTGAGACATGTAATTTTCATTAAAATTGAAAGTTAATTTTTTTAAGTATAAATTTGGTAATTCGATATTCGATATGATATTAGAATTTCTATGGAATTCGATATGATGTCGGAATTTGCATGTTTGGCTATAATGATACAGACAACGTGATTTTGAACTTTTTTCAGTGAATTTGGAATAAATAATTTACTTACGAATTGTTCGTTAAGAATACATTTACCATAAGGAATCGATTCAAATTGGTGTAATTTCTTCAGTGCGACTGTCCGGTTATAAATTTTAGAGAAAATTGTACACGTGAGACATGCTGAGACTTACCATTAATTTTTTCTTTACATACTAACTGAGAAATGACGCAGATAAGCTATCTTAAGGATTATATTTCATTTATTCAAAAGAAGCTTGATTTGGTTTACTCACTAACAAGCTTTAACCAAATTTCATTGTTTTTAAAATTGACAGAGGCGATTAAATTTACATAAAATATCAATAATCAGGCGATATGTTTTCATAATAACCATGAAATGGACGCCCATAATTTCTGAAAATAGTAATTGACACGGTGTCCACAGTGTTTTATTATAATAAGTTGAAATATTTTAATGTTTCACGGTACAACATATTCATTGATAGTAGAAAATGTTGCTTTGGAGTCGATAAGGAATAATATTTTTTCCACTTGGTCTGAACGTAATGCGTATTCATTTTAATGTCGAATTTGAAATAAAATATGAACTCATCAAAAAAGCATGTTCGCGCCAAATAGGGGTTTACGCGAAATTAAAGAAACTCAATGTAGAATGTTGAATGTAAAGTATAATTTTCAATGTGAAGTATAAATGATGGTATACATTTTAAGTTTAAAGTATGAAGGTATTGAAAGATGGAAGCGCGGCCGCGCAGATATTGTCTCTTCCAGAGCCGAAAATGCAGTATAGGTATAGAAGAATTTCAACACGATGAAAACCCGTTGTCCTTTGATTAGCTGGCTTGATCGGTGTCCTGCGTGGTGAGCCTCCTTCACGGTGACTTGAATATCCTCCACCCCTACCGGCGTAGTAGGAAGAAGGCAGATCCGATTCAGGACTTTTCGTTCCATGCCGCTGCTATTATTGAAATCAGCCACTCTGCAAAGACCATCCTAGTCGGGAAATAGTTTGACAGCCCGTATCATTTTCCGTTTAGGTTTAGGCTCGTTATTCTCTTTTAGAATTACCAAGTCGGTTACCCGTAGCAAAGGCTGCCGACGACGCCACTTGCTGCGATGCTGCAGTTCCGCCAGGTACTCGTTATTCCATCTGAGCCAAAAATGTCGCCCGTACCTAATTGGATGATTGGGGTCGGTGCTGACGGGAGTGAAGTAAGAGATCGACCATTTAAGATGTGCCCCCGAGTTAAGGGAGACAGGTCGTTAGGATCGGTCCTTAAGGGAGTGAGGGGGCGCGAATTAAGGACTGCCTCTATCTGCACGAACAATGTTTCTAATTCCTCATAGGTCAAATTAGCATTGACCATAATACGTTTTGAATGATATTTTATTGACTTTGCGCCCGGCTCCCAAAAACCACCTATGGTAGGGGAATACGGGGGAATAAACAAGAAATTAATGATTCAGAGGATTTGAGAATTCTATACAATTTATTAGTTACTCCCACAAAATTACGTCTATTATCGTAATGAATAGTGTGAGGTTTACCTCGATGTAATATGAACCTACGCAAACACAATATAAATACATATAAAGTAAAATCACCGACTAAATAATAATGCATTGCTTTTGTTAAAAAAAAAATAAATAAACTAAGGTAACATTTTGATAATTATTTATTGCCTCGTCCCCTCTTACTTGACATTTGAAATGGACCCGCAAAATCGACGACACGTACTTGAAGTGGAAAGCCTAGTCCAAGCCTACCAGCTGGTAAACTACCTAGTATTTGCTCCATAACCTTACCACAAATGCATACAAAGTACGCACTGTTTTACTACTCTTTGCTTCATAATTGTATCCTGGAGAGACCAATTTTTCTTAAGCATAGAACTGAGGATCAGTTGTAAATCGGCATGCTTCGGTCGTATGTGTATATGTTCCATTAACATATATGTTCCATTTATTGTCAAGATTATATTTTATCGTATTCAGAGTCTGTGTTGATAAGACGACCATCATCTCGAAGCACGCCGTTCCCGTCAATAAACGGCGACAACGGAAATAAAGACTGATTTGAATTTAATTGTTCTTTAAGTTCAAGTAACCTTAATTCGTTTGGAAATAACTCTCGTTGAACTATTTTAATTATTTCTTAATGTATGGTAAATCTCACGATAAAAGATATCTTTGGCTTGATATTGACATTTTTTGTTTACAATTATTAATTAATGAACATTTACGTAAGAATTGAATTTAATGAATTTACATGAATTCGAGCAGTTTTTCTATATTAAAGATTAGATTATTATAATGATTATTTAGTTAAATAAATTGTAACTTTCCCCTTTTATTATTGAAATATTTACACTTATGTTTTCTGTTCATGTTTTTATTGAAATTGGTCTCTAAATTTGGAAATCTAATTGATAAATGTAATGGTGACTCGTACTATAATTTAGAATTACAGAACCAATCACCTACTGTTTTGGATGGCCCGCGCAAGGGCATACGAAATGAAACTCTAACTTTATTAAAGCGATTAGTTTTATAGTTAATGAAATGTTTTTCACATATTTCATATTTAGTTGTGATAAGAATTTTAGGAAGATTTTTACTTATTTCTTTACTTAAATTACGCCGAATGTTTTTTTTAATTGATATCATTTGTCGACTGGCCCAAATACCAACCAACCAAGTTTTGATTTTTGTAAGGTTGATGAATTTGGTCCTAATAGTTTTTGTTCAGGACTAATAAGTTTGTAAATTATATCCGCTTCTAACACAATTCCAATGTCAGATGGCTTAAAGAATTCAGGATCTGCTAGTTTATTGAATTTGGTTTTGGCAGTAATGAAGATTCAACTAAAGAATTTGGCAAGTGGGTTATTATTTTAGAGACTATCAAATATTTAACGTTAAAATTATATATATTAATCAAAGAACATACGTTCATGTCAATGCTTTCAGAAATGTTAACTATAAAGTAATTAATGCCTGAAATACAAACTGGTTTCGTGTCAAATAGAATAAAGTCCAGCTTGTTTTTAAAGTTTTCAGTTATAAAGGATAACTGACTGCCTGTGTCAAGTAAGGCTCGAGTAACGTAAGATTTAATATTTAATTTATCGTCAATTTTAACTTGTGTATTGTGACAAGTTTAAAATGTAGCAGATAAACACTGTAACTGCTACGTTATTTGTATTGTCCAATGTTTCATCCTTTTTATTGCTTAAATGTAATAATGTATTATGTCTCTATTCACATATTCGACAGGATCCAAAGGGACCAAATTGTGACGAATTATGTCCCTTCCGAAGACAGTTCAAACATAAATTTAATTTTGGAACTTCAATATTTCTTTTTTCACAATTCAAAGCTTTAAATTTAGAACAATCGAAAATTGTATGACCTTCCTTACAATATCGACAAACAGGTTTGTTGCGAGAGAATTTATTGTCACTTGATGATACTGCAAAGCATTTTTTTTTTCATTTATTTTGCTTCAACATTATCTTTATTAAATTCAAAATGATCCTGACGCGTATTGTTTGCACTATTATTCTTACTAAAGTACAATGTTTCAAAGATATATATAATATTGTGAAATAATTTAAGAAAGGATATTCCATCATATTATATTTAACTTCTTCCCACTGGGAAAGGGTTACGTTATCTAATTTAGTTGAAATCATGTATGTTATTAATGTATCCCACTTGTAGGTTGACCCAATGAATTTACCGTTACATTTTATATTTCGAACGTTAACATTATTATATCGTTGGCAAATGAGATCCCAAGAAATTGTATAATTGATCTCTATAAATGTAATGGATTAAATTACTTCTCTCACTCCACCTTACAATGACGATCTTATATAATTAAATTTATTTATTGCCGGCATTAACGCATTTAAATTAATTAATGATAAAGTGTATCTCTGAAATTCAGCCATCTAAGATAATTACCATCAAATTAGGTAATTTAATCTGAGGTAAACGAATGTTGCTTTCTAAATTTTTGAATATTGAATTTCAAGAGATACGTCATAATTTTTGAAAGTGTCATAGGGCCTCTCCTTATGATACTCTCAATGGACTCTCGTTGCGAAACTTGTTCGTCAATATCAGAATCCAAGATGTCAATCTAAGTTTGAAATAAATTGAATTCTTTGTACATTGTTTCTATAATAACAATTTTTCTCATAAGTTAACTAAATTTCAAATCCGAAAACACTTGAGGCAATATACTTTGTATAGCAGATATGTATTCATTAAGTTTAGTTAATCGACCATTTATATTACTTTGAGGGCGCTTTCGCGTATATGTATCGTCCACAGCCGAAAGTGCAGCGTGGGTATGGAAGAATATCAACAGGGTGAGAAGGCGCTGGACTTTGATTGGCTGGATTGATCATTGTGCGCGCCTGCTTGGCGGGCCTCCTTCACGATGGCGCGCACAGAGAATTTTTAATGCATTGAGAATACGTGCCACTGAGTCTGCGTTCTCGGTTTCGTACTCCTCATTCGAGTTTCCAACACAAGGCGCTCATAAACCCGTCCGCATGCGATGACGCGCTGTTGTTCGATACAGGGCGCGTATGAGTGCAATCAGGAATTAACTGTTTTTCCTTCTGTTTTCCTTTTCTTGAAAAGTACTTCAGATGCTTTAAGAAGTGGCCATTTCCAGATAACTTTTTGATTTCAAACATTCGTCTACAACTTTGAAACGTGTAATGGATAGTATGTTAAAAGGTTTACAAAGTAATCATTGCAAGTATATTTATACACTATTATATTTTATATACCTTTCCTTGAAAAACAAATTAAAACTTAAAAATGATCGAAAATAAATAAATTATAATAAATATTCTTTAGCAGTATTCATCTATTCGATGACCTAGCTTCCAGTATTCATTTATTTGATGACCTAGGTTTTTAGAACATTTGTATATGATAGATAGATTAAACGGCTAATGCTGTGTTTTAGGAATTTAATGTTAGTTGTTTGGAAGAATTAACCAATGATTTATAACAAATAATATGATATTATTTTTGCATGAATAAAATTTTCGGGTTACCGTCCCGTATTACGGTGCATATTTTTTCGTCAAGACCAAATAAGTTGGCTTTATTATTTGCGAATGGCTACTTCTTTAAGCATATGAAGTACCTTCTAAAAAAAAGGAAAACAGTTAATTCCTGTTTGCATTCGCACGTGCCATTGGACTATAATACCCCATCGCTTGCGGATGGATTTACGGGTGGTTTATGTTGGAAAATATTTTAAAAATTTATTCCGTCTATTTCTTGCAAATTTTCTTTTTAAACAATAGATATACATGTTTTTTGTTCTCTTTAATAAATACATTTTCAAAATCGGTAGTTTGAAGTATATAAAATTAGCAATTAACTCTGTGACAATACAGTGAACACGTGGGTGATAAATGTTGAATGCGTTTTCTCTTTGAAGCTAGATTTTCTTCTAGTAATTTTCATAATATGCAGGGAACAATATTGCAAGTATATGTGACTAGTTTTTGTTCGATAATTACATAAACTTTTGAACACATAAACTATTCTAAATAATATAAATTTTTGTATTACCCATAACTTTAAATATTTTGAACTGCTTAATTTATCTTAAATACTAACAAAATTTGTGGAGAACCTATATGAAACGATTTAGTATTACATAAATGATCATTTAAAGTAGTAGCAGTAGAGTGCTTTGAACTATATAAAATATTTTCATAACTACGGACTCTCAGCGTCAGAAAAGTGGTTCTCTATGCCTCCACGTGCATGCCTGTAGGAGTCAGAGATGGGCGCGTCTTAATATGGAATTGATTGCTCAGGAGCATTTATGGTCGAGGAACAACTAATATGGCAAATGACATAATCATAGCCGAATGAGATCGGCTATGATTATGATCTACTTCAGATGCGAATATTCCTATCCTGGATTACTCGTGCCCAGAAAATATGTTCTCGGACTTTTTTGGAGATTTCCAGTGCGTTTGAGAATGTGAGTGGTCAGCTATTTTGTCCGCGTTTCAGTGGATTGTCAGCGGAACTCCGTCAGATAATAAAGAACTGTATTTACGATTGAGTTATATTTTTGCAGTATAATGTTACTGAGGTAAGGAAAACGTTGGCCAAGGGCTGTCCGGAGCGCTTGCCCCTCGGTTCCATTTTGTGCAGTGTTATGTTCAATGCTATTTTTGTGATATCCCTTCAGGCATGCGGTACCATTGCCTATGCAGATGGCGCTCTGCTGATCGTTGGGGAAGCGAGCAGGAAAGAAATAGAAAATCGATCGGCGAACTCCCTCGCCAGGATACGATCGGGTACGAATAATAAGGTTAGCTTTTCCCCCCGAAAGTCCGAAGCTGCCTTCCTTAAGGACAAACCGGCAGGGATCCTACTGTGGTCATGAGCAAGTCCAGAATAGGTTTGTAAGGTTGAGTCACGAACTTGGATATGCTCTTCGACTCTGAGCAAAATTATTCATCCCAAGCGCGATATAATGGGTACAGGTCGAGGGTTATTTTCCACCCCAAGACTTGGCTTGTTGAGGCTGACTGGAGACTCAATACATCGACCCTTAAACTGATGTACGCGGCAATATAGCTTGGTACATTGACTTATGTGCCATCGGTGTGGGTTTCGTGGTTCGTCGTAGTCAAGCAGGTAATAAAAAAAAGTGCCACATATATTGGGGGGACTTTCGAAGGGTACCGTTTTTTATATGGGGGGTAAATGTCATAAGTCCTTAAAGCATTCTTGAGACAACCCACGTGAGCAAGGCGGGGATAGTACATAATCAATATGAGAAATTTTGTTGAATTTTAATAAAACACAATTTTGTGTTTTAGATTCTTTAAAATTTAATTTAAAGCGATTTTGTAAATTTTACAATAAATAAAGCGATTTTAAATTTTCTATTGAGGCTGCTGAATCTTTAAACTAAGCGAGGACGTAAACCATAACAAGATATATATGGTACTCGTCTGCTGATTTGGAAGCCGTTTTAAAATTTTTAATTAAAGCATGGGAGCTTCGCGTGTCATTAATACAGTATTTTGGAATTAATTTAATAAACAAAGTTGCAGTCAATTTGATCTTTTCAATCACTATTGTTAAATGAGGCTTAGTTTAAACGACAAGAAAAAGAAATATCTCCGTATATACGCGATTAGAAATTTTAAAATATTAATGGATAAAATATCTGCAATGAGATGGTACAAAATATCAATATCTATGTTAACCTTAATAACACATTTTAATAGAACTTGACAAGAATAAAATATGATACACTCTAATAGCATCTAGCCTAACAAGAAGACCATCGACCGATGTGGAGCATCGCCAGATGTTATAAAAAGGGATATATCGTATTTTTTACATTAATAGAAAGAAAGTCATACGCATAATTTTCAATGTAATACAGTCTTGTTAGTGATGCTAAATACAGTATAATATTTAACACTGCCTTTGAGGTACTTTAAGTTTTCCAGTTGCTTTGAATGTTATTGTTACGAAATTAATTTAAGTCAACCTGTGGGTAAATTTAAAATTTGCCTTTTACAATTGTAATAAAATAAAAAATTAGTTTAGTATAAAAAAGTTGTATAGCCACCATTCCATTCTGTAGTATCCCTATAATGCACTGACACTACTGAACATTGTCTAGATAATTACGACAATATAAACTATCAACTAGTGCCTTATCGAAGGACACGAGTATTCCTTCGCTAATTTGTATTATGCCAAAGAGAAAGAATGATTATATCGACACCTAGAAGTTTATCTTTCATTTACTTTTAATTACTCTAAATTAAACATAACATTAAACTGATGATGGCTCTCGAAAGCAGATTGGATTAGGAGGATAGCTTTGATTTATGTCTAAGGGCTTTTTAATAAAAATTTATTTACCACCGTTTTATTAATTCGCAATTAAAGAAGAAATGTTATGGTATGACACAAAAATACTCACGCCCATATTTATATAAAACCGAAAAATAAAATATTTTTTATTAACAGAATATGAACACGGTGCCTTTAATGTTATTTAGTGATGAATTTCGAGCCAGATGATTAACTAAATAATTCGGACCATCAAAGTTAGGATTCCCTTTTAATTCTTTTCACCCTTTAATAGGTACTCCCCAACTAAATCGCAAAAATTCATTCCGCAAACTTTTAGCTATAAAACACCTAACATATAGGAAAGCTACGGAACATCCCCGTGCGATAAATACCAATCACACATGAATTATCAGTCCTGCTTCTATATAATACCAATCACACATGAATTATCACTCTACTTCATTTTTCTTGCGAACTACAGTTGTCTGCCCATAAATCAGGATGCATATTCATCAACTTCCCTTAAAAAGAGCTGATACATATTTTTACTCATATTTATCAATATATTTAATGTGTTAGGAAAACACGTTTAATGCTATTTCATTACTAGCAATAAATACATGTCTTCTATAAATATACACCACATTGCATAATTCGCAATCGCTGCAATTATCAATCACAATAAAAATTAAAATTAAAAATAAATAAATAATTTTTTGTTTATAAAAGTAGAAGAAATCTTATATTAACTATAAAACCAAGGTTTCAAAAATATGTGATAGAAGATCCCGAAGAATTCAAAATTTTATCATCAATGCTCAAAATTTTGGATCTAACTTAAATATAACCTAAATCTAAAAACGTAATCAAAATATTTAAGTACTGAAATATTTACTCAAACAGTAAACGCGGATAAATGTGGGTTATCTCCGTGGTACAACAAACTTCACGCTTTAAAATCAATTTAAAATAACTAAAACTTGGCCTAGTGTTCCATCAGAACATCACATAACTAAAATCTAGTTAAGATAGATTCTTTTTGAAAATAGGTGGACAACCACCTTGGTCCTAAATAGTTGGTGATTATTATTTAACAAGTAATTCTTATTCATTCATTATTTATGAAGAAAAGAATTAATTGAAAGAAAAAAAAATGGCACGCACACTCACATAACACACACACACACACACACATTTTAAAAAGTTTACCGCGTTCGATATAGAAGCTAATCGATATTTTTCAAGTGCATCATAACTTTGCATCGTTTACACTCTTACTATTCATGATTTAAATTTTGCATCTAAATTCTTGTTATATATTAGTGTTTGTAAGATTATTTATTTCTTTAATTTCGCTTAAACATACAAACACTTGTTGAACTAGCAGGTTTTTTTTAAATCCTGTAGATAGTTTTATTTTTACTTTCCTTTAAAACTAGCCCTATATTCCCAGCCTGTGTATGTGTAAAAACTTGGTAAAGCACAATACAAAGCCCCAAGTGTTTCCAGCTAACTGTGCAATTTATGAAACATTAGGCTTTAATCATAGTAAGCTTAAATATATTTTTAATATTGGTGATTCATGTATATTTCCAAGTATAATAACAAGAATATTGGTCTCGGACGCATCAACCATAACTGCGCAACTTAATGAAGTATATAGCATTAGGCTAACAAAACTGTGCAATTTATGAAATGTATAACATTAGACTTTAATTATAGTGAGCTTGGAAATCTTTTAAATATTGGTGATCCATGTATATTTCCAAGTATAATAACAATGATATCGGTCACCGATGCATTAACCATAACCATCCTAATATTTTCCAATTTATTCAAATAATAAATTATTAGGGTATTACTTTCTTCATAGTGACAATCCATAGTTTGATCAATCAGTATTATCCAATGTTCTGAAATTATGAATAATATTGTTCTCTAATTGTAATTTTAGTAATACCATATTATTATTACACCAATATTCTGATATAAAAGAAATTAATTTTACTGTGAATTTAATATTTCTTAGTCATAAAACAATTAATAGATATATTTTCTCATGATTAAATTATTGTATAAGGAGTACTTATTTCTATATGGTGGTGTATGTCTACGTACTTGATAAAGGGGATGAAATATTGATAAAAAATGACGTGAATTTCGGATGCAGTTGTATTGTATGCTTTTGTCGATATGAATTCTGATATTTTACCAAGAATTTGACAAAACCGATGGTCTCAAATGGTATACAAAGTAAAATCCATCAAATATATCAACGTTTATTCGAGTTGGTGCAAATGTTCGTTGGAAAAGCGTAATATTTTCATCAGATCAGTTTTTTTCTGTATTAATATGTATTTCCCCTGTACATTCACATAAATCAGGCAGTGCTGGTGATTGTAGATATGACAAATACTGCGCTGTATCGTTTTTTTCTAAGGTGCTTGTTAATCTGCCAAAAATATCAAGTTCCATTTTAATTATACTTTTGTCATTCCATCAAAATTTTCTTACATTTTTTTTTCAAACAACATCGATCAATCGCGCAATTATACAAGCTTTCAATAATAATTATTGTAAGCCAGTATAATTCCTTTTTTTTTCTTCGTCATCCAATAAAAAACAAGCTGTTTTCTCAGACATAATCGGACTCGTGGTAAGGTCAATTAAACTATTATCATCTATTCTCCTCCAAATTGGATTTATATTTTTATTTAGCGCGTCGATTACATTTCCCAAGAAATTTGGTTTTTATATATTCTATATGGATCTAATTCTTTGACGGTATAATTTGTTTCGGTTATTTTAAAATATTGTAAACTGTGAATTTTCAAATCTTATAAACAATTTTCTTTCCTATGCTATTAATAATCACCCAAGTTTGCCTCATGGAGATGGAATTTGTGATATGGCTTATACCTGTTAGACAATTAGCTGTATCAGCAGTAATTGTTTTAAGTTGAGTTGAGTTAAATCAAGTAGTGCTCGAGAAGTTATTTTTAGTTCTTCTTGCTCCAGATGCTCCATTTTTAAATTGTTTTTATAACGGCGAAATATTTTTCTTAAGATGCATTAAATTATTATCACAATAAAAAGCCAATAGTAAAGAGTTTTAGCATAGTTGGGCTAATTCATAGCAAAAAATAAATTGTTTAATTCACATAAAGTCACAACATAAAAATTTAAGTTTCTACAAAAAAACTGTGCATTTTTATCGTGCACTCCTGTTAAAAATTAAAACCGCATGGTTCAATGGCGCCGGATATTAAGAATATATTTTTATCGTACCATCTTAAAAAGTTTCAGAAAATGTCACGATCTATTTTAGTGAATGTTGCCATTTTCATTTATTTAAATGTTTCTCATCAATGAAGCTATTTGCAAAACCTTCAGCTAAATGCGCAAATATACTATCCCTGAATAATATATATATATATATATATATATATATATATATATATATATATATATATATATATATATATATATATATTAAAATCAATGCTATTTTATAACTCAAGAACGGACTCGCCTATCCCAACCAAATGTTTAGGCTTTGTTCGGACTATTTAGTAGATGGTTTATGTGAAGTTTGCACAAAATCGGTAGAGTGCTTCTTTATTTATCACATTTTTTGTAACAACTGAATTCAATAAATGGCGGATCATTTTGTAAATGGGGATTGCTGTCAAATTGAACCTTTTTTCAGATGGCGATTGTGCTGTCAAATTGAAACTTTTTTCAGTGTTGACAGTAAAAGCATGTTGTTATGTCATTTATGCGGTCATTTCATTTTGAACGTGGTTCGATTAAAGCAAATTGTCAGCAATAATTTTTGCTTTGTGTTTATATTTTTTGTTCAAATGTACTATGAATTAAATTGTCAAACGCATTTACACAAACGGTAAGTTTTGAACTGTTGAAGTGAATTACATGTATGCATGTGTGTTTCTTTATTTGAAAAAACATATTGTGTACCACTATTAATGTAGCAATTATTTTTTTAAGTTGATTTATTCTTTTTTAATTGAAGGAAAAATGCCACGAGCGAGATGACCAAATATAGGTCGCCGAACGCGTAATGCAAATAATGTGGCATTGCTAAGACGATCACAGACTGTACTACTAATGCATCGCAGTGTGAACGTAATGCACGAAATAGATCTGTTGACCCAGTACCTGTACTGAATTTTGCACGGCGATCACGAATACGTCGTGCTGTTTTGGCTGTAATGATGCGTGCTGCTTTTAATTACAACAGTTAGATTGATTATAGTGTGTATGGATATATTGGAATGATGGACGCAATATGTCAAAAATGTGATGCGGCTAACTTTTCAGGTGAAACGCCAGGTATCTGTTGTGTTACTGGCAAAGTGAGATTGCCAGCATTAGAAACTCCACCCGAACCATTGTATTCATTAATTTTTGAGACATCTCAAAAGTCGAAGCACTTTTTGAGTCATATTCAACAATACAATTCGGCATTTCAATTGACTTCTTTTGGTGCTACTAAAATTATTAGATTTTATGCCGACGTTTAAGGTAAATACTTCAACAGGATTGTCCCATGTTTATATCAATCTGAATCATAAAGTATCCAATAGTTTTAAAAATTATGATACAAAATCTACCTAAAATTATGATAAAAATTATGATACAACATAATTTTTATCATTTTTATCATAATTTTTATAATTTTTATCATAATACCTAGAATTGCATACATGTTACAGATTCAGGGCCAGATTTATCAAGCTGGTTCGTTACTGCCATACCCCGACGCTGATCATAAATTTTTGCAGATTTATTTTATTGGTGATGAAAATCGTGAATTGGATCAACGTTATGCAATTGTTTTGAATACAAGACGAGAAATTATTCGTGAGCTACAAAGGTTTTTCCATCAGCATAACGCATTAGTTCAATTGTTCAAAATTGCTCTCGATCATATGCCATCTGATAATCACAAAATCGTAATAAGGGCTGATAGAACACCTTTTGGAGAGCATGAAAGGCGATTCAATGCACCGACAATTGATGAGGTTGCAATTGCAATTCTTGGTGATTAGTTTCAATCCCGTGATATTGTACTTCATCGCAGAAATGAGCAATTGCAACGTGTTTCGGAACTTCATCGTAGTTACGATGAATTAAAATACCCAATATTGCATTGGAAAGGTGACGATGGCTACCATATCAATATACCAATGATTGATCCACGAACAGGTATATAATTGACCTATTTTCAGTGTGTGGACATTTCATCATTTGTATAAATTTCTAAAGTCACATTTTGCACTTATTTTCAGGTCTACATGTACAGAAAAAAATTAGTGCCATGAATTTTTATTCGCGTCGATTGATGGTTCGTCCACAAGAACAAAATTATATCTTGAGATGTGGTAAACTATATCATCAGTACATCGTTGATATGTATGCCAAAATAGAAACTAAATGTCCTAATTTTATTCGTTTCAGCCAAGCAAAATTAAGATCCGAAGAATATATTCATTTGCAAGATGCGATAGCAAATGATGCTAACTTTCTGTTAATGACATCGGACGTTTAACTATATTGCCATCTTCGTATATTGGTAGCCCACGGAATATGAACGAATATGCACAAGACGCAATGTCTTATGTACGAAAAGACGGTCGACCGGATCTGTTCATTACATTTACATGTAATCCGCAGTGGGATGAGATCAAAAACAATTTATTTGAAGGACAGTCGACAACTGATCGTCATAAGATTACAGCACGTGTTTTTCGGCAAAAATTTAAAGCACTTATGGATTTAATTGTAAAATTATGTGTATTTGGAGAGGTGCGTAGCCATATGTACTCCATCGAATGGCAAAAGGAGATTGCCCCACGCACATATATTAATTTGGCTGGTACATAAAATAACTCCGGATCAAATCGATATCGTTATATCAGCTGAAATTCCTGATCAAACTGTTGATCCTGAGTTATTTCAAGTTGTCGTTAAAAACATGATACATGGTCCGTGCGGTGAACTAAATATGAATTCGCCATGTGTTCGATTGATGGGAAGTGTTCAAAACGATAGCCAAGGCAATTGACTTCAGACACAATAACGGGCAATGACGGATATCCGTTGTATCGACGTAGATCACCTAATGATAATGGCAAAAAGGCAACCATTAGAATGCGTAACCAGGACGTTGAAGTTGATAATCGTTGGGTGGTTCCGTATTGTCCATTATTATCGAAAATATTCAATGCTCATATAAATGTGGAGTATTGTAATTCAGTCAAATCCGTTAAATATATTTGCAAGTATGTAAATAAAGGGAGCGATATGGCTGTTTTCGGTGTTGCTGGTGATAATAGAAATGATGAAATGACTCAGTATCAAATGGGGCGCTATATTAGTAGTAATGAAGCTGTCTGGAGGATTATGTCGTTTCCAATGCACGAAAGATATTCTGTGGTTGTTCACTTGACTGTGCATCTTGAGAATGGCCAACGTATTTATTTTAATGTAGCAAATGTATTGCAAAGAGCAGCACAACCACCAGCGACTACGTTGACAGCTTTTTTTAAATTATGCGAAACTGACACTTTTGCGATAAATTTGTTATATTCTGAAGTGCCTCAGTATTACACATGGAACGTGTCTTCGAAAAAATTTCAAAGACGTAAACAAGGAACAGCAGTCCATGGGCATCCTGCTTGCATGGCTTTCCAAATAGATGCAATTGGAAGAATATATACAGTACATCCAAACAATGCTGAGTGTTTTTATTTGAGATTGTTATTAGTTAACATCAATGGCCCAAAATCATTTCAAGAATGGAGAACACTCAACGGTCATTTGTATCCAACATATCGTTAAGCATGTTAACTCTTGCATTTGTTGGAGGATGATGCACATTGGGATTGGCTTCAAGATGCATCTACTTCAGCTCATCCACAACTAATACGAATGTTATTTTCCATTATATTATCAACATGTATGCCATCAAATCCACTTGAATTATGGAACAAATATAAACATTATATGGCAGAAGATATTTTAATTCGTATGCGTCATCATGCAAGAAATCCTGATTTGTTGATTACCTTGGAAATGTACAACGAAGCTTTGATAATAATTGAAGATATGTCTCTAAAGATTGTAAATAAAGCATTAGTACAATTGGGTATGACCGCACCAAATCGTAAGATGCTTGATTTGTTTGATCGTGAATTGCAACGTGAGCAGGAATTCAATTCTAATGATTTGCGTTTATTTGTACAATCGAATATAACCAAAATGAATATCCATCAAAAACATATATACGACATAATTATGCATGCCGTTTCCAATAATGCAGGTGGATTATATTTCTTGGATGCACCTGGTGGTACAGGCAAAACGTTCGTTATATCATTGATTTTAGCGACTATTCGATTGGAACAGAAAATTGCATTGGCACTTGCATCTTCGGGAATTGCTGCTACATTATTAGAAGGTGGTCGGACCGCACACTCTGCATTAAACTTGCCATTGAATGTACAGGTGACTGAAACTCCAACTTGCAATATTTCGAGAAATTCTGCTATAGCAAAAGTTCTGCGATTAACGCCAATAGAAGCATTTAATCGAACAATGCAAGATTTACGTGGTAATTAACAGCTTTTTGGTGGTGCTTTGATATTACTGTCAGGGAATTTTCGACAAACATTGCCTGTCATTCCTCGATCAACTCCTGCTGAGGAAATAAATGCCTGTTTGACGTCATCAGTTCTTTGGAGATATGTACAAAAATTGACACTGAACATTAATATGCATATTCACCTACAAAATGATCCAGCTGCCCATGAGTTTTCAAAACAATTGTTAGAAATTGGTGATGGTAAAATACAAATCGACAGTACCAACGGATTGATCGCTGTACCGAACAATTTTTGTACAATTGCGCAATCGATAGATGAATTGATTGAATGTGTTTTTCCGAATATTCTTCAGAATTACAAAAATCATGATTGGTTGAGAGAACGCGCCATTTTAGCACCGAAGAACATTCATATCAATGTCATTAATTTTCAAATTCAAGCGAAACTGCCAGGTGTAGTCACGACATATAAATCAATTGACAGTGTTATGAATCAAGATGAGGCAATGAATTATCCAATTGAATTTTTAAATTCATTGGAACCGTCTGGCATGCCACCGCATTGCTTGAATCTGAAAGTTGGTTCTTGGATTATATTATTGGGAAATATTAATCCACCAAAACTGTGTAATGGCACCAGATTGGCAGTGAAAAAGTTATTGCCAAATTTGATTGAAGCTACGATCTTAACTGCTAAATCAAAAGGAGAAGTTTGTTTGATACCGCGTATCCCTATGATTCCAACTGATACGCCATTTGAATTCAAACGATTACAATATCCTATGCGTGTATCATTTGCGATGTCCATCAACAAGGCCCAAGGGCAAACACTTTTTGCAAATGTTTGTGGTGTGAATTTGGAGGAATCATGTTTTTCACATGGCCAACTTTATGTTGCCTGTTCCAGAGTCAGTACACCCAGCCGTTTGTTTATTCATGCTCAAAATGGAAAAACAAAAAATATTGTTTAGTGGTTCTGCTTTAGTGGAAAAAAAATGTGGACTGCAGTCGCCTCAAGTGCACTGATTGGAACTCAACTGCTCTATATCAAACTTTTTTGATTATTATTTTATTTCTTGTTTATTGAAAGGTTATTTTCAAAAGCTTAGTAAAGTTTTTACGTAAAATGTCTAACATAGATTCAATGTGTGCTGTGCACGAATATGATAATTATAAATAAAAGAAGAAACAGATCATCTCACAGTTTCCAAAAAATAAAGACATATGGAAAGGGTCACAGACTCACATAAATGACTTCAAAAATACACGTAGTGTGTTATTTATCGTGCCTGTCACTGTATTGACTTTTATTCGAACGACTGAAAACAATAATTAAATTTTATCAATTTGGGTATTTTTTTTATCTGAATGACGTTTTTAAACTTCTAAATATTTTTATAAAACATTTGTGATATCTCGGATCACTTTAAGATAAATTGTTTTGGAAATAAGAATTTATTAACCCACGAATATTTTTCTACATTTATGCTTCTATTTAAATCAACTTTAATGTGGATAGCCTTACGGTTGTTGAATTTTTTTCATATTCAACCAAGTACCTACAGTTTCAGTTCCAATAAGGAACCTTTGTAATATACTTAATGTACTCAAAAAGAAGAATCATGACAGGAATAAAGACATAACGCTTACTAATTAGAACTGTATCGGAAAACATTATTTCTGGCTTTTTTTAAATGGGCCGATGGAAAGACGTATTATGATAACATTTTTTGTTAAATGAAGAAAAATAACAAAATATCTTTGTATTTTTTAGACTAAGAAATTTAAAAGTGTTTATTGAAAAATATAAAAACCAATTAGTAATAAAAAGAGTTTAATTTTAAAATATAAAAGTAAAAACAAAGCTCTCGAAGAAAAGTATGATGAAATAAAACCTAGGCAATGTATATAATTATTATTGAAAATTATTTTTGTATGAATATTTTAATGAATCAAGAAAAGTATATATAAATAATATTACTAAAAAACCAAAGAAAAGTTGATAAAAAATATAAATTCCGATAAAGCGAAATTTAAAAAAAAAATTAATGTAAATAAATTGACGTTTTTATTCTTTCTGGTATCACACATTTTATCCATCTCCATGTATTGAAAAATTAAAACATTTTAAGCAACAACACTGATAAACTACATTACTAAAGATAATGAGATCACTAGATAATGAGATCACATATCACATAAGATATTCTGTAGAGGTAATGAGAACAATTTAAGCAGTTAGGTGTCGCTATTATTTTGATTGTTGTTGAAATATTTCACAATTGCCAAGAGATGCATGTATTTACTTGTAGTGTCTACAGTATTTGATTGAACTTCTGAGGTTTCAAACGCTTTTTATTTCCGTCACTTGAGGATGATGAGTAGAAGGAAACAAGGTCGAGCACGTTAGCAGTTAGGCGGTTTAATAAACCTAAGTTCGACTTGACCAAGTATGACTTGCGACTTGAACTCTATTTCATAATCAAAGCTCGTACTTGACTTTGCAAAGTTCGTGTCGATGGCTTTTCTGGGAGTATCAATATGGACCGCTCTGCAATTTACTTTACGGATTACCAATTTATTTTGACAGCCGGACAATGACATTCGGTGTATTTCCTATTCCGCTGGGTATTTTTTTCTTTGCTTTTCATATAACTTTTTTGTTTACTTCTAATTTAACAAACTTTGCTTATAACTGAACCACCAGTTTTTCTTTTGCCTTGATTTGATTTTGTATCTATTATACATTTGATGACTTAGCCTACGACGATTAATATAATTCACACAAGTACAATCAATAACGACTTTGGCAGGAACTCTATTAAAATTGACATCAGAAACTATTCACCCGATTTGGAGAAGAGTTTTTAACACAATTAATAGCAAACAAAATGCATATTATTGAATGCAAGGAGACCGACGCTATATCTACCAGTCAAAATGCAGACACATCGAATGGAATGGCCATACAGTTTAACGAATCGTCACAGAACACAGAATGTCATTAAATTTGTTCATATTCAAATTCATAACTCTTTCTTGCTGACCAAGAATTGCTTGTCACAATTTATTATATAACCAACCAATTCTTTTTGGAGAGTTTTGATTTGAATGACCTATGTAATAAAGTTTTTCCGTGAATTCATACTTTGAAATATAATTTTGATAATAAGTTGTAATTGATAGTAACATTTTTCAAACATGTTTGTCCATTCAATATATTCATGGAGATATGCCTTCCTTTCCGAGAATCAATTTTGAAAATTTTGCACTAATTTGCAGGTATATTCCTTCAAAACATTTTATTGTTAGTTAAATATAGCTTGGCCAACCATGTTATATAAATATTACAAAACTGAATACCCATTTATTTTTATCAAATTCACTTTTCCTGCTATCATTATTTCTACTATGACAAAGACCAAGAATGTAAGGACAACAGAAGTCCAACAAAGACAGGGAACTGGTAGTGGTTCCCATGTATCCGATATGAGTTCGCAAGACGCAGCTGTACTGTCGTGTTGTCTAATGGACCCTAACCTAACCAGTTGGCATTATATGCCGACAGTTAAGATTCATGTTTACAACACTTTTAATGTAAAGTTAATTTAAATGGGACGATAATTTTGAGATTTGTGTACCCTTGCTAAAAGAAAATTTCTCACTGAAAAAATAACGAAGAAAAAATCATGATTTACAACCAATATTACTGAAAACTAAATTAAAAGGCAATTATTTAAAAATATTTAATAAAAATGAACATATTTTGCTATTGTATTATTTGTTTAATATTATATTTTCCCATTATTAGAGCAAAATTAAAGGCGTTTGTGGCCTCAGGTTTGAAGTTTCTATAAGAAAGTGACTGATGATTAAAAATATTGATATATATATATATATATATATATATATATATATATATATCTATATATATATATATATATATATACATATATATATATATATATATATATATATATATATAATTACCCACCTGACACTTATGCAAGGCAAGCAGTACTGATTAATTTATAAGTAAAATATTTGTTCCGTCCTGCATCATCTTATGAGGGTCACAGTGTTCGTGGATACGATTTGGAAGGTGGCTAGCCTTGACAAAAGATGAGAAATAATTTATACCGTATGTATACATAACACGTCCTACTTCAGTAGTTAATCTGAAGGTTTGAGAAAAATGTGAGTCAGGTGAAATTTGAGATTAAATACATAAAATCAAGCGATGTGTCTAAACAATGGTTCACTACTAATAATGTTTGACTTCCTATATAGTTACAAAAACATGACTAAAAGTTTAAATGTGAATAAAGCATCTTTTACTTTATTCTCAAACTTTCAGTCGCATTATTGTGACTGCTCTAATAATAATTAGTCCACAGTAATGCAACATGGGAGTATGTAAAAAATAAATGAAAAAAAAATATACTTGTAGCTTTCGATATAAGTAGAAGTATAACTAATAAGTACATTGCTCCAAGGGGAACCCAATTTGTTTTAATTAACATTAAGCATTATATAATCGTGTTTATGCAAATAATTCTATAATTATTTTAATACAATGGCACTACAATCTCACTTCGTTTCATAACCAATCCCGCTCCACCGTGTCCCATGATGATTACGCTGAAATATTATCTCATGTTTCACGTATAGGTGGCTTTTTGAGTTCACAATCCTATAAATCGATGTTGTGAAGAACTGCACAAGTAACAATTATATCACATACGGTAACGAGTTTATCATCCAAATTTCTTTGTAATCATAAAATCCCTTCTTTTCCATACTCAATAAAATTATTTAATGACATTCCTTACCTTCCCTTTTCATTATTATAACTTATTTTAGTTTACGCTGTAGTATTTAGGAGTTAGCACATATCACGCAGAAATAAACCCATTATTACCTGTCAACATGTTATCTACACATTTTCTAGCTTCTGAGAAACACGCTTTTGAAAATTCCGCTGACAACAGTACCATATATATCTATATCTGGTTTAATGAGAGTTTATATTTCAAAAGAGAATATTCAATTATAAAATCATTATTAATATAACAAAAATAATGATTAAATATTAGTTCTATTACGGCTTGGTAAAATTCTTGTGAATGCTGAAACGTCGATGTCAACAAATTAAATGGATGGATCTGTTATTAGTGAGAACATGTTATATCAAATTAATAAATGCTTAAAGGAACAAAGAAGTTATTAAGAACTACTTGACAATTGGATGAGTCCTTTGCCATTTCTGTAAACTTTCGAGTGTTTAATACCTCGAGGTATAGTTATTTTTATGCTAGTGCCGTCTATGACATCGATTTTATTTTTCAAACCTCCATGACGACTGTTTCGACATTTTATCTGATCCAGCTCTTCAAATATAATTTTAACTTCTCTTAAGTTTTCTGGGAATTTAACCAAAGAATTGATAATCCTTGCTAACAATAATGAATCTCATTGTTTAATTCTGCACGCTGTTGCAACCGACACATTTCGTAAATCATCATATATCATTTGAAATATAAGTCACATTTATTAAAAATATTTACTAAATTATTTTAAACTATTTTCAGTACATTCGGGAAAACTATGCGCCATTTAAATGCCCGTGTTGTATAATATCAAAGCAATTAATAGTTGTAAATCTAGTTGTATTCGTAAAACTCTTTCATCTGGGTAGAGGAGCTGGGGCATAATTTGTGATAGAAATACATTCCGCACCGTATGTTTAGTAAAGCGGTATCGTTTTTAAAATTAATCTTCATGGTAAAACTGAAGCAAGCTAATAGCATTCCGTACGTAAACTTTTGGTTTTCTAACTGTCTTTGCGATTAATTCAAACTGATATTCTCTACCATCAACCTCTTCAATAACTTAGCGTTTTCCATGTAAAATAAACAACTTTTGAAAAGAAATTATTTCATACCAAGTTAATAGTTCATATGTCTTTCGGACAGTTCCAATACAAAAACCGTGACTAAGTCCAAATAATCAGTGATTTTGAATTGACTTTTGAAATATCATTGACAAACAAAACTTCCACAAAGTTGACTGGTCTGTAAAATAATAATTTTGACGTAAGTCATCGTCAAGTCAAACTTGGTGCTTATCATTGGCTATGAAACTTAGCCTTAGACGTGGAAAAAAGCATATATTATTAGAAAAGAGTACAAACCTTAATTTGATGACAATTTGAAGCTCTTACTCGATTTATAATAAAGGTCCAAAAAGAAAATTAAAAACCTTTTGTGTCCGGACACTGTATTGAGATTTATTGCACAAAAATATTTTTAGTTAGTGTTTATAAAGTCATATAAAAAAATAGCATTTAAAATATTTTCTTTGTCAATACAACTTTATAAACACTAAATTTTCTAATTTTAATCTGTTTCTTTATGGGCTTAATTTTGTCGAAAAATTGAGTAGGACTGAGTACATAAAAAGTTATTTAAAAAAGTCCGTTTAGGTACAAAATTGCTTTTTAATTGTTGCTTTGTGTATTACCATTTTATGACCATTTTTTCCTGTTACTTTATCGGCTCGTATTTTACGATTAGCTCTTAGACTATAACTGTACTTGTCTTTTACAGAAAATTAAAACATAACTTTTCTCCTTTCCTTTCTTAAAAAAGGGTCGGCCATTCTGCATTTTCATTCTGAAAATGCAATTGCTAGCGCTAAAAAGTATTCAACACCATTAGACTTTCAACTAGCAAAATGTCGAAGAAGACGAATGGTCTCTCGTTAGTTTATATTACACCTATTAAGAAAAATAAACGAAAAAATACCTGGAATATTTGTTCTGTCTCTACGTTAAGGGTAGATTAAAATTACTTAATAAAATCTCCTGAAAATAGTTCTCATCGGGAGGTTAACTTCGATTAATATGACTCTAAAGTGTTTAATTAGTTCATTAAACTCAAGATACAGTTATATAATAAGGAAACTAATATTTTAGCACAACTCCAGTAGAATTTTTCGTCGCACGAACAACCACAACTTTGCAGAGAATAAATAAATATTGTAAAGAAAAATTCTAATATTTTTACAACACAACAACAATTACCTTAGATCAAGTTATTGCCTTAGATGCTATTTAAACACAACCTTGTGCTGACAGTAACTGGCAATAATTTAGTGAACATGGATTAAAAATGTCAGGTATTCTCATTGAATCTTTTCTGCCAGTGCTGCAACAAAGGCTTTTCAACAGAATTGGAAAAAATAAATTTTCCAGCTCATAACTGACACGTGGAAAAGTGACTGAGTAACTATATATTTCTTTCATGATAAATACTAATCGCGCCTATTTTTTAGTACAACGACTTATATTAGCTAAATCATAAAATAGCAGAGTATATCAACACAATATTTTAGTTAAACATACTTGATAGAAAGTCATGGAAAGTGGAAACATGTTTGTAAATTTGGAATAGATTACTCACGTATGTAATCTAAAACAGTAATACCAACTTAAATATAAAAGTGTAACTAAACTATTTAAATGTCAAAACAATTGTGTTACAGATATAAATGAAAAACATCCACCCTGGTAGAATACTCTACCAATAACTGTATAATCAGTTAGCTGAAATCATAAGTATGCAATGCACACATTTCTCGGACCAAAAATTAATAGTTACCAATTTTTACTTGGTTAAACTTTTTTTCTTTGTCACTAACTTTTTCTGGATTCACGCCTCTATAGCAAACGTGTGAATCCAAAAAAAAATATTTTGATCTTTCATTAATATTATTACAATTGAGAGGGTTGGGTATGGTTGGAATGAAAAAAAAAATGAATACATAATTTTTTGATAATAAATCATATTTTTTGCCCTGTATTGAAATGTTTTCATGTTTTTTTTTAAATACTACTAAAGTACTACACTCCGTAGGAATCCAATAAAAACAGCTATACTTAATATTTTTAATTGCCATTAATATTATATAACAGAGCGGCATAATAAAAAAAACAATTCATTTTTCCTCTTAAAAATATAAGAGGAGATATGTATAAATATATTTTATATTTAATTTAAATAAATTTTTTTTTTTTTTCAACATTAGGCTAGTGCCAATACCTTCTTAGATAAAAGTTATTAAAAGGCAAAGACCAGCCGAAAAATTTAGTTAAGTTTATAATTAAGAGAAAAACAAAAATTAAATACGAGATGAAGTGAAATTGTGAAATGGGCTGCTGTTTATGGATTGAAAATGTTTTTTGCTCTTTTTGGCGAAATATTACCTCCTATCAAAAAATACTCTTCATAAAACTTGTAAATGATAAAAGAATCTAAAATTTTGTTTTAGGCATTTTTCAGCATGCCCACAACTTTCCAGAGAAAATATCAAAAAACAAATTTTTCGTTTTTTTTAAATTTTTTCTCTCTTAAAAATAATTGAATTTATATGGTATTTTACGAAAGAATACCTTTTTTACATTCAATAAGCATGATTATTTTGAAATTTTGGAAAAAAGTTTCCGAGATGTTCAGATTTTTTTTAAAATATTCTGAGATCTTCCCCGAAAAATTTTATTGATTTTTTATTTCGGTATTAAATAATGGTGTTTTTTATTTCAGTATCAAAATAGGTCCATTTTAAGTGTTGAATTGTTTACTTTTAAATGATCTATATATGTTGGTGATTTATTTTTCATGGAAAGGCTTAAAGTTTAGAAAAACCAAAAAAACTACTTTTCAAATCATGAATTTTAAAATATTTTTAGGATTTTCAATTTTCTTACGACTTCTTTTATTAGTGGATTAAATTTTAATGAAAGAATTTACTTCTATATATTAGTAAAGTTGACATTCTTAAACTCAAGTTTTTCACCGTACCGCAATTTTTTTTACGAATTTTGACTCGTTTCTTCCTCAGAAAATTATTGCTTTGCAATAGTTCACAAAAATTTAAAATTTATGTAAAATTTTAAAATTCTAACGAATTTTAAACTTTTCATAATATAGTTCATCTTCTTGCTTTTCCTTCTTGATCAAAAAACTTTCAAATTCCGAAGGATCTTGGAAAGTATCGACGTCTGTGAGTTTCAATATCAAGACTCTGCTAGCTTTTCACGATTAATATCTTCCGAATTACTTACGTCTTCAAATATTTCTTTATCTTTCTTTGAGCAATTCGCATCACAATTACTGCATAAATTGATATATTTTAAGACATACTTTCGGCGATCACATCTTCGTTTATTACAACCACTTCCACGGTTGAAGCTAACATCTTTTAATATTGTTTCAGAAATTAAATCTGAACAGTCTGGGATAAATTTCGACACGAATCTACCTAGATGTTCTTTCAAGCCTCATTGCCTAATTTTTTTTATTATCGGGCTCGTTGTCCAAATAGCCAAGCCAAGTTTGTTACAATATTGAATGCTACAAAAGAATATTACCTTAAAATTAATCAATAATTTTATAGAAATGTATTATTCACAATTAAACGAAACTACGTGATATAGTATTATTTCAACTTTATTTAAATTCTTTACCACAACTCAGATATCGTATTACAACATCTTCAGGTGAGCAATTAGCAAGGGATTAACTCTTGGGAACTTCCAACAGCATTTAAGTATTATAGAAAACAATAGCGGAAGCGGAAAAAATAAATAGAATTATAATTTATATAATGAAGGCTGATGATAAAAGAAATTAAAAAGGCTAAAAAAATTATTATACAAAACAATAGCGAAAGCAGGGTTTTTGCGGGTTTTGCCACTGCTTAGGTTAATGAGTTTATTGTTAACTTTCAAAAATATAATTAAAAACTACACCGCCCCCTAATAAGCTCACAAACATAAGCAGTGGGAAGACCCGCACAAACCCTGCTTCCGCTATTGTTTTGTATAATAATTTTTTTAGACTTTATAATTTCTTTTATCATCAGCCTACATTGTATAAATTATAACTCTATTTAAAATCTTCTTTATTTACATAGGAGTACTATTAAACTGTTTGCAAATATTTACGTTCCAACGCTTAAATATGTTGTCTTGTAAATATAATGCCATAATAATACCGTGAATTTCTCAAACACTTTGAGACATAGAATCATTGCTCTAGTTTCCCAACAAACAAATTTCTAGTAACCTTGGTTTTAATAACTTTGACTTTGGCTATTTCGGAAATGGACAACTTGGAGTGACCTGTTCTTATTAATATTTTCAACAAAATCTTTAGACTATCTTCCAGAAGATTCTGAAAAAATGCTTTTGCTCCATTCATTGATAAATTACACTCTACACGAGGTTTAAAAAAACAGTAGCTCATTTCCACCATCAAAAATTTGCACACAAAAAGTTTTCAGTGGATTTCTTTACATATGTACGAGCTAATCCATTTGATCACTACACCAAATATAAAATTACGATGTCGAACACGTTTTTATTAAGACTGCGATAGATACCATGAGTGATCCAAACCAAACAGAACCATGAGTGATCGTTTTTTATTTTATTTTAAAGTATTGAACCCAAAAAACTAAAGAAAACATTAAATTGCCAATATTTCTTATATAAAATAATACTATTTAATATTGCGAAGGGATTGTTTTTTTAGTTGCGACACGTTGTGATATGCGTGCAGAAACTTGTCAACAAGCACACGCATTGCCAAATCGTCGACAAAAGTTGGAGTTTATCTCTTGTTAAACAATAAATCACATATTATTGATACAAGAAAATGCACTGAATACGTTTATTACTATGATTCGTTCATTTCTAATTTACAATGCAAAATTTCATGATTCTATTAGCGGTTCTAAAGTGGGCTCTCGCCATATGCCAATGAAAAAAATATTTATGTTTTTATTAATAATGTTTTGTACTTCTTCTTCGTTGTATTTTTAATGTGTATTTGATCACATTTCTTGGTATTACTCTATAAAAATTAGTATACATCATGGTAATCATGATTATTACGTCATAACGATGAATCTAGGAAAGTTCAATGACAATATCAACTGTTCAGCCAATGTATAATAAAGTAAACTAATGCGTTGAAAGAAATGAATTTTACATTAAATAGTTATTGTAGAAGTGTTGTAAATTTTTTCAATACTGATATACAACGGTCGATTATTTGCTTTGTGTGAGATGTAGTATAATGCAAAATAACATAAACAACGAAACATGCAAAACAACGCAGAAAAAAGAGAGGTTAAGAGACAAATAATGAGTAGATTCATAAATATTCATTATATATAATTATGAGTATTATTATCCCACGTCCAAATCTATTTGTAAATATCGCACGGCAATATGCGTCGCTAGCCGGATGAGTACCGATGCGTAGTGGATATTTTGATACGTCGGTGTTTTCGTATGGTGTTTAACCTTTTAGTTGACAAAGGTATAGTCTCAAATAAACGTTGAGTTATAACAATTTTTTTTTAATATAATAATCTTGTTTTATACATAAAAACTATTGAAGGCAATTTGCGTTGCGTTGCGTTTTGCCTTTATATTGCATATGCTGGGTTCAAAATTGCTTATGCTTATCCGATTATATCCATTAATTTGGGAATTGCATATTACAAAACCTTAAAATTCTAGAGAAGCATACGCAATCACATAATCGTGTGTTTCAGTGCTTTGAATAATTACCCTGAAACATTTCAATTAATGTAATAAAACCAAAAATTATTTGTGTGGCAAATATATCGGCTAATCTGAAATGTTTAGTTTGCTTGTAGTAGACAAAATAGTTTATAAATATAGTATTTTTTATAACAACGAAGCTAACCCAATAAATCAAGTGAAAATCTATATCTTGGATTAATGAACATTTCAGAAATGCCTTAATTATACGACCTAAGTTTAGTTATGGGGGAGTATTTTTGATAATATCCAACCAGCCAGTCACCTAAAAAGAGAAAAATCTTTTTTCAACCTCAACTTTTCCTTGCCAGAACGATGTTTTCGTAATGAATGGACCTTATCTAAATGCGAATTGAATTTACATTTACTATTCAATATATTTCGCGTTAATTTTTTAGAAATTCATTATTCACATTTAAATAAAACTACGTGATGTAGTATTATTTCTACTTTCTTTAATTTCTTTTCTCCGGCCTAGGTTTCGTTGTTTTACAACATCTTTGGGTAGGCAATTAGCAAATTTCTTGCTGACTGATTTTTGATAATTTCCCACCTGAAGATGTTGTAGTACAATAAAACCTAGTGTAGTTTCGTTTAATTGTCAATATTTATTGTTTACATTCGGTTATCAGTAAGTTCATTTTTCTCATACGTGTTGCTGAAAACTTTAAAATTTGCTCTCTGATAAAGATATTAACCTGTCAGTTCACTCACATATTTTTATTGCGTTTTTCATATTGATCAAATCCATCTTTCTTATTGTATTTTGTGTCCCAGTTTTAACATATATAATTATCATATATGGTGAAAAATAGTTTACTGTCATTTTAGCGTACTCCACAAGCACTATTTCGATTTACACTAAGCTTAGTACGTTTAAAAGCAAAGAAAGCATGTTCACTATATTTTAGTTCTCTGTTAAAATAGAAATTCTTCATTTCATATTATTTTCAATGAAATGTTTGAACTTATATTTCTAATCACAAAACTGGTTCTTTCGCCATCCTCAATGTTTCGAACTTTACGACCAACATATATTAACTAGTTTAAAATTTGTTTCTTCAAATAGCTGCTTAAAAAGGCAATGCTTCTGATTTTACCCCTTCCTTATTTTTTTACTAAATTGTAACAAAAGGAGGAAATTGTAGATCATCTTTGGAAAAGTATTACCCATCACACATTATTTAAGTACCATGTAGAATAATAAATATTCCTTGATAAAATATTTGTTTAACATACGTTACATAAATTTTCTTTAAAAGTAATTTTATTTAAATAATAACATGGAAAATTCGACAATTTTATGATAGTTAATTCGCCTGCATTACAAAATAATACAAAAACGATATATTCTCTATGACCACCCTAGATATTTGCGCACTGATGACTGGTTAAAGAAACGAGAACCAAAATTATAGACAAACATCTTCAAAATTACTTATTATTATTTTCTATATATTAATTACATTTTAAATTAGAACAACGTGTGGATCTTTTATTTTAAATTAGAACTCCCTTTTTAATTCTTGCCGGAGAACTACATATCGCATGTGAATTTTAAATTTCCATCTTATTTAGGTAAGAAGTTAAAAATATCTGATAAAAACTATGATAACGAAATAGCTTTCTATGTATTAACTACATTTTAAATTAGAAAAACGTGTGGATTCAAAATTCGTTTTCCTCCCTTTATAAATTTGCCGAAAAACTACATATCACATGTGAATTTTAAATTTCCATATTATTTAGTTAAGAAGTTAGAAATATCTGATAGACAGGTTTATAAAGAGGAGAGAAGACAGGCGGGCAGACGACGTTGCCACAAAAATAGGACTTCATTCTGACCCTTCGAATACACAACCCAAAAGAAAATGTTTATAAGAGAGGGGTTGAACTCCGACACTAAAAGAAAATGAACTGAAAAATATCATAAATATATTAATGCAAATGTATTAACATTGAGAATGTAATGAATTACAATTACCACTTTAAGGAAAATCCGAAACCACTTTATGGCCATGATGGCTTCATTGTTGAATGATAAGAATTAGTTTGAAATTCCGGAACCTATTAATATAATCACGCGCCTAATAGCTGAAATATTTTCATTGTTGCCTCTATTCAACTGAAGTTAAAAAATCAGCCTATTCATCCTTGCGATCTATTTTTATCAAATATATACTTAATAAAGCTCACTTGAAAATGTTCAGTTTATGTTATTTCCAAGTCTTTTAAACTTTCTTAATTAATTGGTTCAAAAGTGAAGATATAAAGAAGCATTGCGGCCGGATCGTAAACAAATTTTATTTAGCAAAAACATTTTCAGGATTAGATTTATGATGTTTTTCTTGACTTTTTTCATAATTTATTTTTAAATATCTTTCACTTGTATTATATAATCATGTAACACCATCCACACTATTTAGAAAGAGCTTTGAAATCTTAACTATTACCACAAATCCATTAATGTTACTCCGTAGTTTTTTTTTTATATTCAGACGACATATGTGACATATGTGAGTTATTCCGTAAAGTATGTAGTGTATCATAAATATGATTTTAGGTATAAACTCTGCAAAATGGTCATAAACAATTTCAGTCCATTAATAAATAAAGCTAACGAAGAAAAGAAGGAAACTTGGGTCCAATAAATTGATTTTATTTAAGCATAATTAAATTAGTTACAAATAATTATATTATTAATAATTACTACCTTTTTGTTAAAGTCCTTTGAACAGTTTTTTTTTGGTTTGTACGTATTCCGCAAACATTTATATACATATAAATATTAACTTATTTTTCACCATTTAATTATATTGTGTAGTAAACATTCACAGGCTTAAAAATACTACAAATTTCTGAAAATCTACGAAATCTAGAATTGTAGTAGTTTTCTATCCTCTGCAGTAGTTTTCTATAAACTTCAAGTAAGTTTTTTTCAATTAAGTCCCCTAACTTCGAAATTTTAAATTTAATTCTTTCGGAAATGGGAGGGGATGATATATCTTCTACCTATTCAATATCTCTTTTTTTCAATATATCTCTGGTAACAATGTAATTCAAATTATAAAAAAATTATTATTTATCCTTAATTAATCACTCTACGAAAATTTCCAAGTAAATATTTTAAAATATTTCTTTACGCAGTATATGAAGATATCATGTAAATCAAATGTCTATGTCGAACATTTTCTGAACAAAACAGCGATGAGTGACAGGTAGACGGAAGAACTTAAGTATAGAAAAATAGAGATTTGAAAGAAAAAGAATTACGTCTTTTCAATAAGAAATAAACCAAATTAAAATGAACTATGCTAAATTTTGTATACAAATAATAGGAAAAAATAAGATCTTTTTCTTATATGATCTTTTTCGTACACTTATCCTTATTTTGGGGTCACATACTAAATTTCTAAAAATAAAATAGCTCAAATTTTTATTAATATTCACGGAAGTCATCCCTACTAAACATATACTTTATTTAAATGAAATCTTAAACATTCACCCAAACACAAAACATCAAAATATATTTACATCGTAAAGGAAAGTATGAATTGAAAATTGAAAAAAAAAACAAAATTGAAATAAATATTCTTCCAATTTTATGTTGCTTTTGTGTCAGTAGAAAATATAGAACATGTTTCTAAAAATAACATTGTGATTATTTTTGCAGTATGTAATATCTTAATACTTTCATTTAAAATTTCTAGTCCTAAATACTTCATGCAATCGAAGAATAGTTGTAAAATAAAAGTTCTAGTAATTTCGATAATTTTAGTTAAATTACACACTAGCGACGAAAATCCATTTTTTCAAAAGTATTTTATTTAGACTGTAATTTTGGTATCAATTAGACTAGCAAACCAATGTTTATAGAAAAATAAACGGAAGGAATTCCAACAACGATGCACAAAATGATGAAAATATAATTTGGTTCCCACAAATAAGAACCAATTTAGAAGAAAACTAAGACCATAATAATATGTAACTGCAACGTGATACGTATCAACCCCAACAGACGAGTGTTTTTTACAACTGTTGCTAAACTTTTTCAAATGAAAACTTGCAACTTTACGTCAATACGGATTATTTGTACTATTTTAAGTGAATACAATATTTGATAGCTAAAAATATATTTCGGTTCTATCAAATTCGACGAAAATAGATTCGATTGGGTTTTAATTTTAATATCACAAATTCTGAAAGTCTGAAAATTGCTACGGCATTTGTAGCACACAACAGCGGAAAACACTTTAAATTAATAAATTATTCAAGTTATTTCATTACATTTAATTCTATAAACATTTTTTCTTTAATAAAATAAACTCGCATATTTCTAAAACGCGTTTGACGCGTCAAAATACATTTAGAAAAAATTGTGTAAATAATATAATGAAAAAAGTCGCACCTTAATATCATGAAATTAATAAATTTGTAGACTACAATTGATACTACCTGTTTCACTTCAACATTTTTGAATAGGCTTGTAAAGTTTTCTGTTCTGGTTAAGTAAAATCGTTGTAAGTTTGGGTGATGTTATTAATAACATCACTCGTTATAGTCACGAAATAAAATAACACGTGCCATCGTTCTCAAGATAAAAAGGTGGTTCCTTTACTTTTCTATATTTTGATTAAATACTACGATAGGTGGTAAATTATACGAACATTTATTTGTACATATGTTTTCTTAAAAAACCGCATTTAAATGATTGGATTTAAACGATCTTTTAAAATATAACAGCATCCAAACGCATTTGATTAGATAATTCATTAAACGTAAATAATTATTTAACATTACGTTATTACCGTATGATGAAATTAGAATATAATTCAGTACAATTTGTAATCATGTATAAAATAAATCATCAGACTTTTTTGATTTACACTTTGGGCACTGAGCTAAATTAATTATCTACACCCATTCGGGAAATGTACCGTCACATTTCGTCGCGGGTTAAACCTTTTTTTCATAACTAAGTTGCGAATTTTCTTGAACAGCAGTTATGTTAAACTGTGAGTAGGAATCTACTGATGAACATTAGTTGACTTGTTGAAATTTTTCCTTCACCCTCGAAGGGATTTTCGGTGCCATTTTGACATAACAACACAGATTTTATTTATATATTCATGATCTACGATAGTAGCACAAGAGTCATCATTTGTTAGTACCTAAGTTTAACGTTATTAAGTTGCCCCTCATGACAATTTCAAACGAAAAACTTAATTGTTAACTGCAAAACAATTCATCCCTGATTGACATGCCCTGAATCGAGCTACTGAATCATTACCCTGTGTGTCCTGGAATAGTACGTCCCCACAGGTGCACCCTGGGATTGGATTACCTTCTCATTTTGAAAAAGAGACCCAACCCCAAAGTGGCGATTGTTCTAGACCCGAAGCGCGTGGGCGTGTTTTCTTGGGACACTCACCTAATGAGCATTACGTAGTGGTCTAGATTTCCCTCGGCCAGTTCCAATTAATTAATTTTAGATATTATTACATGTCATCATTACTTAATGCCATTTTCTCCAGCATCTCAATACTGTTCTCCGTCTCATTAAACTAAGTTTGATGTTTATCTGTATAGATGTGAAAGGACAATATTTCTTAAAATTCTTAAGGCGTCCAAACTCGAGTGAGGAGATTATGGAGAATCTCATCCACTAGAACGTCTTTTGCTGTGCCATCTGCTTATATATTACATCCTTTTTGTACAAACATTAACAAATTAATATTCGATGAAATTAGTCTAATTGAATTAAATTCTTCATATAAATTATATATTTTATGTCACGGGCAGCAACTTATTCCAGTAAAATATTTAATTAAAATTGGTATCTCATTACAATGTCGAGCAATTTTTCTACAAAGAGCCGTTGTTATTCCAACCAATATTGAGTATTCTTAACAAATTTATAGAACATTTTTATCTCCCAAATCTAGAATTTGTCATTTTTTTATTTATGTAATCTCTGCATTTATTTTATATGTTATCTGCATGAAAATTCCACCTTAAAAGTTTATTTTATTATTTATAATTAGTTGTTCTATTATTTATAGTAATTATTAGTCACGATTCAATTAGCATTATATTTATAATTAGTTTATTCTATTATTCCATTCTCCACAAATGATTTGTTTAATTACAGCGTATGGTTCAATTATGAGAAAGTATTATATTTGTATACGAACATATTATGTTTGATTAAATATCAGTAAAGATTTTTTTGCCTATTTCCTAGGTAGAGAGGAGTATACAGGTAACAATAGTGTCTAAATCAAAACATTAGGTTTTTAATTAAAAATTATTTAGGTCCTCATATCGCAGTTCCATAATTAGCTAGTAAAAAATGATACGTTAATCAAATCTAAACCTATAAATCTCATTGACTCATCGTACCTTCAAAATACCATTAATGGGTGTTATTTATGTTCTACCATCATTAAAAACGATTCTCGTTTGTAGTATATTAGTAAAATTGACGTAATGATTTTTTGTTTCCAAAATGGTAAAATATCACCTGTCTGTATTGCATTTTGTAATTATTACTAATTGCATTAGTAAAACTACTATTTACTATAATATTTACGGAAATAGTTAATTGTATTAACTCATGAAAAAGTTCAGCTCAAATATAGGTTTAATAGTCTTAATAGCGTAATTTTTTTCCCATCAGTCACGATTCAATTAGCATTACATATAGCAAATTTTTGTTGACAGACTCTGGTTACGTTTGTTGTAATATTATAGTATTAAATACTCGTTCTCACGTTTTAGTTTTGTTGGTCATACTTATTCGTAATCACATTAGTCACTGCATTACGAGTTAAATATGTTAGTAGTTCTAGTTAAAGTATTGCTATAACGAATTATTTCTCATTTTTTTTCAAGAGAGTACAAAAAATATAATAATTTTTTTCATAAATGGCAGAAAAAGTTGAAAAAAAAAATTATTAGCATTTGACTATTTTCCAAATTATAACCACAAAAAATAAGATTCTATCAATCAAATAAATGACATAATTATGAATAGGAAACGTAACGAAAAAAAATGACAAACATTTTCTTTGAAAAATAATAATGAAAATAAGATGAAATTAAAAGATTAAGCTGATATAAAAGAAAAAAACTTGAAAGAACAAAGAAAATTTATTCGAATTCATATGTCGAAACATTAACAAAATAGGGTTCCGTAGTCCCCTACACCTAACGAAGTTGTAGACCCAAATGAAATGAAATAATTTCATTTCAAACATTTTAAAAAAATGTTTAAATCATTTTATTCCGGACAGTATCGTTTTTCCGAGAAAATTATTTTCTAAAATTTAAGATCAGTAAAATGAATAGCAAAGCAATGGAGCAACATAATGTCTACCTTTAATCCCTAATGTAGAAGGAAATAATTTTTCTTGTTTTCATTACATTAAAACGTCAATAAACTAAAGACGAGTATATAATTTCATCTAAGCATTCTAGATGGCAGCAGATGTTTTAATTTCTCCCCATAAATTTTTAACTACCACGCAAGCGAAGCAGAGGATAATAACTAGTATAATAACTTTACACATTTACATGAAACCTCAATGTGTAATAACACAGTAGATCATCGTGCAAAAATTGCAAATTTATTACTAAAATCAATTTATTACTATAAATTTATAACAACATCTTCACGTGGGTAATATCTAAAGATCTTTACAAATTAGCCACCTGAAGACGTGGTCATAAATGAAACCTAGATCGTGGTATTAAATATTATATATATATATAATGCAATATTCAAATTAAGATAAGTAATAAAAACATAAGTAAGGCTGTTTTATTACGAAATAGAACAGGTTTTGCTGAAATACTTGCCTTTGGATAAAACATTTACAACATCCGATACTTTCGTAGTTTATGCATGTTTATTCAGGTCCACTTTTCTAGTATGAAGTCATGTTTATTGGAATTGATCGATTGGTGGAATGACGTTTTATGGGGTAGTAAATAATATTAAAAATAACGTATTCGAAAACTGTCCCAAAAGTTTTGAAAATATATATGAAACGATAATTTATTTTTCCGAAATAATACAGAAAATTCAACTACATTCATTCATTTACATACACACATATATGACCATAAATGAACGTTTTGATATAAATTGTTATTTTTATACATCTAGAGAACATTACAATATCTTATTATTCTTATTGTGTTCTATTATCATTAAAATACTTTTTATTTTAATTTTTATTTATTTTTCTCAGACGAAGTTTTTAAATGATATTCACCAATCTAATTTGACGTGTTCCTTGAGATGTCGGTGTGTCTGTTAGTTAAGTTTTTATTGAGGGTTGAGAGTCGTAATTTCATCTTTAACGGAGATTTAAAGAATGTTTTAATTTGTTCATGAATTTTCTTGAGTATTGTTTTTCTTAAATTGCGTATGTAGTTATTTTTAATTTATCTTGCACGTTTATATAAAGTCTATTATAGTAGATAATTCTGTCTTTCAGTTTGGTTTAATCATAGTAAAGTTTATGCGTGTCGTTTTCAAAGGTAGGATTAGCTATACACTAATCCGGTCACTGCGGTTGTGTGAAGCATACGTGAGGTCATGTTTGAGTAATAATTTTTAAAGATGTTATCAACTAATTGATTGTGAAGTCTGTTTGTGTGAAATTAGGACATATTCCAGTGATATGTTGAATGATTTCAGGAGGGTATTGTGCACCAATTATTGTGGGTTGTATTTGGATCTTTTGCTATAAGTTTTTGATGTTTTGATTTGGTCTTGGATAGCTATAAAAATATTTTTTGGGAATAATGCCCATATTTTAAGCCATTTAATTGATGATTCAATATGTCTATAGATTTATTGCTAGTCTTGAGGGTTTCGGTAGTGTAATATTTTTTCTTTATCATGTTCAGAGTTAGTTAGTCTGCCTATCTGTTAATGAGGTTTGATGATATGTAATTTATATTATATCTAACTATTGCTTTATGCCGTAGCTTGTCGGGGTTTTTCTGAAAAAGAATGATAAAATATCAAGTCAGTAACTGGTATTTTTAAACGGAATGTATATTTATTATTTCTCCTCCGTTATTGTATTTTAATGACTAGTATCTCTATCGCAAACATAGGATGAAAAAGTTTATTTTTTATTAGAATATTTCGTTCTAGTTATACATTCTATGTTAGCTATGTCGATTTTATCCACTTTATAACGACAAATAAGTAGGTCAGGATTAGAATAGAATAGGTATGTATAGTCCTCATTACATTTTTAATCATTATTTTGCCCTTAGCTATCTTAGTGACTTTTATTTTTTTTCACTAGTTAATGTTTTTTTTATTGTATTACAGCCTTAAATTTTCGACTGATGAAATCCCAGATATTAGTAGAGCCTATTTGTTTTGCTGGCTGCTATTGTTTCTGTGTAATTTATTGTACAATCACCAAGCTTTACTTTTTATGATTTTTGTTTAAATATTCTTTTTTATTATTGTCGTTATTATTATTATTACAATGTTAGTTTTGAATTATAAATTCAATAATAAAAATTCTTTATTAATTAAAAATTCTTTAATATTTGTAAACAATTTAACAAATAAAAAATAAATACAACATGATCTTGCGGGTTTCTGGAACAAGACTAATTGATTTATTGATAAAATTTTAATTGTATTTTATTTTATAAATAACAAAGGACAATCTTCTAGTAGAAACTTTATAAATTATTAATTTTCTCGTACAACGTTATATATATATATATATATATATATATATATATATATATATATATATATATATATACATATATACATATTTATATTCAGTTAGCTAGTAAGGTTTAGCCACAGCTTCGAGACTTTCCTATAAAGATACTTTTAGAAGGTTTTACTCTAGGGTATAAATAGGCCAAAGTACAGTCAGTTGACAACAGTTAGCGCTGAAGCTTTAACTGAATTACATAAAAGATAATGGATTTAAATCGATATCAAGGATTACGACGCCTAATTGATGGTACTTTAAATTTATTGCAAACATTATAGAATGTTTAAAATCAATATTTAATTTCATTTTTCCTTTTTTATTTTTATCATTTCAATTTTGTATGCATTTTTTTCTAATTGTGTTTGTTTTTGCTTTTATTATTGTGTACCATTACTGCTTTGATTATTTTAACGTTATTTCGCATAAAGTATGTTATTTCATTTTATGTTATTGTCAATATGTTTTTATAAATTAATTTCGTGAAATTGAATTGTTTTACATTATTTTTTATATGAAATTAAATTACTCACAATTAAATGAAACTACGCGATGCAGTATTATTTCTACTTTCTTTATTTTCTTTACCACGACTTAGGTTTCGTTGTATTACAAGATCTTCAGGTGGGATATTAGCAAAGATCTTTGCATCGTATATGACCAGGAACTGGGCATTTTTGCACACGTTAAGAAGTGCGCTATGAATTTCCTTTGGAAATATAATGATTGCCCTACTGTGTTGACTAAGATATTTTGAATGATTCAATCTACAATTCGAGTTCGTTTCCTTCAAATTCTCCATCCGCCATTCCTTATCCTCCACTCCCTATTTAAAATTTTACTAGAAAATATTTATTTTCACATCCAATTTACCCTATTTCGAAATGAATAATAAGCAATGTTTCTCGTTGATTTGTTTGTCTGTCTCTTCATATGAAACAACCTTAAAACGTACAACACATTTTTTACAGGTAGACATTGACGACACTCTGAACACATCAAGGAACCTGTACTAACACAACCCTAAGTGCAATCTCAACCAAAGCAAAAAGAAAAAAAAATTATTCTGATGTTATAAATAATATTTCTGGTTAATTAAACATTCAATAACCTTTGACGATATGATGCAAAGAGTCGATATATTTAAATAAGTCTGAAATTTATTATGAAAAATGATTCTTATTTTAAAATAATGAAAGTTACTTTAAGATACTAATTAATTTATGACACTACGTTTTTCTGTTTTACATTACTAAGATTATTAGTGCTTAATTTATTGTATAATGTTTACATTTTCATGACGAATTAAGGAATATTCGATAGTATGTTGAAACATTGCTTTACTTTCATACAGATTAGAATATTTTGTTATTTGGTCATCATTTGACTTCAATTTTACGAAATTATATTTGGTTTCTATATTAGTTACAATTAATTCATAAAAGGGTGAATAACGTTAATTTATTTATGTATTTGACTTTTTTTCTGTATAAAATTTATACTAACACTAAAATAAACTATAATTACAATAACACAAGGACACAAAAGTTTTTGGCATGAAATATCGATTACCAAAAAGACGCCAACACTTGTCGATTACGTAAAATATGACAAATATATTCATAATACTTGTCATATTTTACTTGATGGACAACGACACCACACTTAACCATTCACAAACATCTGGTCACATACGTGAGATGAAAAACCTAAAGAAAAATGCTTAGGTAAAGATATATTTGAATTCCTGGAAAATTAAGAGAAATGTTTGAAAATATTGTGATGACTTCTGTTATATTTTAATGAGGAGATTATTAAAATGACATTTATTTTAAATGTTATTAACTTATTTATTTATATCCAGCGAAACGTAACTTAATATCAGTAGATGGTCCGAGATTAATTGACGTTAGAACACCCCGATATTCAATATGTAGCGTAGCGTGTTACCTAATTTGCATTACACATTCTCGTAGTTTGAACCGATTTTAGTTCCAAACATAGGCATAAATATAGACGTATTTGGAAATTCTTAAATTCACATAACAATTTTTACTTTGTTGTTTTCAGAACCCATAATAGTAAAACTTTATATCTATCAGCTACGCGTCAGTACAACACATTTGTTTCACTCGTTTCTAATAAACATGATCACGATAGCATAATAAATAACTATATCACATGTAAATTATATCGGTTGATTAATAAACATTATTGTTAATAAACAATATCAACTTAATACAATCGTAAATGTTAACTCTCTTAGGACGAAGTACAGATTAAACTCACGAAGAGACATCGGTGTCGCGATGCTGATCCAGCATCAGGGTTCCAATAATGGTATATGTGTTATCAGGTATTAACGATATCGGCTTTTTCCGCTTATATTATTTTTCCACTTTTGAGAAGGACATACTGAGTGAAACGAAGAATCATTTCGCATCTCTCTTGTCATCAGCTTCATCTTTTTTTTCATCTTCTCTGGGTCTTCGTTGACACGAAACATTTTTGAAGATATTTCTTATCTTTTCTCTTAAGGATACTATGCTGCGTAATATTCAACTGTGAAAAGAATTTCTTTTTTCCTTAATTCTGAAATTATTAATAAAACTTAAATATAAATCAATTTGTTTTTCCTATGATTTTGTTTCGATTTCCTTCAATTTCGTTTCGTTACATATATTTACAAATTTTTAATTGAGTTGTTTACCTGTTAATTTAATTTTAAAGCAATATCTAATCGGTTGCACTTTAATTATGATAGAGACAAATCATATCTCTTGGCTTCGTCCTGATCTAAATTGCGAAAATATTTCACACTTCTTGAACCTGTTATCAAATTTGTTCTTCCTTAAAAATTATGTCAAGTAATATGTCATGGTAACCAAAGAAAACCAAGCTAGAATTAGTTATAAGTAATTTGGAAATATTGTAATACACGTGTAACTTAAACACTTTTATTCGCATATTTTTAAAACAGCTCGTAAATTAGTAAACGAGTTCAAAATACTTTAGATTTTTTATTCTCACATTAATATTAATCCCAAACCAGGCAAAACCTCGATTAAGAAAGGATTCCATTTTAAAACATAAAAACTACTGGTTTTTTAAAATTAATTAAAACGTGATAAATAATGGAACTTTTTTTTAAGTCAACCCGCTTGTAATATCGGAAATCCCTTATCTTTCTGTGGAATATCACTGAAAAGATCGTCAGTTTAAAATTGTAGTATATTCAATTTTTTTGGAAATGGGGAAGTTTTCATATCAATAAAATTCGACTTTACATCTTCACAGTTATTTTTCATAACATGTCAAAAGAGAATATTATAATTAAATACATTTAAATAATTATTTTGTTTCAAAATTGCAAAATGCTCCCATATTTTAAAAAATACTGTAATAAAAACAATTACTAATAACTTTTACTATGTGTCAGTACCTATGTGCTCTGTTTTAAATTAAATTTATAATTTGTACCACTGAACGATATCGACTTATGAAAGGTAGTAAATTGTTATTCTGACTACAGATTTTTGTGAGATTATCAGCAATCGGTTCACTTTTGAAAATGTGGTCGGAAGGATCTCCTCTCTTTAGTCCATTTATCTTTTTTAGTTTATGCCTTGTCCAAAACTTTATCAAATCTCAAAAAAGTAAATACTCTCGCAACAATGTCTTTAGCTATCTAGAACACTGTTTCCGGTTTCATTTTATTCCACGAAACACGTCTGGGAAGTAAATGCGAGTCTACACTCTTCATAGTTACGTTTTAAATGCCCTGAAAAAAAGTAATTATACTTATTTACTGACTAGCGAATTTAGGTCTGTGTGATTTTTAAATTCAGTGTCTTAAAAATTTAAATTTGACCGTAATGAGGTTTATACTAAGTCTGGGTAGGAATTGAATTCCATAATTACTCGCGAGAACATTTCAATTGAAATTTTGATTTATGATTATATATGCCTTGTAATAATTCTTGATAGTATTAATAATAGACAAAATTTATTTGTTGCAAAATTTTTTTAAGATAATTTTATTAATATGAAATTGAAATTTTTAGATAATTTGAATGTCTCAAGTAACACGTATAGTGGAATTTCATATACATATGACTATAGCGAAATATCAATTTATTTGTTCATTTATAGACTTTAATCTAAACAATTGATATATATATATATATATATATATATATATATATATATATATGTATATATATATATATATACATATATATTGTGGAATTATAGCAATGAATTGTTAGAGCCAAACAGAGCCCATATCGACAAGCAGCCGGGAATCGAACCCGAGACACCACGGTTCACTACACTGTCAAAGGTTAAAACCCTATGATCAATGAAACACACTAAGGTGATAATGATTTATGTAACTAATAATTAATATTCATAAAATAATATAAGTTACTTGCTCCAAAAGACGCTTCAATTTTCTTTCAAAAGCCTTGCTGATCAATGGCACGAATATTGTTTCGTATTTAATTATATTACACATTTTTTAACTACAGTCAAGAAAACCACGTCTATACTCGTTGCTACAGAACTCGTTTATGGTGATGTTTACCTAAGTAAGAAACAGCAGTTATTAAAAAAAATAATAGATGAAGCTTAAATATTTATTGTGGAATACGGGAAATGATTTATTAATAATGAAAATGTAACTTTTATTGCTGAAGATTACTGTTGGGAAAAATTATATTACTTAAATTTTTTGTCGTTTTCATATTCAGTGAAGTAATATATAGGACCGCGACCTTAATAAATCCATATCGGAGAAGCCTCTCGAATATCTTTAGTAGGGTAAACAAAAAGCACAGCTTTCTGTCTTTTATTCAGTTAGCGACAAATTTTCGGCAAATAAAGAGCAAAGTGATCATGGATAAACGGCAAAGTAAATGCAGTGAAGTAATATATAGGACCGCGACCTTAATAAATCCATATCGGAGAAGCCTCTCGAATATCTTTAGTAGGGTAAACAAAAAGCACAGCGTTCTGTCTTTTATTCCGTTAGCGACAAATTTTCGGCAAATAAAGAGCAAAGTGATCATGGATAAACGGCAAAGTAAATGCAGTGAAGTAATATATAGGACCGCGACCTTAATAAATCCATATCGGAGAAGCCTCTCGAATATCTTTAGTAGGGTAAGCAAAAAGCGCAGCGTTCTGTCTTTTATTCAGTTAGCGACAAATTTTCGGCAAATAAAGAGCAAAGTGATCATGGATAAACGGCAAAGTAAATGCAGTGAAGTAATATATAGGACCGCGACCTTAATAAATCCATATCGGAGAAGCCTCTCGAATATCTTTAGTAGGGTAAGCAAAAAGCGCAGCGTTCTGTCTTTTATTCAGTTAGCGACAAATTTTCGGCAAATAAAGAGCAAAGTAAATATAAGTGAACTTGGCGAATATAACTTAAAGTGATTGTATTTAATAGATTTTATTTAGAATAAAAAGTGAGAAAAGCAATAAGCAAAACTTACACAATAGAGGATATTCCAAAGAATTAAGGTAGGAAATTTTAATCTCTCCGGTAATTCTCATTCATGGCAATTAAAGTCCTTAAAACATATCCTAAGTTAGGTCAACATTATCTCGCAAAGCTGCTCTCATATTCTCATGTAGCAATAGAAAAATAACATTAAGTTTTGACAAAGAAGTAAAGTATTCCCATACGAGCTAACACTGATGAACTGAAATGGCAGGTTCTTTAGTTGTCAACCTAAGATTATATGTATTTGCAAGCGAACTTTACTCAAGGTAAGAGACAAAGTCTTATTATGTATATATCTGTTTAATGCTATTATTGGACAAAAAACATCGACACGTATTTCTTGCGTCAATAACGGAATGAAGAATGGATTATAACACGTATATTCCATTAATTTACCGCAATGTACATTTATTTAATTTAACTTACTGTAATAATTTATAATAATATTTTAACACACCTATTACATGTTGTATGGTTAGTGACACAATAGAAGGGTAAGTTAGTGCCAATAACGTTTGATAACAATGCGCTTCATAAATTACCATCAAAAGTGTTAAAAAACAACATTTCAGTTTATAGCTTTAATAAACGACGTTATTTACTTGAAGTTAATAATGTTTATTCCTTTCTGCTTTAATTTAGTGTCTTAGATTGGATACATTGCCCAGAGTTAGAAATATAGTGGTGAACATATAACCGCACGCACGCGCGCACAAAACGTTTCCCAATAGGAGTTTGGATGAAAGTAGGAATGAGTAAAGATGTCATTACGAGTGAATTTGTATAGGCACTGGATTGCACCAATAGAGAATTCACTTTACGTTTTGAACTGTCGGCAAGTATCACCAACTTAACAAAAAACTTATCAACTTATTTATCCTGATTGGGTCATCTGTGTATTACTTCTTCACCAATATTCCAACTTGAGTGTAAAAACCGAAGATTTTGAACCATAATATGACCGAAAGGGAGAAGTGGAATTTATAGTAAATGTACACACTATGTTGACATTGGGAAATAGAACTGTTAGCTGAAATGTTAACGCTCATGTAAGAGAATTTTTTTAGCAATTGGAAGAGGGTGGCGTGATATATTATGAAATTCCAAATGAAGGCGAAAATATCAGTCGATCCATACATTAACCATATTTGTAAGTAGGCTGCTGCAATTCAAAAGAAAAGTATAATGTGCGAGATAAGTTATAATACAATAAAACTCGACCGCGGCCACGCGTTGCTTCCGCCCCCTGCTAACTGAAGGTGCTGGTTTGGCATAAGGTTTCACGCCCAAGACACTCTCCAAGGTGTGTACTCTGATCATAATTTATTCTGCTCCTTAACAATCTTATGCATGCAGCTCCTCATTAAGTGACCACCTACTAATTTCCGAGCGTGCCGACCCACATAATTAAAGAATGCGCGTGATCACATATTTATTACAAACACTAACACAGAAACACACACACACACATATATATATACTCAAGTACATGTATATGTATGGATGTACATATTTCCTTATGTACATAATCCTAAAATATTAATTATAATTCTAAAAATCACTTCACTGAATTTATATCGTACCGAGAATATTTCGTATCAAACATGAAAATGATCATGACGCATTAAAAACATATTGTGTTATAGCACATTGCGCTGGTCCAATATTTATTTTGATAATGCGTACGATGTAATCTATGTAAATTTACTGAACGCAATTTAGAAAAATAGTGCATCCATCCATAAAAATAATTACGGCGCGTGTTCATGCAATCAATATATTTTAGTCACTACTCGGTTTTATTTATAATATTACATTAATGATTTTTATTTATTTGACATCCTGTATTATATAAATCCATTCACGAATTGGTTCACAACCGATTTACTCGTTCGTTTCAGTTAGGATCAAGTGCATACTAGCTATAGGAGCAAAATCATTACAGCGTTACAAATGGCGCTCCATCATTGACGATTTGTCATTAATTACGGATCATAAAAAACTAATATGATATTCACAGGGCATTTCGTTTTATTCGACATCCGATTTTCAATTGTCTTTTGATTGTTTGGTTCTTTTCAGCATTACCATATTCTTCCTTTTCACCATCGGTTTCTTGTTAATTTACTTCAATCTGCTCTCAGTTATTTTTTTCCAATACTATGTCTTACTCTTTGTTTTAATTTTTGGGATAAATTTGCATATCATTTTCATTTATAAATTGAAATAAAAATTAAGTACATATTTTAATTCTTTTCTGGTATTTGACGTTAGAATATCAAAGATGTTCATTATAGTAATCGAGCAGATTTATCAATCATCAGTAACGTACTAGGAGAAGCGTCGCAAGAGGTATGAAATCATTTACATAATTGGCTTATCCTCGACAAAATGTCGAAAGGGAAAAATAGTACGTACATCCGTTGATAAAGCCAATTACTCCCATAACTGTGGCGGATTTGATGGAAGATTTTTTTTTTAATTTCGGGCATAGCTAGTGTGTATACCAGAACCAAGCTATCCAAAAACACACTCAAAAACCTGGTTATATGATATAGCAAGTAATCCCTGAGTTATAATAGGAGATGTAGGATTTAATTTGCCTTTTGATCGAATCGATCACTAGACGACAAAAAAATAGCTATATGTATAGTCAGATCACGTATCGTTAGAAGCCATATATTCTAAAGACAAAGTGGTAGACAACTATGAGAAGAATTTAATGTTAAAAACCTATTTATCGAACGAGGAAGACCAGGTAATCACTAATTCATTGCGATAATATTTTCTATCCGAAACCAAATCAGTTCCCCGGCAAGAAGATGCCTATTCGATAAAAAGTAAGATTTTAGCAAACTTTTTTTGTAAAATGGCTAGGCAGGTCGTTAAATTGTGAAAGTTGCAGTATTACGACAAACGAATAAACGAAATAATTACCAAAATTTGTTTTTACTTGTGCTTCTTTTTTTTCAAAATTCTCATTTAAATTCAAATATATTCCCCGTTGCTGTCTTAACAATTTCGTCTCTGAAAATACTTGTCCCATAGCACGGCTCTATGAGCAAAGTAATTAATTGTTCCCTGTCTATTGTTTCATAAATTGTTTCTATCTCTTTGTCAGACATATACATGTGCAAAACCTCTCCTTTATTCAATAAAATCCAAGGAATTGAGCTCATGTTTTTCATTCTGCATAGGACGAAAGATGAAAAACAAAAAAATTCCATATGTCCATACATTCCCAATGACAGATCCGCACTCGATCTTAGAAGTTTTGGGACCTTAAAAACATATTATATTAATACTAGGATGCACGCGCGCTCTACTGTGATAGATCGCACATGCATTTTTGCCCTCTCTCGTTTGTTGACCCCCCATGGACCTAGATAACCCTCGAAAACAAAATTACGCAACGGGTTCGTGTGGCGTCGAGCGACGGCGTGGACGCATAATTCCGTATTTTCCTGCCAAAGTCGGTATTCTACTATAGTAGTATGTGCGAGTATTGGCGTAACAAAAGGTAGCGAAATAATTCCTTATTTTATAATGTTTACTGTTATTGATATCAATATTGGTCTTTATTATAATATTTTGATTATGTTGAATACGAGTTGTTATCTGTATACACAATTAAATGAAACTACGTGATGTAGTATTATTTCTACTTTCTTTAATATCTTTACCACGACCTAGGTTTCACGACCAAAATTGACGCTAAATATATTCAATATTATATATATAACAAAATGCTATATATTTAATAATTTTTATTTTCGTTTTTAGTGATTTCTTGAGAAAATATGGATCCATACATGGAAAGTCAAATCTTGTGATGGCTAGAAGAGAATGATGATGATGAAGTTCTACCGAGTGAATCAAATGACGGAGAGGACAGCAAGGCTCCTACATCAATACCAATGAAACAAGATAGATCTCACTTTTCACGCGAAGAGGTGATGGAAAATTTTTCATCTAATGACGACGTGTCTCTCTCTGAATTATCTTCAACTAATGCGAGTAGAGAAGTTTATGACTCTAAGAATGGAATACAGTTGAATGAAACATGTCTTCCAGAAATGCGGTTGAGGTCTCAAAATATTAGATTTCAACTTCTGGTTACAAAAGGTAACGCAAGACATGCAGCAACACAACACAAAACAAAAAAACAAAACATTAAAAAAAAAAACAAAACATTGACAAAAAGTTTTTAGAAATTGTTGTTTCTAGTACAAATATTTAGATTGATAAAATTCAAGACCGTTTCCAAAGAGAAAGAAATGCAAAAAGAACTGAAAAAACCTGGTATAAATGCTTTTGAAATCATAACTCTGATTGAATCGTTGCTGGGGATAAGAATGTCACATTCTGGTCGTCGTAATCTTAATGACTTTTGGAATAATTCAAAAGGAACTGGCTTGCAACTTGTATATTGCACAATGTCGATAAATTGATTTAGGTCTATTTTGATTTGACAACGTGAATGATCGAGTAGAATGACGGAGTATTGACAAACTAACCCCTGTTCGAGAAATCACTGAGATTATGGTGAATAAATGTAAAAAAATTGTACACTTTGGATAAACAGCTAGTTGGGTTTAGGAGACGTTATGGATTTTTTGTTTATATTTCGAACAAACCAGTTAAATTTGTTATAAAATTATATATGGTTGTTTACACAAAGTTTCCTTACGCATACAATTTCGAAGTTTACGACGGAGCACAGCCAGAAGGGCCTTATCAACAATAAAATAAACGATGTGGTTCATCGTCTTCTCAATCCACTTTCTTGCCTGGGATGCACCGTGACCATGGAAAAATATTTCACAAGTCTTCCTACAAGCTTAGAGCTACTAAAGGACAAATAACTGTTATAGGCACTCTGAAAACAAGCAGGCCTGAAATACCAAATGAATTCCATAAATCTAAAAACAGCCCTACTGAGAGCAATATTTTTGAGTTCCAGCTAAATTGTATACTAGTATTTTACGTGCCTAAACAAAATAAATCATTTGCTTTGCTCTCGACTGTGCACTACGACAATGCCTTAGCTCCAAAAACAGGGGGTGATTGAAAGCCGGAAATAATAACCTGTTATAATCGCACTAAATGTGGTGTCGATATTTTGGACAAAATGTGCAAACAGTACAGCGTTTTGAAGAATTCACGTATAAATGTTTTGATCATCCATAAACTAAATAAAGGTCAGCAAAATATTGTGCGGCATGATTTCCTGCTTGATCACTCATTTGAACTTACGAAACCCCTCATGGCAAGACGATTGACTTCTAAAAACCTTCCTCGGGAACTGTAAAGCAAGACAAAATAGATTTTGGGAAGATCAAAATAGATCTCGAGCCCGTAATCGCTCCACTAGAAAATGGTGTAAACGTTGTGCTAGGTGGATCTGCCCTGATTACCAGGCTGTCTTATGCCTCGAAGGTGAGGAAGAAGATAACAAAAGTATGAACACTAAATATATATATTTTTATACGAGCTGATCCCAAACTTACCAAAAATGTTGTTTTTTTCGTAGTAGTTACTAATATGTTCCTAAAATAGTTCGTAAGTTTTAAAAACGTCTCATTTTTATAAAATTGTTTTTTTAATAAACAAACTCTTAAACTAAACTTGCTTTATTTATTTCAATACATTTTAGTTAGAAAAAATTGCATTTAACTTTTTCTAGCAAAGCAAACTTGTAAAAAAGGGCCTCGTGCACGTGCATGTTGTTTAGTCATGATTCTGAAAAAAACGAATTGTCTCCGTATGAACAGCCCTAATCGTTTTTTTACTTCATAAACAACTGCAATTTATTTTTAAAGTATTAAAATAATTTAACCAGCGTCTTTAATTTTATCTTTTAATTTTAAGTTACATATTATTGAAAACGTCTTCATTTGACTATTAACTAGCATGCTAGAAATAATAGCGCATTGCATTTAAGTAAGTGCATTTTAGGAGTTCCAACAAGCGAAAATTTCTTAAACAGTATATTATCCCGCTTATTTATTGACGTTTCTCCAAATAAACAAAATAAAATATTTATTAATTTTATAGAAAATCTCGATTGACGTCCATACAGCCCTGGCTAAATCTAAGTTATTTTACTAAATATGTAAATTCATATGATGATGGCATACAAATATCTCATTTACTTTACAAATACTTTATAAATACAAATATCTGATTATTTTAAAATTGTATCAGAATAATATGATACAGATATTCTGAGTGTTTTAATATTTTCAGACTATTCCAATGTTTTATAAAAGTAGAAAAAAAATATTTTAGGAGAATCTATTATTTACTTTGTCATAGATTATATTCCTTCAAATTGTCTCTTGTGTCTTTAATAAATTAATTTAGATAATAAATTTATTTAGAAATTTATGTAAGAATCCATGACAATAAATTTTTCGTTTATTTGTATAGCAAAATAAATTATCTACATGCAGAATTTTTGAACAGAACTTAATTATGGTGACATCAACGGATCTTCAAATACGTTATTAGCTTTTTAATTATTATAAAATAAAAAAAAGTTGACATCGCATCTTTGATGGCAGTGATTTTAGTGGTTATGTGTTCTGCACACAAAAGTAATCCTGGAATCAAATATAAGACATAAGAAATAAATCGAAAAATAAAATAAAACAGTAATCACAATGAAATATAGGACAGAGTTTATTGTTCAGAAATAATATAGAATTATTTTTGGGTAACTTACGATCTTTTACATTTGGGTTCAATTGATTTCCTCATATTTACATTTTATTTCTAACAATACATCAGGAATACCAATAAAATATTATATTTTTATCAGTATTCTTTACTTTATGTACTTTATTAAATTAACTGAATAAAGAGTCCAATTTTAAAATGAAACAAAATTTAAAATCATGAAAAAAAGTTCGTGAATAATTAATCCATATTTTGTGGTAAACAAAATATAAATAATTTATATTCCATTTTTTAATTTCCGCGTAATTGAATTTTTTTCCAAATTGTTATAGACTATTTTGATATATACATGGTTGAAGTTATTTATCCACATAAGTATAAATCGAATAAACTTACTACTATATGAATTCTCTTTCAATTACCTAAAATATCAAATAATGAAAGCAAATAATACGGAAGACTGCAATATTACATAAAAAAGTGAAAATGAGCATTACTTTCAGCATTTAGTCTTGATGGTTCAGCGTGAAATAGGACCTCTCCAATGCTACTTCAGCCGGCCAATCCTACGAGCTATCTCATTGGCGTTTCTCTTACGAACTTACCAATTGCGGATCATAGCTTGAAGAGATACACAGAGTACAGTCCTCTCTATAACTTAATAAATGAAGTGGAGGTTTTTAGAAAACCATTAGTAATATCATCACTGAAAATATAAACAGATGGAAAACTTTCATCTTCAGATATTATGATATTTTGGACGAAAATTATGGCAAACTTCTAAGCCAAGTTGGTTCCTCTTATTGAACTCTTCTCTAAATTGGATTTATCTAATGGGAGAGTTTATTCTAGGTTGGTGCAGTGATTGGCAATGGGTGTAGCATTCTTGTCACCTGTTGGGTAGCTGGGCTGAGATATCATATCAAAGTCATCCAGCGATTCTGTCATAATCTCTATTTAACCCGACGAGCGTAAGGTTAGAATATGTAACACGGAGCGCCAAGTGGGTATAACACACCCTGGTAGTAATTGTGGGATTTTAATACAATATTATTTTTATAACTTATTTTATTGAGTACTAAATTAATATTTACTTCTATTTTGAACTATATTTATAGATGAAATGAAAAAATAAATGAGATATATTATTTATTTAGGGAACTAAGTAAATGGACAATTTAAACTTATATTTATTGCTTAAGGCACATAGTCATCACTTTTTGTCAAAAATATAAAAACAAAAACAACATAAAGTATTTTTTCTTCTAATAAACTAAACGTCAAAACAAAATAATACTTTTATCTTATCAGAAAACTAATAAAAAATGACTTATTCATCTTGAGATCTAGTGCACTTATCACAGATGAAAATGGCATGTTCCATACATAAATAACGCTTACATTGGTAACGAACGTATTTAGTTTTACGATCTTTTTTTGTAGGACATGCTTCACATCTTATTGTTCTGGCTACTTTTTGTGCAGGACTTGAAGATTCACTAACATGATCGTAGATCCTTTTGCGAAGTTCTATTGGTAAATGAAGGTTTTCCTTTCTGTTGCCTAAATGTTCGGAAATCAATTCTATTCCTAAATCTCTGATGAAATCTCTACGCTTCACTGGCGGGTTATTCTTATTAGCTTTATAGATTATCATGCTATTTATACCTGACATATTCAAAATGGCATAAAATATTACCATTGGCCATCTTTTTGTATTGCGAGAAACATCATAATTGCTACATAATTGGTCCACAACATCTACAGCTCCTTTCATTTGGTAGTAAAATGTAATCATTTCAGGCTTTTGTTTCTCTAAACTTGTAGGATCAATCTTATCATCATGGTGTAATGTCGACATCATCAAGACCACCTTATTTTTCTGTGGCACATAGGATGTTAATGAGATATCACTTTGAAAACCAAATACAGTGCTTGGTATATCTTTGTTACGTTTTTCGAGCATTTTCTTTTGAAATTTCAGGCTTATTTTTGCGAACAGTCCCTGTGCTCGTCAAACGGTGTTCCTTCAGAAAATGTAACAACAATGGATAGCTAGTAAACCAATTATCAAAGGTTACATTGCGGTTAGTCTTTGAAATTTTAGCTACGAGCCTATCTACAACGTCAATGACTTTATTACTAAGTGCGTACGGACCTGATGGCTGTTTTCCCGGCTAAATTTCAAGATTGATAGTGTAAAACGATTTCGAGTCTACTAAAACGAAAACTTTCAAACCATATTTGCTGGGTTTGTTCCGCATGTACTGGCAAAAAATGCAACGGCCACGAAATGATCGAAGTTGTTCATCAATAGTAGTGTACTCAGATGGTGTATGTGTAGACTGGCAACATGCAACAAACTTTTCAAAAATAAAACGAACAGCAGCCAAATTGTCAATACTTTTTCGTTCTTGACGTGTAGTCTTGTCATCAAATCGTAAACAATTCTGAATAAATTGAAATCTTTTCAGTGTCATAGTTGTTCTAAATATCTCGATTCTAGATCCATCACTCCTCCACAAATCTTTAAAATTTAGATGATTCGATTTGAAACGCCCAGCTAAATACAACAGTCCAATAAAAGCTTTCAACTCTGCTGTGGTAACATCAGCCATCACATATGTCTTTGAGTGACTATTTTGGCATGTCACTCGTCTGACACTAATTTGAATGTTTGCGTGACTTACTATTTCTTGCAAAATGTCATTAGTAATAAATAGGCTCCAACACTCACCAGCTGTTTTCGCATTTTGTCCAATAGGTTTTACGCCTTGCTTTTCACAATATTTTCCGACCTAGTACGTACTGTTATACCCTGTACTTGCTAACAGTAATGCTTACACAGTACCTGTCTCACGATTCTCGTATCAACATGATAAGGGCATCCGGCTGCCAGAGTATTGCATTACCATAACAAGCTCTGTTCCCAGGCCCGTTAGCAAACTCCACTCCCAGATGCATCAGCATTTCTTATCCTTTATAAACCCTGGACCGAAGCTTCACGAGGCTCAGATAATCACAGTTCAATCCAGTCCTTAGTCCGCGTCAGTCGCAATCCAGATACAAGCGCGATCAAAGTCTAACTAAATATTTTATAAAATATGTTTTATTGTAATAATTCGTTTAAAATAATAATATTTAAAAAAATAAATTGTTTTTTTTATATTAAAACTTAAAGTCGTCATAACATTTTGGTGGCAGCTTAAGGGATTTCAAAGAAAATCCGGGAAAACGCCTCATCAACAAAATTTTCATACTTACAACTACTATCATCGAAAAAAAGAACCAACGAAGTACCAGTCGAAAAACCACAAACTTCGCAGAGGAACCCCGAAAATTAGTCAAATCGGAAAACATAAAATATTTTCAATCTATATCCACTGATTCAGCATCATAAGAATTCTCATACCAACATAATAAGGTGCATCGAACAGTCAACGCCAACAGCGCATCTCTCTCAAGAAACTACTTCAAAGCCCAACATCGCCACACCGAGCATCAGCATCTCAAATGTGTACTACGCATCTCATAATTCTGTAAGCCTGTAATTTACTTATAATAATTGTATTTTATAATTGTTTTACTGTTATAATTTGTTCCATAAATTTTCAAATCACATAATCCGAATCACATTATCAACATTTAACAAATTATTTCGTACTGTTTTAGTCAATTGTTAATTTAATTTGTTTTAACTAGTGTTTTTTTATTTTTATTTTTTTTTTACATACTGTTTAACTAACTTTACACTCCACAAGGTCCTATTAAACAAGTCAAGTTGTATCACATTATAATTAAATGTAATTAATCGCGTAATCTAATTGTACCAAAATATGTCACAAATTGTACACAAATTGCACAAATGCAATAAATCTAACAATCCCTCCTCAAGATGATATAGTTTTTAAATACATACTCAGCCAACTACAGGGCAAAGCAGCAATCGCGTCTTCCATTAAGGAATTCGAAAATTGAGCTTCTTTGAAAAAATTTCTGAAAAATCAATTCGGGGAACGCAAACACTACGCCCATCTTCTCACAGATCTTCAAGCTTGTAAACAAGAGTCTCACGAGTCCAAAAGTCAATTTTCTCTGCGCATTGAGACGTACCTCTCCAAACTTTTGACCGAGGTTACCATATCCAATAATATCAAGGGAGAACTCAAGGGCCGATTAGCGCAATGGAAGACCTGGCCCTGAATACTTTTATTATGGGTGTTCACCCTCAGATTTCTAACGTAATTCGGTGTTGAGATCCCAAAAATTTAAATGAAGCAATAAACCTTGCCGTTTCAGAAGAGAAAATTCAACAATATCTCTACTCACAAAAACCCTACATCCTAAGACCAAAACCCACTGGGCGAATATCGCCCAATTTAAATTTTAAAAATAACTTGCCGAAATCAAATATTCCCTATACCCCGCACTTCATTAAAGATATACCCTTTTGTCGTTACTGTAAAAAGTTAGGTCACACTCTTGAAGTGTGCCGTTTAAGAAAATATAACAATGATAAATTTCGATCCGGGCCTAGTAATTTCAATTCGGGACAATCACCCACTTACGGACAGAAACCAAATTTTAATTTTAAACCCCGCGTAAATTTCATAAAGAAGACGACGACTCTTTTAATACAAATATAGGCGTCGACACCATCGATAATTTAAACCAATAAATATCTCACCAAGGTGTCGTGCGAGACTAAACTTTTCCAAAATCGACACCCCTCTTAATAATTCAAATAAGACCAACGGACAGGGTAACCAGCCCCAAATTCACGGTCAATCAAAAATTAATTCAAGTAAGGCCAACGGACAACGGTCAAGCCAACGGACAACGGACACGGTAACCAGCCCCAAACTCACGGCCAACTAAATACAATCCAGATGGGTAATGAACCCCAATCGAATAGTCAAAAAATTGTTAAAACACATAAAACGAACACATCCGATATTTTAACTACTCTCACTACACACTCTACTAATACCGTTTCTAATGAAAGTAAAAATTATAATAAAATCATACAAAACATCGATTCACAAACAGAAAATTCAAACATTTCCGAAAGGGTATACGAAATCACTTCCAACCGCTCCCAAAAATGTTTACCGTATATTAACCTAAAAACAAACCTCTCTTCTCACCCCTTATCATTTTTAGTAGATACTGGTTCATCTGTGTGTTTAATAAAAAAATCTTCAATACAAACCTTACCTACTCTAAATTTAAACAAAGTAAAATTATAGGGTATCGATACATCTAACGAAACTACCGATACCTTGGGCTCATTCGACTTACAATTATTTCCGGATAACCAACCAAGAAAACTATACAAATTTCACGTAGTTGACAAAATTAATTTAGATTACGATGGCATTTTAGGTAACGATTTAATGACAGACTCAGAATGCATCATTGACTGTAATACTAGTACACTAAAAATTCTAACATACAACTGCAATTCACCGAACCCGTGTACACCATTCCTCCTCGCAGTGAAACAATAATCGAATGTTCGGTATCCAATCCCGAAATCAAAGAAGGCATGGTACTCGATCAGCACATTTCCGAATCTCTTCTCATAGCAAATTGTATAGTCTAAGTAAAAGGTAATAACCGAGTAAATATTTCTGTCGTGAATACTTCTAAAAAATCTATTTTAGTCAATTCCGATTTAAAATTACACCTCACCCCCCTGAAAACTGAAACCTGCCTGAAAATTAATACAAATTTCTCCTCGCCTACTCACTCAACGAACTCACTTCAACGCACTAACGACGTTTTAAATCTACTCCGAATTTCGCATCTCAATAATGAAGAAATTAATTCCTTATACGATATATGTTCCCGATATTCTGATATATTCCACCTGCCTTCAGATCAATTAAGTAAAACCAATGCAGTTGCACATGAAATTAGGACAACGTTAAACATACCAATCCATACCAAATCCTATAGATTTCCCGAATGTCACAAACAAGAAGTGAACGATCAAATAAATAAAATGTTGAATCAGGGTATAATTAAACCCTCTATGTCACCTTGGTCATCTCCTATTTGGATAGTTCCCAAAAAATTAGACGCCTCAAACGAAAGGAAATGGCGAGTAGTAATCGACTACAGAAAATTAAATGACATCACTATTGGCGATTCTTACCCGATACCTCAAATTTCCGAAATCCTCGATCAATTAGGCAAGAGTAAATATTTTTCAACCCTCGATCTCGCTTCAGGGTTTCATCAGATACCCATGCCTACTTAAGACGCTCCGAAAACCGCATTTAGTGTTCCTCAAGGACACTTCGAATTTACGCGTATGCCATTTGGGCTGAAAAACGCGCCCTCCACCTTTCAGCGACTCATGAATTCTGCTCTCTCCGGCCTTCAAGGCATTCGATGCTTTGTCTATCTAGACGACATCGTTATCTATTCCTATGACCTGAAATCACACATAAATAACTTATCTACTGTCTTTGAACGATTACGAAATTTCAACCTTAAACTTCAACCCGATAAATGCGAATTTTTACGCAGAGAAGTTGCTTATTTAGGCCACATAATAACTGAACGGGGTGTAAAACCGAATCCTGAAAAAATTAAATCAGTCAATGAATTTCCAATACCCAAATCGCCAAAAGACGTTAAATCTTTTCTTGGTCTCGTATCTTATTATCGAATATTCATTCCCGACTTTTCAAAATTAGCAAAACCCCTTACAACCCTTCTGAAAAAAGATATAACATTTCTATGGGTAAACGAGCGACAACTTGCCTTCGAAACTTTAAAACCTAAATTAACCTCTGCTCCTTTACTTGCTTATCCAGATTTTACGAAACCTTTTATATTAACCTGTGACGCATCTAACTACGCCATCAGCGTGATTCTTTCGCAAGGGGAAATCGACAAAGACCGACCCATTGCATATACTTCTCGAACACTTAATAAATGTGAATGCAATCTCAACACGACAGAAAAGGAGTTCCCAATACCAATACCAATACCTAGAATCAGAACCTCTATGGCATAAACTTACACAAGGGTGTAAGTTTACTCCTCAACGGGGGAGCTGTTATATCCTGTACTTGCTAGCAGTAATGCTTACACAGCACCTGAATCACGATTCTCGTATCAACATGATAAGGGCATCCGGCTGTCAGAGTATTGCATTACCATGACAAGCTCTGTTCCCAGGCCCGTCAGCAAACTCCACTCGCAGATGCATCAGCATTTCTTATCCTTTATAAACCCTGGACCGAAGCTTCACGAGGCTCAGATAATCACAGTTCAGTCCAGTCCTTAGTCCGCGTCAGTCGCAATCCAGATATAAGCGTGATCAAAGTCTAACTAAATATTTTATAAAATATATTTTATTGTAATAATTCGTTTAAAATAATAATATCTAAAAAATAAATTGTTTTTTTTATATTAAAACTTAAAGTCGTCATAACAGTACGTTAGACTTTTTTGGTACTGTAAACCATTTTGTTCCATTCTTCCCTAACAAATAGCTACCATTACCGTCGCCATCACTATTTTATAATTCTGCCCCCTGTTCTGCGTTATCTAACTCCTGCTCTGTCTCACTTTCACAGCTTCTTTCGCTTACATTGTCGATATCGTTGTCACTGCCGGATTTGTCAGAAGAACTGACTTCAGCTTCTTCGAAAAGTCGTAATAACCTACTTTGGTTATCTTTGTACGACATTATAAATATGTAGCCTGAAAATAAAACAAAACAAAGCAGGAAATTATAAAAATAAAATAAGTCTGTTCAAAATCGTTACGTGCAGCGTAAGGTGCGTTCAACGCACCCGTGGTCAACTTTGAACACCTCCACACAGTTCGCCGGGTGGCGGACGACTCAAGCGGTGGCAATTTTTGCTGCCTTACCTCCCCCCACGAAGCTACTCATACGCGCAAAACATAATAATAATTCGCTATTAAAATATTGATCGATTTATCTTGGTCTGGGTGTAACACACCCAGACCAAGATAAATCGATCAATTATTAAAAATTACGCTCGCCGATTTAATTAAAAAGATAAAACGTGATTGGTGTATCCGCCATTGACATTGATTCAAAATTCGTTCCATTTAAACATTTTGAAGACATTTTGATGAAGACTTGATTTCGGATCAATTATGCCTTACTGTCTTATATCTTTCTACAGGTAGATCAATTTTGGACCCTGGTTCTACAATTAGAGGACTGACATGGTAAATCTACTGTGTAAACGCGTCAGTATTTAACATACTCGTAGCCGATGCTATATTTCTATAGAGATTGAATCGGGGTTCATGTTTCGACAGAATCGAAGCATTTCTGCACAAACGCTCGATATAACGGTCGATTATACTCAATTTATTCTTACGTGAACATTGGATTATACTAATATGATTATTGGCATTACAGCATTTTCAGAAACCGATTTATTCGACATGCTGGAACTTGCCAAACTTGTGCGTGAGTCAATTTGTACTAACTTCCAAAAACAACTTATAAACGTGATCCAGAAGGTTGATGGGTACCATTATTATAGATAGGATTTTTCAAGAGTACGACTACACCCCTAGTACATGATTCTAGCGTAATAACCTCGAGTACTGTGGAATTAACCTGCTTCCAAAGATTTTGATTACTAGAAAGTTCCATCATCACTCACCACGTTATTGTTCTTTATTTGTTCATGTATCGTTCTGATCGCCTTTAAGCTGACGTTTGTGATATTTTCAGAATAATTTCGAATCAGATTGGGTCTTGAGGTATACCACTGTTGATAGAATTTCTTGACTTCCACATAATCGATTCTTTAAAATGTTAGGCCGTTCTGGTTGTTTATTTTTGAAGAAGAAATTTATCTTAAAGAGAAACTCCTTCTCTAAAAAGTCAATTAGTCGTTGGCTTTTAAGGTCTTACTGCCGATAACGAACATTTTTTACTCTCGATTCGTCATCGCGCCTTTCACTCGATTTTGCCTTGAAATCACATATGACAATAGTATTAGGCCTTTGTTTCCTCGTTTGTATATGCTAAGTTTGATTTGTATATCTATATATCCTTCAGCGAATACCATTTTTAAATTCTGAGTATACGGTATACCGTAATACCGTATACTCAGAATTTACAAATGGTATTCGCTGAAGGATATATACCAAAAGGTACCAAAAGTCCCAAGGTGGTACCAAAAAGGTACCAAAAGTCCCAATACGTACCAAAAGTTTCAAGGTGGTGTCGGTGTTATTGTTCAGAGATATCGCGGTGATGGTATAGCGGTGATGGTATACCATCACCGCCCAAACAATTTGAAACTTCAATAAATTGTTTGCACGATATCTCTGAACAATAAAACCGACACCACCTTGGGACTTTTGGTTGCCCTTGGTAATAGAGCAAATTACTGGATCGAAGATATGTGTAATTTTCTGTCTTTCTTCAGACTCCTGATAATCCTATAATATCTCATTGCAACATGCTCAGATAGCCGAAGGAAAATGAATTTTTTTTGACTCAAAAAATTCCACCTACATAAGTATAAAATTATAGAATTATGCTATACTTTGTGTAATGGAAACGACATAAATTTATATTGTATAGAAAACCTCAATCAGTTTTATCGTAGACATATTTGTTATACCATTATTGTTGGTTTAATAAGTACCAAGACTTTCGTACCAAAATGTACGTAATCTATATTTTATGATTGATACAAAAGGTACCAGCTCAATACCAATTCTAATGACGCAAATAAATATAAAAAAGTCCAACGGACGACTTTCTGGCAAACGCTGCTTTTACGGAAAAATATTTATACACATAATATTAAAGAGAATTGTAGAACATAAATGAGTCAAAAAATAGAGACAACATACTATTTGCTAAGGTTAACATACAAAATATGTCTTAAAATAGACATGACCAAATGATAAATCGACCAAGAATGTTTCATTAATTGAAATTTAATCCTTATCAAAATAAATATTTATTTTTCTTGCATTTCATTCAGACAAATGTTGTTACTTACACCAAACAATTAAGATAAGTAAATTTTACGAATGTGTTTTCGATTTGCTTATACGTATTATAAATACATAGCAAATTGATTAAATTTATATATTTAATAAACTTCAAGGGAGTGAAAATATGAATAGTGATCACTTCCTTTATTTTGGACATTATATCTAAAAAAAATTATAACTTTTTAGAAACACGTCCGTTACTAGGAATATTAAAATTGGCGAATTGAATAGTATAACGCTCGCAACGGCTTGTCAGCTAAAGTAATCGGAACCTCACAAAATCAACACTGAAGACTTGCAGTAGCTAATTATTTAAAATACTAGAGTATCACACGCTTGCGATACTCAATGTTTGCAGCGGTTTGGGAGTCAAGATATAAAAAACTCACAGATTTGTGCTAGTGAATCTAATATTAAAGCTCTCAGCAAATTGAAGTCTATTGCTGAACACTCGCCATGACTTGCTGCACGAAAAAAAAAGTTATTCAAATCGACAAGTGCATATTAATTTGTCATTGGTAACAGGTTGACTTTTAACTCTGATTCAAATTTTGATTACGCTCAATAGAGAAAAGAAAAACAGACAAACAGATAGCTCCTAATCTAAATAAATTCTCCATAATTCCAGTCTCCGCATTAACAATAACAAAACAACTGACCGAAAGTGACCACGCATATTTTTTAAAATTTTATACAATGATTTAGTACAAAATTTGTAATGACCTCATTCGGCATAAGAAATATGCGAATACACTCATACTCCCATCGTCCAGCCAAAACATATATTTTTGTTATAAAATACTCTATATACTATTATATATAGAATACTATAAGCTACAAACATTTTAAATAGGAAAAAATACAATTAAATTCTCATTTTAATTTCTGATGCAACATATGCGATTCAATACTCGTATTTCTTGGCAGAAATTTCTTAAAATATTTTATTGTATTGTCATACTGTTTTACCATAAATATAACTATATATATTAGCATCTAGGTACCGTCACCAAAATGTATGATGGAAATAAAATGATAAAAATAAAGACTCTACGACATAAACAGAAATATATTAATTGTGGGTACACGTTTTTACTCTTTTCTTCAAAATGTTTACACGTAATTACATTTTGCAAGTCGAATGTAACTCTTCTATCGAAAAAAAGAAATAAATCCCATGCAAGGAAAATAATTTGCCCACTGTTTTTTAAATTTTCTTTATATTACTAAAATCAAGGATAAAAATATACAGTTTCGCAGGAAGAACGAAACTATATATTTGATGAAGATTTCTATGACTTGATTTTAGTAATATGAATATTTTGGAAAAAATTTACTGCCTTTGTAGAAAAGACTATAATTACCGACAACATAAATATCTGAGTTAACGGAAGTCGAATGAAATATTCAATACAGTGATATCATTACATCAAAATTACACAATTTTGTAATGTAAAATGAAGCTTGAAACTGTTATCAGTCCTTTAAATTTCAATTAGACTTTTTGTCTCACAAATCTATTTTTGGTCCATTACTTGCTGCGATCTTACCAAAACACTAATTTTTTTAAGAAAATTGATTGTCGGAAGCATACAGAAGGCTGAAAAAACACCAACTTTATTTTAAAAATGTTGCGTTGGTCCAATTGGAATACTCAAAAAATGAGTGCCTACCTAGTATTCTTATCGGTTCCAGAAATGATCTATTTATAAAAAAAACGACCAAGTGTTGTAAATGGAATGGTTGTATTTGTTGCCAATGATTCTTAGTAGATTAAGATCGTAACAGACTGATGTTTTTAATATTACTTTGATTTTATTTTAAGGGGTAACTTGTTCAGGAAAGTTAGTAATATGAGAATTAATGTCATATTTTTAAAATTCTTATTCCCCAACGTTCAGTTGATACCTAATTATTAGGATCGAAAGTAAAAGAACAGTGTTTCATTTGAACAAAATTAAGCAATTTGTATTTTAATGTAATTAACTATATTTCATAACTTCCTTTTTAAGAGAATAGGCTGTAGAAGAAGAATAGAAGAAGAGACAGATTCTGGATTCCCAATTTTATTGTAAAAGATTTAATAGAAATCCCTTATTCAATGTTAACAAAAAAATTGGCCGCTGTGACAGAAAGACTTACATCATCGCTAACTTTTCGAACTTATTGTAAAAGTATACCATTTTTCCTTAGAAACCTTGGCAATAGGGAAAATTTATTTTTTTTACGTGTTACTTATTTTAATTTCAAAGAAGCGTCAATAGGTTAAAAAATAATGTTTCTAATAATAATTAAGTACATTTAGCTGTATACTAAGTAATTAAACGTATCTTAAAAGAAGTAACTTAAGAGTTTTATAGTTCTAGCGAGCGATAATCCATACTTATAAATGAAATTGAAACGTTTGTCTGTGTTTTTGAAATGACCCTCTTAACCATTTTATTTTCCTATCTGTCAGTCTAGCTGTCCATTTATCTATTTGTCTGGAATAAACTGATAACGTTTAATTAAATTGCATAGAGTCAAGAGCTTTCTATACCCAAATATTTTTTTCATGAAAAATTATTTAAATGAAATTTTTTTATTTGAAATTTTACCTACTAATTACCGATTTTTTCTGAAAATTGAAAAATAGACCTCGTGCAAAATGTGATCTAATGACCAAAGACATAATAGATTAATTTTACCTCAATAGAGTTAATTGCTGAAATAACCGCTGTTTTTAAAATACATTTAGCCGTTTTTACACCTATGTTATGAGAATCTAATTGTGCTTCTAAATATTACCACCACTACCGGTTCCTTATTGAACGAGATGCTCCCGATCATTCATTGGATTAAAGTCTTGATATATTACCATTGTTGAATTTTTCTATATTCTAACTTTGACCGGAGTGTACTGGGATGTTCGGAAATTTTATGTTATTGTTATTTTAATCTGATTTTCAGCTAACTCAGTAATAGAACCTGCAACAATAATTTTCTTTTAAATAAGGTTATATTTAGATAGTGCCTATGTTGTCTCCCCTTGCTTGTACTTATTGTTATCGGTCGATTTTCAAATAATTATATTTTTAAAAGCCCGAATGGATCTGCCATTCGTATTTCAATTTCGAAAGGTTCATTTAATATTTGGGATCATTGGGCTTATTGAAATTTCCTTATAAGTTCTTATGGTAATTAATATTATAATTTTAATGTTTCTAAGTCGTAATAAAGTCTTCGCGTATTGCCTTTGTTGAATTTTTGTATATCTTAAATTGGACGAGAGTATACCGGGATGTTCAGAAATTTTAGTTACTTTAATCTAGTTTTCTACCAGCAACTATAATTTTCCATTAAGTAAGGGTCTCTTTAGATATCGATTATATCGGCCTACCTAGCTTGTGCTTATTTTTATCGATTTTTTTTTAATAATCAATTTTATAACTTGGGCCTCGTTTTGTTTACTCGAGCTGGATTAATGGGACTTGGACTGATACAAAATTTTGTGACGTTCCCTGCGTTTTTTTTATTGTCAATTGCATTTTTCGTAAGGTAACTTATTAACGGTTTGGTAAGTTTAGCGAAATTATTTATGAATTTGTGTTAGATGCCTGTCGATCACAAAAAAGCCTTTTTTCGTATTGTGTTATTAAGAATATTAAAAATATTTTCTTTTTATTAAAAATATTTTAAAATACTATGTCGTTTAAATATATTAAACATGTTTAGTTTAGTGATTAGCAGCTGGAAAATCATTCATGAATTTTTCAACTCAAATAGCATACGAATATAAAGTTCATTTTCAAATTGGAGCTTGGTTTTCTGTATATTGGCAGGATCCATTTTGACCTAACAGAGTCTATTTGCAAAATCTATGGTAGTAAATTACTGATTAATTTACCTAAAACATTTAGAATATTGGGTATGAGATATTTGTTATTTTTTTTCCTTCAATTTGTGTTAATCGACTAGAAGTTTTTACGTTTTTTCACCAATAAAATCTGGTTGTTTCGGTACTATCCACACGGGTAGCGACCAAGGGGATAACTTATTTAAACATGTTTTATTTAGTCGTGTAAATGCTGCATATTCCATATGAAATAAATCGGCGTTTCGTCTATTGTTTTTGATTTTATTAGTAAATGTTAGTGGTGAAATTTCACAATTAAAAATGTGACTCATTTTTATGATTAAATTGTCTTAACGTTTTTTCATGAATTTAATAATCAATGCATAAAATTATCTCGAACCTAAGTCCAGAATAATATAATAGAAATAATCCTCAAATGTTTCAAAATTTAGAAGAATGAAAAATTCGTGCACGAAAAACGGAAACTCTTCAAAAAAGGTCGGTTATTTGTAATCCATTGAATAAACATATGTTTTATACAGAGTGATTTTGATTTTCAGTTTCTTACATCAGGAAAGAAAACGTAATATTCACTTTTTTCTGCTGCTATTTATTTTAGCCACGTATTGCTCTTTTAGTACAGGTAAGAAATATGCATTTGAATACGTATGAAAGGGGTATATAGCACGATATGTCCAATTCGGAAGCAAACTCCTAAAAGAGGTCCAAGAATAATACCCAATGTGTTGAATTAATGTTAAGTTAATGTAATCATGTCAATGATTGTTGAGATATTCCTTGATGAGGAATCCAGACAAATGGCGACAACATCTCTTGATGTCACCGAATAGAATAAATAAAAGGTAAAGTGCGGTCATGGAGTTATGATTATGGATTACATAGACTACACTCCACTGTGGATTACATGTACTACATGGGTTGCATGGATGGACTACATGGATGGAACAGAAAAAGGCGACCTTAATATGGATTAATCATTTTGACTCACTATACTGTTGTGATTTCAACACAAAATTAGGTAAATGGCGCGATGGCGTACCGAGAGTAAAGAAATTTGATTGAGTAGTGGTTCTCTGAAAGCTAACGACTAATTGAATTTTTAGAAAAGGATGGTCTTTTTTTTTGATAAATTTCTTCTTCAAAAAGTGAATGACCAGAATGGCGTGGATTAGTTCCTATAGTTCAATTAGAAATGAAGTTGATTTAATATTGATTGATTTAATTAATAATTGGAAGTAATCACTGAATGGTAAAAGTACATTTAATCTGAAGCCCTAGCTAGAGGTTTAGATTGATGAGGTCTATGCTTCGTCCAGTACATACCAACCTCCAATCCCCAAAAAACTTTCAGCTTGAGTTCTACAATTGTATTATCTGCCTATAATAGTGCATGAAAATGAATACTTGGTGGAAACTTTTACGCAGAATGGATTATAAATTCTTTAATAGAGACAATACAAAATGAAGTAAGAAACCCTTAAATAAAACTCTGCAAATTCAGTGAAACGCAATGAGTCAAAGTTGCAACCAGAAGCTGATGTGTCATATTATAGGTAGCTAATAAATGGATCTCCAAGTTTATACGACCCAGTATTCATGGCTTTAAAACAAAACATTTTAAAGAACCGATTGTGCGGCATGAAGGCTCCAAAGGATCTCTTTATCGGACAAAGACAGTTGAAACGCTGAAGGCCGATATGGGTAACGTAATTTCAAAGATCTGGAGGGATGTCAAGGAGTTTTACCAAAAGTAGTACACCTCAAGAACCAAGCTGATTCGAAATTATTTGGAAAATGTCCCTGACGTCTGCATAAACGAGATCAGAATGATCACAAACAAATAAAAAACAACAAGGCGACAGGTTATGATGGAATTACCATCTAATACCTAAATGTAGGTGGCATACCAGTAATTAAAATCTTAAACAGAGGTTTAATTTCATAATACTTGAGGGCATTGCACGAGAATCATGTACCTAGTACATGATTCTGGGAAACACATACTCTTGAAAAATGATATCCGTAAGATTGATACCCATCAATCTCCAGAGCCACGTTTATACATTGTTTTCGGGAGTCATCACAAATTGCCCAAGTTCGACAAGTTCTAGCCTCCCGAATGAACTGGTTTTCGAAAAGGCTATAATACGAATGATCACATTAGTATAATCCAATCATTACGTTTGTCAGTTCAAGCATCTACATATCAAAGTAGCAAATAAATAATATATAATAATTTGGAATCACTTCTATTATACGTCTACGCAGAAATTAAAAATTCGAACATAACTTATTTTTACTTTTTTACCATAAAATATTTATCAATTCTTCACGAATTTTATCGTGATTTTAGATCTTGCTTCATTTTAAAGTTTCAGCCTTCACTCAAGTACTTCAATAAAATACAGAAAGTAAAGAAAAATGTATTTCCCGATAAAAATACAAGAATTGATTAGCATTCCTGATGGTTTGTTTAAAATGAAATGTAATCAGTTGAAACAAAATATAAAAGCAACGATCGTAGATTACTCAAAAATAAATTTATAGTAATTCTAATCAGTACACTCTGTTCTATATTTCGTTGTGATTGCTATATTATTTAATAATTTATTTCAATTTATTTCTTTAGTTAATTATGGTTTGATTCCAGTATTACTAAAGCGTATTATAACCGCTAAAATCTTCGCCATTAAAAGTGCGACGTTAAATTTTTTAGTTTAGAATAACTAAAAAGGGCACTGGTTTAGTTACGAAAATAGGTCAAAAGACTGCAATGAATTAGTCAAGCTATCACCTCGTGTTCCTTATTCGTTAGGTAGGTTTTCAACATAAAATTCTTCTCCTAGTTATTGGTTGATATGGAAAACCACTTTGTCTTTATAGTATATGGTTTCTAACTGTACGTGTTTTAACTACATATACATTTATTTCCTTGTAATCGTGTCCGTTTCCTTGTAGACTGTTTCAGTGATCGATGAATAATTCCCCACTTGTTTGCCAAAATACCAAATGAAGCCTGGATTCGGTTTCCAGCAGGTTAATCAAATACTCGTTTATTTTTATGTACATATATTCCATCAAAAGGTTAAGGCCTATTATATTCAGGGATTACCTACTATACTATGTAATCTAATTTATGAGTCTGTTGTTGGAGGTCTTAATTCTGGTATATACACTACCGCAAAATTATAAAAAAATATTATTCTTTGAATATTTAAGTACTGTTTTTCTTAAAAACCTATACTGACGTGAAGAAAAGATTAATCGGCGTCTATCAGTACCAATACTATGATCAAAAAGAAATCAATGTACTTCGTGTATATATTAATTTTTTAAGCCCGATATGTTCCATCAAATTCGCCAATGAAGTGGGGATAATTGGCTTTATCAACGGATGTACGTATCATTTTGCCTTTTCGGACATTATGTCGAGGACAGGGCAGTTATATAAATTATTCCGTGCACTTTGCAGGCATTCTTCTATCATGTTACTGATGATTGATAATATCTACCCGATAGCTATAATAAAGATCTTTGATATCCTGACATGAAATACTTGAAAACAATTAAAATATGTAATTAATTTTATCTCAATTTACAAATGGAAATTGTATTCAGATTTTTCTAAGAAAAAAAAAGAGTAAGACATAGTATTAGAAAAAAATAACTAAGAACAGATTCAATTAAATTAATATCAAGAGAAGGAAAATGGTAAGGCTAAAAAGATTCAAAAAATCAAAAGACAATCAGACGTCGAATGAAACGAAATACCAAGTGAATATTGTTCGTTTATGATAAACCGTAGTTAATAGCAAATCGTCAATGATGGAACGCATGGTACCCATAAAATAGTATGTAGTTTATCCTTACTGAAGTGAATAAGTAAATCAGTTGTGAACCAATTTGTGAACGGATTCACGAAACACAAAACGTATAAATTAAAATCATTAAAGTAATATTTTACACAAAACTTTAAGCAGTGGCCAAAATATATCGATTGCAGGAACAAGTGCTGCAATAATTTTTTTCAATTACGTTCTGTAAGTTACGTAGATTACATCGTATGCGTTATCAAAATAATTTGTAATTTTGAACCAGCGCAATGTGCTATAACACAAAATTATTTTAATACCCCATGATAATTTTCATATTTGATACGAAGTATACTCTGTATGATATTAATCCCGGAATGTTATTTTTAGAATTATAATTTATGTTTGACGATCATGTACAAATGGACATATATGCATTAATACGTACATACGTGTGTACATATATATATATATATATATATATATATATATATATATATATATATATATATTATATATATTTACTTTCACAAATATAATTTTAGCTTCTTATTTGATTACTTTTCGCTTAGAGTTTTCTGAAGGTTTACATATTTATTTTATTTCGTTGAAATATCTTTAATTGTAATGCTTATAGTATAGGAAATACTTTAATTTGGTTAGTAGCTTTTGGTCATGTATTATGTCTAAATATTTATAAATACTTTTGTTCGTATTATCTTTTGAACTTTGTACATTGAACAAGTATGCGTTATATAAACTTTTACTCTATTAATTTCATAAAGAAGGAAGCTTTTGATAACTTTTTTTTATTTTTTAGGGATTGACACAAAAACAATTGTTCCTGTGCTCGCGCGCAGCATTCTTTAATTTTGTTTGGTCGAAACGCCCAGATATTAGTAGGTAATCAGAAGTTGCGTGCATAAGATTGTTAAGGACGCAGAATAAGTTATGATCAGAGTACACACCCTGGAGAGTGCCTTGGGTGTGAAACCTTATGCCAAACCAGCACCTTCAATTGGAAGGCGGCGGAAGCGACGCGTGGCCGCGGTCGAGTTAAAATATAAATTATCTCGAACATTACACTTTTCTTTTAATTTGCTAAAATTTCCCGCATGAGTGTTAAGGTTTCGGCTAATAATCCTACTTCTCAATGTAAACCTAGTGTGTGGATTTACTATAAATTCCATTTCTTGCTTTCAGTCACATTATGGTTCAGAATCTTGGGTTCATACATCCAAGTCGGAATATTGATGAAGAAGTAATACACAGATGACCCAATCAGGATAAATAAATTGATAAATTTCTTGTTAAGTTGGTAATACTTGCCGACAGTCGAAAACGTAAAGTGAATTATTATCGGGGCAATCCAGTGCCTACATTAATTTAAGCATAATGGCATCGTGCGGGCGTGCGGTTATATGATCATCTCCATATTTTTAATACTGCGCAACATGTACAATCTAAAATACTAAAATGAGGCAGAAAGGAGCAACCATTATTAACTTCACGTTAATAACATAATCTATTAAAATCAAAAAACTCAAATGTTGTTTCATAACATTTTTGATGATAATTGATAAAGTGCATTGTTATGAAAAACGTTATTATAAATAACTTACCCTTTATGGTATCACTAGCCATAAAACATGTAATAGGCATATTAAAAAAAAATAAAACATATAGGCATAAAACATGTAATAGGCATATTACAAAAAAAAAAACATGTAGGCATAAAACATTAGACAAACATAAAACATGTAATAGGCATATTAAAAAAAATAAAACATGTAGGCATAAAACATTAGGCATAAAACATGTAATAGGCATATTAAAAGATTCTTATCTATTTTTATGAGGTAAATTAAATAAATATGCTCATTACAATCCATTCTCCATTCAGTACTTTTCGCGTATACACATATTAATGTTTTATGTCGAATAATGGCGCTGAACAGTTATACAAGTTTACATATTTTTATGTCGTCTATAATGTGTATGTACATATGTATTCACCTCAGTTGCTGCTTTGTAAGTTGAAAACAATTTGTTACTTTTATAATATATATATATATATATATATATATATATATATATATATATATATATATATATGTGTGTATATATATATACATATATATATATATATATATATATATATATATATATATCTAACTTCAAACGAACACCGATGTATGTAGATTTGATACCTTTACTTTCTTATTATATTTATTCAACCTTGTTTTGATTTCAACATGAGCAATTTTCATTTTACTAGTTTGAAATGATAAGATAATAATGTTATCGATAGAAAGGTCACGATCGAGACACATATACCAGTTGCTTTAATATCTCCGCAAACGGACGAGAATAATCATTGTTTTCTAATAATTATTTGTACTAATCTAATTTGTACTAATCTTTTGTACTTATTTATGTTAATCTAATAGTTATTTGTGCACATAACACTTTAAAGACTAATTTGATTAAGAGACAATGTATAAAACGTGTTATTCATTAATTTGTTTGTCCAATAGCACTACGACATAAAACAGGAACGATGTATTCTTGACTATCACGATCCACGATACTTTGCAAATGTATCGGTAACAACTAGACGTAGAAGTCGTGCGCATGGGCCAAAAACTAATTTCTTTCTAGTAAACCTCTACACCATGGGACATAATATCTCGGTAATATATTTTCTGGAAAATTTTACAATAAAATTGTTGACTTTTTCTCGTTATTGCCTTTTTATAGTTGTATCGGAAACTATAGCTTCATAGTGACACCAATGTTGCCGAATGGATGTTCGAAAAATAATTGGATTTTTTTATATTCAAAAGACGGTATAAGAAAATGTCAAATGCATACGTAACTATCTTCATATACTCTTTATTATAAAGAATGGATATTTGTTAAATGAAATATTTTTAGAAAGTAGGATCATCGATGTTCGTAAATAAATATAGGGTAAATTATATAGGGTAAATTGTACAATAATATAGGGTAAATTGTATAATAATAAATATAGGGTAAATTATATAGGGTAAATTGTACAATAATATAGGGTAAATTGTATAATAATAAATATAGGGTAAATTATATATTTTGTTGAGAAAATGTCATTAATGGATAATAAAGACTTAAGTGAAGGGACTTGAGTTGCACAGTATACATTTTTGCGTTTAACGGGTGATAATATCATAACCGCATAAGAATATACAAAATATATATAGCGGAGTACCACTTATTATAACATTTGTTATTAGCAAAATTTGACGACAGAAGTAATCTTTGTTAAAGAAAATAATCTCCAAAAGCTAAATAAAACTGTTTGAGAGAATGGTTTAGATTAAGAACAACGAGATTTGTTTGGATTGAGACTTATTTCAATTATTAATCTATTTAGTATGAACTTAGTGCATCTTTCACGGATGGGAAAATATTATCAGTTTTTCAAAAACTATGACAGGAATATTGTTATAATTTTCTTGCAAACTTTATATATATTCCTATTAAGTGGTTTTTCTATAGCTTTGACTGTAGCAATTGCTGAGATAAGAAAGAGGGTGACATATTTTCTTTAACAATATCCCTAGAAAGACAATATTGAAATTCTAGCAAAAATACCTTTGGCACTTTTATCCTTTCTCTTTCAGTTGATACTCCATGTGATTCAAGAAATTTAAAAAAAAAATTTACTTAATTACTCCCTCTAAAATTCTATACAATTGTCACAATATCAAATTTCAAGTTTCTACCTCAAAAGAGAAAAAGGACGTATATTTTTAACAATATCTATAGATTTATCGTTTATAACACTTTAGCTTTCTCTTTCAACAATTGTACATAATATTTGAGATAATTTTTTTTCCTGTATATTATTTGCCTCTTCTATAATTTTCAAACATTTATTTTTCTGTTACTATAAGAATAAGCGCAGGTTAATATTCTGTAACATCGTGTCGAATATAATGTTTCTATGTTAAGCAGTTAATTAGTAAGTCGACCGTGAGGGATTTGGTGGACACGTGAGAGGTTTTATTATAATTTATAACTGAAAGTAAACACAATTCGGGCCATATTTCCTTTCTATTATTAATGTTACGACAGTTGACACCGACGACTTATTTTCCATTCAATAAATAAATTTTATTAGAAGGTCATGCTCTTTTCATTGATTATTTTTTAATTAAATAAGCTCACAAACACTGTAATTTTTACATACTCCTGGTCAATTTCACCTGTCTGTCCTTCTGTAACGAAATTTTGTAACCCTATTTTGTAGTTTGATTAAGCTGAAATTTTGCATAATAAATAAATCTGATAACAATGTTTTGTTATAGTACTTTTGAGCTAGTTAGATGATGAAGAACTTCGTAATAATATAATTTAAACTCAAGTTTGAGCTTGTTGGATTTATCGCGATGAGTATCCTAGACATATTTAATTTCATAGGTCTGATTATAGAGCTAGACGTTGGTCAAAGAAGCTTTACAATTACTTTCTTTAACATCATCTAAATTGTCTCGATAACTACTTTGGTACTTTTTAATATCCATGTGCTGAGTAATTATTGATTATATCACTAAAATAATATAGTCATATTATAAACAAGTTCAGATGTACAAAAACGATATATCACCATTTTCATTAATTTTGGAATAGATAGAATTTACACAAAATACCCGAAACTAAACCAATTATTTTCCAAATTTAGTTATGACACAGCTGGAAAGAGAAAGTTCCCAATAATTGTATTTAGGGTCTTAACTGTATACAAGGTGGAGGGCAATACTGTTGATTACTCTGTTATTTTTCTCACAGCTAAATATTTTAACGTGAGTTAAGCGTACATCGCTTTAAGCAGAATTAGTTTTTAAAAGACCAAATTGATGAATTGGATTTTTCTAAATTATCTTTGAAAAGGCCTTACAATACTGAAGTTTTAAATGAAATGAACAGTGTGAGAAAGTGCTGTAAGACAGAAAATTAAGCACAGCAATTTATTCAAGATTGCGAATTATCTGACTTACGTATAAACAACGTACTCCTTCAAAAACATAATATGTATTAACTGCTTCCAGTTACAACAATATGGGCATTTCTGCAAAAACAATCTTTTCAAAAAAAAAAGCTGTTATACCCGTGAAAAAATAAAAACCAAAAAATGTTTTCAAAAAATAAGCTTCTATTTATATTGAAGAAGCAGAAAATTTTAAAAAACATAGTTTGAGGGAGAGAGAGGGAGAGAGATAGACAGAGCGTAAAACAATACATATACTAATTTGTCTCATATCTTGAGTAAGGTCCGCTTGCCATTAATACCCATAATCTTAGGTTGGCAACTAATGAACCCGCCATTTTAGTTCATCAGTGTTAGCTAATATAAGAATACTTCACTTCTTTGTCAAAACGTAAAGCTTTTTTATTGCTGCATGAGAATATGGGGGCAGCTTTGTCAGATAATCTTGATCTAACCTGAGATATATTTTGATAGGATCGCTATTAATGAGAATTACTGGATAGATTAAAATTTCCTTCCTCCAATCTTTGGAATATAATCTATTGTGCATATATTGCGTACTATGCTCACTTTTCACTCTAAATAAAATTTACGAAATAAGAGCATTTTAAGTTCTACTCGCGAAACTTCTATATTTACTTTTTTCCTTTATTTGCCGAAAATCTATTGCTAACTTAATAGAAGAACGAACACTGCATTTTTATATAACCTACCAGAAATATTCCACTAGAACCGAACACCACGTTTTTATATACCCTACCAGAGATATTCGAAAAGTTTCTTCAACATGAATTCATTAAGATCACAGCCTTATATATTACTTTCAAATCACTACCAGTATTTATTTACCCGTTTGTCTCTGATGGAATTTTTTCTAAAAATCTGTTTAAAAATGAAATTCTATTATTTCTTATATATGATATTACCAGCAGTAGCAAAAGTAAGTTTGACTGAGAATATACAAAAATTAATTTAAAAAATGTAACAAAATAAAAAATAATATTTTAATATTTTCCAAAGTTTAGTTTGTTGACTTCCCTTTCTGTTAACACAAAATAAATAAATCAAAATAATTTTGAAGATAACACAAATTTTAAGTAATACTATTTTTCTCAACAGTCCCCGTCAGCAATAGAAATACATTTCCATTAGAAATAAACCATTTCCACTATTACGCACTAAACTTTTAAGCTCCATCTATTAATTTTGCTTTATTCACTGTTGTTTCTTACTTAGATAAACCTCACCATATATGAGTTCCGAAGTAACGAGTATAGACTAGGTTTTTTTGACTTTAGTTACAAAATGTGTGACATGTTTAAACACGAAAAAATATTCGTGCCATTGATTAATCTATCTTGGGGAAGAAAATTGGAGTGTCCTGTGAAGCCGGTAAGTTAAATTATTTTATTTAATGAATAATGATATTAACTATAAGTCACATAAATTGTCGCCAGCCTTAGTGTTTTGGGTTGATAAAGAGTTTTCAAGTTTTTGAAATTTCTTTTATAGCCATAATTTCACGATATGTAAAACTTATGTACATTAAAGTCTATATAATAAATAATTAAATTGGTATTTTCGTTAAAACATTCGAATTAATCTGAAATTTCAATTTCATGCTAATAAAATAAATCTTAAATAAATTTTACAACAAATAAATTTGGTCTATTATTAATACCGTAAATAAATATTACAAGGTATATATAATATCAAATTAAAATTTCAATTGAAATATCCTTGCTAGTAACTATGGATTTCATTTCCAACCAAGACCTAGTCTAAACCTCAATACGGTCAAATTTAAATTTTAAAGACACCAACTTCAAAAATCAGAAAAACAAGATTGCGAGATTATAAATAAATGTAATTACTTTTTTTTTCAGGGTATTTACAATATAACTATAAAGAGTGTAGATTCGCGTTTATTTCCCAGACGTGTTCCGTGGAACAAAATGAAACTGGAAACAATTTTCTGGACAGTCAAGGACAATACCATAGCCAGAATATTTTCTTTTTTGAAATTTGATGAAATTTTGGACAAGGTACCTACTAAAAAGGGTAAATCGACTACAGGGAAGAGATCCGTCCGATCAATTTTCTAAAGCGACCCAATTATTGAGAACCTCGCCGAAATCTGCAGTCAGAATGACAATTCACTACCTTTCACAAGTCGATATTGTTCAGCAGCACAAATTTCATATTTAAAAACACTATTGGATTTTTTTTAAATGATGCACATAGATAAATTTCGTGAATTAAATACATAGTAAATGTTGTTAACAATTACTTTTGTTACTATATTTCTACAAAAGTAGGAGCGTTTTGAAATTTTGTACCAAAATAATTATTTAAATATATGTAATTATAATATTGCATTTTGACATTTTATGAAAAGCAACTGTGACACTGCAAAGTAGAATTTTGTTACTTTGAAAGCTCCTCCATTTCCAAAAATATTGAATAAATAATATTTTTAAACTGACGATCTTTTTAATTATATTGCACAGGAGAATATGGAATCCATTAATTTATTCATAAAATTTTAAAAATATTGCTCTTCTCAGATTATTTATCACGTTATAATTAATTTAAAAACGCTAGTGGCTTGTAGGTTTGAAAATGGTATCCTTTTTAAACGAGGTTTTCCCTGATCGATTTATAAGACTGTGAGAATAACGAAGTCTAAAAAGACACTACGGGCTCTGTTATGAGGGGGTATAACATATTTCACTACAACTTGGTAACAATAAATCTAGAAGTAGAAACTTCGTTGCAGTTCTCGAAGAAAATTATTGGCTCCCTTAACAATAATAGTCCGGTTTTTTATTTAGTTTTTACGTGATGGTAAACTTAGTTTCGGTGGTCATAACATAGCTAAATTTATATTAGTTTTGTAAATCGTACCTAATTATATTATTTTTATATAATGGTAATATTTTCCAACGTGCATAACAATATTTTTACATAAAGAATGACATTCATTGTATTTATAACAATATCTAAATCTTTATAACAATATAGCTGTATATTGTCAATGCTATAAACTTGTTATCTGTTATCAAGGTATAATTAATTCATATAACCATAAGAGGGTAAGAGAAAGGTTTGATAAGATGAAAGTGTTCTTTAGTGACAATCGGTAATTCTATGATAGTTACGAAAGTTCATTTATTAAGTATGCAGAGAAAGTGCTTGTTTTTTAAATTTTAAAAATATTGCTCTTCTCAGATTTCTAATGGACTTCTTCTTTAGTTAGGCCTCTTTCTAGGTCTTGAATTATTTTCTTACCACCGGGATTGTTTCAACGCCCCTTAGTACGTTCATTCTCCCTTAGTGGTAATGTAAGAATTTTTCATTCAGTATCGGTATGAATGATTTTATTATAAGAAATAAGTATGTCGTATGCGTAATCTCAAAAATAAAAATGAAAATTATCATGTTCATACTGTAGATGTATAATATTGATCAGCTTATTGAGTATGGCAGGCGTTTATCAGATTCCCATATATTTTTTTAATAGGTAAGAGTAAAATTAAGATTCAGATTAATTTGTAACCTGAAATTGTGTAATTTATTTACATGGAACTATGAATATGTTAACATTAAAATTATCTTTGTAAATAGTATATGATAAAGAAAAATAACACTGAAAATTATAAAGTTTTACAACAAACGTAATTTCAAAATTAACAAAAGTTGAATATTTTCAGGATTTTGATAGTGACAGAGAGTAAAAGACTATACGTTATCATATTTTCGAACATATTAATATTTATGAATCTCCCCGATAAAAATCTTTCAGCAGTTTGAACATCTAGAACTTATGCCGAAAAAAAATTTATCCAAAGAATTTAACTAGAAATATTTCAGATACATTTGTTTAGTCTGGTTACGAATGCTTAATCTAACTATAATTACATTAATACTACAGTCGAGATTGAGAAATATTTTTATTCTGAGCTGCCGGTACACATAACCAATAGCAAAAAAGAGCGGCCGGAACACATAACCAATTACAAAAAGAGCGGCCGGTACACATAACCAATGACAAAAAGAGCGGCCGATACACATAACCTATGACAAAAAGAGCGGCCGGTACACATAACTAATGACAAAAAGAGCGGCCGGTACACATAACAAATGACAAGTTATCTCGGCGCATAATGACTTGGCGACGTGTTGTAATATACCACTTGCACAAAAGATTGAAACTATATTTTTGTTGACTAAATATTATTTTTTTCTCTTTTACTATTGAATTTATCTAAATTATTTTCTATACAAATAAATTAAGAGGAAATGAGTATTTTACTGTTTTTTTCGTATTTAAAATTAAAGTGCAATTGCTTGGAATGAATCCTGTAGACTTGAGTTACTTTAATAATTTCCGCAAGGAATGAGTTGCAAAAAGCCAACTTTTATACACACATATACACGCACAAACGATAAAAGTAACAAAACGAGTTTTATAGATTTTTAAAGTTTAAGGTAAGTACTAACCATAATATAAGTTTTATATTTTTATCTCGTAGCCAACTCATTAATATTATAATCTAAACAATGCAATTTTCCCAAATTTAACAATTGTAAGTACCAATTTTTATCAAAAGTGGGCTAAACGAGACGATTGTGGTTTTTATTTCTTTTACGATATATTCATTTGATATTTGAGAGATATTAGTTGTTACACAGTCGAGACACTGGAACCAGTTAAATGTCCCAAAAATCAGTAAAATATACGTATTTTCAGCACGATGTTATTTTTCAAGGGTATTAATTGTATTATTTTAAATTTTATGCACAAAAACAACTGTTTTTCAGTTTTAAAATTCCGTCTTGATCGTGTAGATGTCTTTAATAAAATAATGTTTGTATCTAAAAATATTAAAGTATAAAAATGAAATTTTTTTAAATGTTTCAATTAGGGTAACGGAGGTCTGGCGCATGCAAAAATTAAATGACACTGGACATCCTTCTTCAGGATCCTAAAGAAGATTCTCAGCAAACTTTAAGCAAAATAAAAAAAAATAACCGGCTTTATGAATTAGATGATTTCATATAGAATAACTTTAGTACTGTATATTATGTTAAGATGAAAGTAATTGTATTATTCAGTTTCTTAAGGAAAGTAGCTTGATAGTCTATTAAGATATGTAAGTTGTTTAGATGGAATAATTATATATATATATATATATATATATATATATATATATATATATATCCGTTTAATATAAGGACCTCTTTTAGAGAACCGTGTACTGCTACTTTAGTTGAAAATGGGAGAAACAGAGTACCATTTATACTTTAAAATATCACAAAAATCTAGACCATAATATCATAGTGGAAAATATAGCATATCAATCAGACTTGAGTTCCAAAACATATATAATCTTATTTTTTTAAAAGAACATATATTCAGAAATCTAGAAACTCAACAAAATATTACATTTTCTGTTAGCATCAATTGAATAGTTAGGTCCAGATTAATTGAGGCAAGATATTTAACGTCTTGATGCATATTCAGTTTTCTGAACAGTTAGAGTAGTTCAGACTTGTGTTGTTTTAATACACCTCATGAGAGATGTAAATATTCAAGTCTATGAAATGGTTTCATTGTTATCTAGTTATTCCGTAAAATCGTTTAGATAGATGATATTCTTATTTATATATATGATGACAAGAAGCATAATTAAAGTGTTGGAAAGTATAGAACATGTAAATTTGAAATTTAATCTAAACAAACCTACTTTTGGCTAAACAAAGTTTTTAGGTCAAATATAGGGTAACCAGAGGAAATTTTTCGATTTTAAAATTAAATAAAAAATAAACGAATAAATTTAGAACATTTCTTTTTGTTTTTAAAATGTTACATTGGCCTGCGGATTTCACTTCTAAAAAATAAAGTCTTCTATGTCGACGTCAGTTTATCTCAACACACTATTATGAGGGAATCCTCATATTGGCAAGTACTCGCGAGCAAAGTACTGGGGGATGGCAGAGATTTCACGCCGAATATTTTCTTGTAGCACAGGTATAGTGCGAAGATTATTACAATACACTTTACACTTAAGGTAACCCCACAAGAAAAATCACACGGCGTCAAATCTGGCGATCGGAGTATCCAGGGTATGTCTTCGAAATTGCTTATTAATTTTCTAGGAAAAAATTATCTTAACGTCGTCATAGAGATGGCAGTGTGTGGAGTTGCCCCATCTGGTAGAAAATATCTGTATATTGTTGCATCATCACACTTCCAATTTCAGTACCAAAAATTCACCAATTATACGGCAGTATGTCAAGGTAGTGACAGTTTCTCTTTGGTTAAAAAAATATGGGCCAATTATTTCCTGAGCAGAAATTGCTCAACATACTGTCGTTTTAGTGCAGTTCAAACTTTTCTGATGCCGTTTCCTTAGATTGTTCGGGTTCTAGTAATGCATATTTTATTTGCTTACGTAGCCTCTAATGTGGAAATGAGCTTCATCACTAAACAATACATTTCTCAGCGTTTTTGGGTTACAACATTATTCTTGCGTATGTTTTCCTTAAAACGTAATCACTATCGTAATTTTTGGACGATTTTCATTTTGTAGGGATGAAGTTTTAGTTTTTTTCACAGTTGATTTCTTAAAACCTGCAGAAGCGGCAGTCTTTCTTACTGATTTTCTTGGATTTCTAATGATTTCTTGGTGCACCTGTGCCAAACGTTCTACCGTAGTTACTGACGTGGGCAATCCTAGTGGCGGCCTATTAACCGACTAATAACTCATTGCAACTAACATATTTGTAAATATGATGCAACTAATGCTCCTGCGCCTCTAGCCGAAATCGAAAAATTCTCGCTGGACATCCTAGTCCAATAGGAATGCGTTTTGATTAAGACAAAATTCAAAATCATTTATAAAACTCTATTCCAACAGCAAATATTTTGGCAAGGGTTTTCTTCTCTATTACATTAAAGTTCCAATGAAAAAAGCTATGTAAAATCACTAACTGAATAGCTAAGGTCGAGAAACTCAAGATAAAACCTGCCAGTTTTAAAATATCTACAATTTCAAAAAAAGTTTACAATTTTAAAAGCAACAGTCGTACAATTTCAAAAACAACAATAAAAGTTTGAAAATAAACAAATAATAATGAAAGCACAATGACAATAATGCCAAAGGCCTTGTCGCCTTAAACAATTGAAATTGCATAAAGTTTAAAAAAAACCCTAATGGTAGATATAGTAAAAGTGACATTATAAAATATCCAAATTTATATGTAATTGAATCAAAAAGCGGCTTTAGAACAGCCAAAACAATTCAAAAAGCAGATTTAGAACAGTCAACTTCATCAGAGATTCTTTATCTGATACTGGAAATCAGTATCTGATACTTTAAGAAGAAGACAGTTAATTTTTGTGTACATAACAGAGAGCAATCGTCGAGTACATCTTAATTATAAATTCAATTTTCTCATTGTTAATTCCAAGTTTTGAGTTTCTCACGTGTATACTTTTTTCAAGAGTTTAGTGACTTGATTACGTAAACATTATTAGGTACTCCCACAAATTGTTAATTATCTCATTTTGTTTCATTTTTAGTGTAGTAATATAATATCGTTGTGTTAACTAAATATTGGTATTTGACAAATGAGATGTTGTATATGAATGATTTATTAAATAAAACATATTTTAAAAACCGACTACAAAAAAGGTAGGTACTAAAAATTAAGAAATAATTAACTCAAAATAGGTACCTACTTATTTGCAATAAATAAATAAGTTACTTATTTTTGAAGTCGGTGCCAGCACCAAATTTATTTTTGGTGTCGACCAACAAATTTATAATATTTAATATAAATATATAAATATATAATATATCGATAAACAAATTTATAATTTAATTTAATTTATAGTGTAAATTAAATACTTTAACTTCTAATGTACTTACAATACTAAATAGATTAATAAAGGGCGTATTTATAATATAAAAATTACATTTGTTTAAGTTGATTGGCGGTGCTGTCACCGACTCCAAAAATACTTGGTTATTTATTGCAAATAAGTAGGTACCTATTTTTAATTAATTATTTCCTACTTTTTAGTACCTATTTTTTTGAAATCGGCTTTTTAGAAGACATTTTATTTTAGAATTTTCAGTGATTGATATATTAATATTAATAATCACAATTATTTTCTTTCTTAGAATATTCGATAATTATTAAAAGTCACGGGCAAAAACTAGTATATAGATAATTTCCTTTTTGTCTAAAACTTATTATCAATAATACATCGAAATGAAGCGATAGAAGTAACTGCCAATGGTTAGCTGTTAGCCGTTGAGGAGTTCGTTTCTTCATGTCCGAAGACCAATATCATATTTTGTGAAGTAATAACTAAAGCAACAACTAACCAGTAGCATATATATATATATATATATATATATATATATATATATATATATATATATATATATATATTGAATCACGTCCAATTTACTACCATCGTATAAGCAGTTCCATTGTTCATCTTAAGAACGCATCATCAAACTCTGACCTGATCGACGGTGTAGTTATTTTGCAAAGTAACAATCACTAGTAGCAAATATATTTAATCATGGTTGATTTAGTAACATCCGGTAAATAATTCCATTGTTCATATCCAGAACTTATCATCACACCTGGTAATTAGTGTAGTTATTTTACAAAATAACAGCTACCCATAGCAAATATCTTGAATGATAGTTGATTTACTGCCATTCGTTAAGGAGTTTCATCGTTCATTTCCGGACTTCATCATCAGATCATTATCATTTTTATATGGGACCACACATATGGCACCGGATTGCGGATATAGCGAAAAAGTTATTCCGAAGGCTTGAATGTGTGTTGCGTAATGCTAGGAACTGCCTGTATATTTCCTCAATTAGCCTATTATATATGACTTTAGTACGAAGCAAGTCAGAAACTATTATTAGGAGTTGGCTCACCAATTATTTTACTGCGGAAATTAAATTCACCAAAACTGCGTAATGGTACAAGACTCTGCCTGAAGCAATAACAGAACCACATCACTGAAGCCAATAAAATGACTGATTAAGGAAAAGGGCAAACGGTACCGATACCGAGAATACCTTTAATATAAACTGGATTGCCCTTCACTTTTAAACCAATACAATCCCCAGTAAAGTTAGCTTACAGCATGACCATCAACAAAGCACAGGGTCAAAAATTCCAAAAGTGCAGTGTTAACTTAATCGAAACATACTTTTCACACGGCCAATTATATGTTGCGTGTTCGCGAGTTGGATCAGCTCAAAATTTGTTCATTTACAGCCCAGACCATAAACTCTTAATGTCGTACAAATGTTGTGAGTGAAAATTAACAAAACATAACTGCCAATAAAAATTTAATATGTTTTATATATATATATATATATATATATATATATATATATAAGCATGTATTGTGTGAAAAACCTAAATAATTTTTTACTGAAATAAGCATTTTTAATTCTAACCTGTATTTCAATTCAATTATTTAACAAATTAGTTAATTTCATATATTTTATATATATATCATACGTTTAATAAAATAAACATATGTATAGATAAGATTGAAAACTGATCTTTAAGCCATTAAGCGTGCAATATATCTTGACCCGGGCAATGCTGGGTATCGCAGCTAGTAAGTTACTAAATATTTAAAGATAAACTTTTGTAACATTTGTGTTTACAACAATGTTTGCTTAATAAACAAAATGTTAAAATTATTTTGTATTATTTTAGCAATTCTCAGTAAATCCAAATTTCAGTAGACTCGAATAGTTTTGATAGGTAATAGATTTGATAACCATTCTCCTATATCTAATATTATTCTCGAGTCGCCCTCAAACAATGCGCCATTAACCAGAATGTAACTCTCACTGTTAATGCAACGTAAGCGTGTGTGTCTTCACCGTCCGACTTATATTGAATGCACTTGAGCATCGCATGGTTTTGTAGGTATACTTTTATTCGCACCTCAAAGAATACCCTAGGGAGTTTACTGTAAGTTAGTATTAGTTCTTGTCATAATGCAGATGCCCTTAAAATATAAGTTATACCGGTTTTCTCATTAAAACACAATTAAGACTTCGATTTACCACAAAACGAAAAAGGAACAATATTTTATGTTTAGAATTATTCAATAGGAAATTGATAAGAACTTTGCTTGTACTATCTCCTAAATGCTTTGCTCTAAGTAATGTACGGAAATTTTCAAAAATATATTTCATATTGGTAACTTTATTTTTAATTATGTGCAAACCTTTGATCTCAGAAAGATTTATAATAATATTTAGACAGCCGCAGAATGCATACAAAATCTAATGCGTCAAAACATTGGTAGAAGAATATATTTACACCATAATGATTATCACACGCGCCATGTACAATGTATATTATATCACAAGTTGTTTATTTTAAATTATATTAAAAGTCTCAATCACGGAAGCACATTGTTGCTCTCCGGTTTGTTAAGTCCAGTAACAATAAGGTAAGTTTGTTATAGTTCTTAATAATAATACCGAATATATCAATCTACCTTATTGTTACTGGACTTATCGGCAGCTCTTCAGAATGTGAACTCAATATGCGAAAATCAGAACTATGTATATTAAAGATAACAAAAAATAAGAGACATTGCGGTTAATTTAAATTACAATAAAATACTGATCTTTATCGAAGTCTAAATTGTGTTTGCACGAGAGAAAAGGGCAAAGTCTGAGTTTAATGACAGAAACCCAAATATATCTGGTATTAAAATACATGTTACTGTGTCAAAATAAAAATATGTTACAATTTATTCTTTGGTAAAAATATATATTTCACATATCGCTACGTAATACATATTTTAACGCAAAACATCTCAGGACGTGTTTAGTACTTGAAGGATGACATGGCAAAATATATTTACATCTAATATACATATGTTCGTATTATAGGATTCGTTCGTAATAGCTTTAATCAGAGGCAATAAAGCATGCCGCTTGACGACGCGATTTTTATCAAAGATTTCAAATGAAAACTGTAATTTTTGTAATGTGCGGCCTTACTTTAATAAATAAATAAATTTGCGTTGACAAATAAATAATTATGAATTTTTTAAAAAACAATAATCATAAACATTGTTCCCTATTCTACCTACATACCTCCGTTATGAGTAGAAGTTGAAATGAAAGTTTCGGAACAGTATTTGGGATCCACATGTCATGTTTCTGGAAGAAAATATTACTAATGCCAAACCAAGAAAATGGTTAAATAAAAATTTAAATGATTGATACTCGACCTATAGAATAATAATATAGAGTAACAAATTGAAATGGTAAAACTTCGAAGAGAATTATTTCATACAAATATTCATACATCAGTAAATATCGTATTGTTGTTTGACAGAACTGGAATAATTTTAAATGTACCCCAACACAATCAGGAAATTTCATTGGAAATTGTTTTTATCACATAAAAACGGAAAAATAAATTTAAAAAATATCTTCAATTTTTCCTTCAATCCACTTAAACTTTTTCAATATCTTTCTGTGTAATCTAGCGAGTTGAATTGCAAATAAATTTTATTTACGCAAGATTTTTCAAGAAAAGTACATCAAGTATGGCTAATGTTCGTAATGGGCCTTATGTAATGGACCTTTTTCCAGACGTTTAATATACCAATTGTGATGAAATTTGTGTTAATCTGGAATTATATTTCGGTTTGAAATTCAAATCAAGTTAACAAAGAGAATATAGAAAATAATTAATAATGGACGAGTTAATTTTATTTAATAAAATAACTTACTGTAACGAATAAGTGAAATACAATTAGTTATACCTAGATTAAAATTATTTTGAATATAATATTTGAATGACGGTAGAAACACTTTAAATTTATAACATTTACATACAATACATGAAAAACAGTTATAAATATTTAATTATACATAGCATTTCTATTAAACTCTTTTCAAATATTAATTTTTCATAACGTAACTATATTCATATATTTCGAAATAACAGAAAATGCTAAATTTTGGCAGATTTCTGAAAATCCTTTTAACCCATCTTTACCCAACGTTGCGCTAGCGCAACATTTCAAATGTGATTTTTTTTTGTTTTAAAATAAGTAATTAATTCTATGAAATGTAAACCAGTCTCGAGAAGTAGAACTAAAAAATGGATTCAAATTTTTTCCAATGTTTTTTTAAATACAAATACATAATAGTTTTATTTTTTAAAAACTGCTAATTGAGTCATCTCAAGATCGACAGATTTATCCAATCATAAAAAATATAAATTAAAATAAAGCTATACTTTTTACACTGTATAAAGCTTAAGCAATATCTTATTTATGATATAAACCCTTCTGCTGGACAAAACTAGTTACACTTGTTTATCTTTGACTTCCAGGAAATGTTGCGTATGCGCAACGTTGGGAGAAATAATAGTCAGTTGTTATTGTTACACTGCTTGCCATTGAAGTTTGAAATTTATTGTAAACAATGGGTTCTCGGTATTCAAAGAGTACAGGCACTTTTGATTTATTAGTTAGTCGGTTATAGAACGTGAAGCTAACAGTGTCGCATAGTAATTTTTATAAAAAAATATTTTTAGTCCGTCAGTTAGATTAATAAAAAATATTGTAGGTATACGTATTTTTCTTTTGACCGGCAAAGAAAAAGTGACGTCAATAGGGGAATATTAGTCATGACATTTAAAATTTAAAAAAATATATTTTCCAGACCCTTATACCCTTAAACCTATGTCTTTCAAACGATACTCCAAACCGTGTACGGAATTTAAAAAAAATCGAGTTCTTAATATGCTTCCACCCCTTTTCCTCTTTCCATTGTAATATGTTTCACTCACATGCCAACTTTCAAATTTCCACATCGAGCGGTTTCTAAGAAAAACTAGTATAATAGATAGATGAACAAACACGTGAATCTGATGAGGGTTCCATTTTTCTTTAAACTACGGAACGATAAAAATCTGGTAAAGAATAAGTGAATTACAATTGACTTGACTTACAATTTGACATTATATATAAAATAAACATAGTTTTTATTATAATTAAGTCTGATAATGTAATTAAACACATAAATACATATATATGTAAACACATACACATAAAAAAAAAGAAAAGAAAGAAAAAAAAAAAAATATATATATATATATATATATACTTTTTTTTTTTTTGTGAAATAAAATATTTCAACTAGATACATTTTTATACCTGGTCTAGGGATAGTCAATCAAAAACTATAATTACAGATCAATCAGACATTTTAACGTACATCGCACTTAGTGTAGCGAAAATCGCGAATATTTTTATTCAGGATAGCCGCTTACAACTGACTTGGGGCGCATCTCAGCACAGAATGATTAACCGGTGTAAAAAATGTATGGGAAATTGAAAATCTATTTTTATTCAATAAATATGTTTCTTCCTCCCTTTTGCTATTGCGTCAATCAAAATTGTTTTTTCATCAAATTAAAAAGAAGGAAATGAGAATTTTACCAATTCGTTCTTCTTTAGCGATTTTTGAGAGGAATGAGTAATAAAAGGCCGATTTCCATGAAGTAAATTTATGAGGCTAATAAAAGTCATTTGTTTGAATTATATATGAAGGTTTAGTTTATCAAATAGTTTTATATTAAAATCATTATATTGCATATTCCCAGTGTTTAGTGTAATCTCGCCAAAGATGGAGGTTTTTCCCCAAAAATTTAAATACGCCCTTAAACAATTACATGATTATAGTTAACTAAATACGAGTAGAACATATTTTGTTTCAAAGTTACAAGATCTAGAAAGTTACGCAGATTTGTACAGTTGTATTTAACTCTGCATTCCCATATCTTCATTCACGAATTCGAATTTATTTCGGGACAAGGAACTTGATTATTTGTATATATACGGTTCAAGCCAATGATGTTTTCATTAATTTTTTCTTCTATAAATGTGTAGAATTAATACTTACATGTTTGTATTTTTTATGAAACTTAATGTTATTATTATATTTATAGTACTTTGAATACAGCCAATATTTAAAGACACAGCTTTCTAATCAAATTGAATTAAATCACTTAGTAACTGTTTCAACCATACAGCCTCTTTGGCAGCTTCACCGGTTGCTATAAATTTTGCTTCGGTGGTAGATGTTGCTACATTTTGTTGGCGCTGGCTGGACGCTGATGGCTACTCTTTTGTTGAGGCGAGTGTATTCAGTTTTTTGAGCTGTTGTCGTTTGCACAGTTTGCGCCACTATATTCAATTAAGTCAGTGGTATTTTTAGATAGTACAAACCGTATACCTTAGTTTTACTCAATTATATTGCTATTTTCTTTGCTGCAATCCAGGGAAACTTATTATTACAGTATAAATACCTTACCTTCTATATAAAAGGATGTACACAAAGTACATCCTTTTATATAGAGTCGGAATTTATGACGTCGACACGTTGGTCAGTCCTTGATGTGGAATACTCATTTGCACGACCTTAGTTTAACATTTTGAGATTTCTTTAAGAGTATCAACGTTTTATTAGAATTATGATATTTTATTTTCCTTTCAGTTGACGTTTTCTACCTCAGAGGGTTAATTTTTTCCACTTGATTGCTTCGTATAATTTAAAAAGTAATTTTTTATTTTCTGCATTTATTTTGAAACGTGGTGATTTTTTTCGCCTAGGTACCATATTCGAAGAAGTTAGAGTTTCCATATTGACAATTGGTAAATTTGTACTTTTACTCAATCAGTGCTCATTTTTCCATATTAGACTTACAACCTATAAGATTATAGACTTACAACCTATAAGATTATATAGACTTACAACCTACATATTTACCGGAACGTAGTTCCTCTTTATATAATAATTATTAATTTTTATTTAACAGATTTGTCTTACTAATTGCATAATACTACGCTCGATAACGGACATTAATAACTATTTGTTGGAGGACATAATTTCGGGTGACAACTGCAACTAAGCGCTGAATCTGATAAGGATTTTGAACAACGAATGTTTACGTGAATGAGAACTGCTCGACGCCTATTATGAAAAAAGCACTTTACTTGCTACATATAATGCAATAAAATTTATAAAATTCGATGTTTATTATAGATATTATTATGAATTTTTCACAATAATAAACATTGTAAAAAGCAGCGAGAGGTCTAAGCGTCATATATTTTAAAAATCAACATATATTCTAAAGAAGATAAAAATTGACTTGTGAAACTCGGCCCGTACAAATAAGTTTATTTCGAAACTAAAAACAAACAAGTAACGTAATTACTGAATCAGCGATTTCAACGTGAATATTTTTAAATGAAAATATTAAAATATAAAATGTAGGAAATGCAAATGGCAGGGAATGTAACGGAGGATGCATCAAAGTACTCAGTACAAAATATTTAAGAGAATGTAATGATGATAGGAAATTTGTCTCTAACTTGAAGTAAAATTGTATACCATCGAAGGAAAATCTCATAAATATTATCATAGACTTTTCTTCTGCTTTATGGACTGCGTAGTAATGAATCCTCATTTTATTTATAGACAACTTTGGAAAAATAATAGCCCTTTGACAGTGTATGAGTGTTGGCGGAGTATTAATAAATTTAATTTTCTTGCCATTAATGTAACAAAACGTTAAAGAGGTTCTACGTGTAGCTTAAAGATTGGGTTGTCTTTCAATCACCTATCCTAATAAAATGTCAAAAATCATTAGTCCTTTTGAAAATATATGTGGAGAACAGTATACATCAATCAGAATGGATTACTTCAGGAACATGCGGTAAGTGTGGAACAAAGAGCACCGTTCGACGACGAAGTACCTAAGAAAACAAAAGCACAAAAGAAAACAAAAGTGCAAAAAAACCCTAACAGTATGAAGATTAATGTCGAAAATGCATATTATAAATCGTTTTCCATAATATTGTCGTGTAGTAATAGTTTTATCGCGAAGAAAACGAAAGAAATAAATGTAAAGTAAAATTTAATAACAAGTTAACGAAATTTAACTTAGGCTTGTATTCTTTAAATATTGTTTCAACTCTTACAACCAAATGCCGTTTTCCATTTAGACTGATTCACCCTCAAAATCACTTATTTGAGTAATTACCTCACTGCATTGTAACATGTGCGCTATAGAGGTTAAGGAGCGTACTATTTCGACTTGTCCTCTAGAATCCTACTTGGGACGCTGAAATTCACGGATGGTTAATTGGATGATCCACACATTTTATTGAAATTAAAATATTTGGTCTTTTTTCGGTGGCACCACTTTTAAATATACCTTCGGTTTTTTTATATCTCTACTTTATATTTTGTTATCTTAACAATGGTTTATCTACTTTAATTTGTTGTATCGTTGTTTTGTTTTTGTTATATTTGACTGATGTCGATATTTTTTAGAAAAATATTTTAAAACTACAGAGTAGGTACGTACTACAATATTTTCTCCGTTTTCACAAAGATAAAGCGTACTTTCAATACTACAATAAGAATTTATTTAATTACTCATAGTAATAAATTTATTATTAAATTATTATTATTAGTTTATTATTAAATTATAGTAATAAGTTTATTATTTAATTACTCATAGTAATAAGTTTATTATTAAAAATCTCTGTCAGTTTTATTCCTACAGCCAGCAGCAATTATATTTACAGAAAGCATATGTTAATACTAAAGAATTCCATTCTGCGGTGTTTCTTTATCTTATTTTCTCCTTTTTCCTTTTTAGTCCTTGTTGCCGTAAAAGAAACATAGTTGTTTAAAATGTGATCGATTATTTTATATGTGGACTTAAATTTGAGGATCTACTGAGATCGTCACATTCATATTTTCTCTTAGGAATGACAGCTTCAAATCCTCTCTCTGGAACTATGTTTCGGCTGCACTCAGTATGAGCTTAACATCCCACAGTTAATCTACAATAATTTTACAATTTGATAAAAAATAAGACCATGGGGAATTTATTCCTCCCAATTTAGCAATATTTCCAGAAACGTTACCGAAATATGATAGTAATGGAATATTTATAACATATCCGAGAATATTTATAACATATCTTGATTCACAAGCTTCATAAAAATTTACGCATAACGACAATTACCTACCGAAAAACTAAAACGCCTTAAAAACTTTTTACATAACATATCACAGTAGTAGACACGTTTTCTCTTCATACTTTATTCACTATGTATGTACATTCGGAGTGGTTAATTTCCCCAAAAAAAAGTTAAAGATTCCTTTTTGTAAGTAATTATGTGAACTATAATTTTTACTATTATTTTTTGAATATAGAAACTCTAAACATATCACCTAGGTATATTAAAGTTATCAAGACCAAACTAGTGAGAATGTAGGTCCAAAAAGGGCAAATTTTATAGTTTTCTACGTCAGTATGTATCAAAGGTAAGCGTTCTTAAAACTAAATTTTTACTCCATTTTAAGAGCATTTTTGTACTTTTACTGAATACCAGTAAGTTTAGGCAGAAAAAAATAACTTTCAGCTATCCAATTTCTTTCAGTTAAAGTTTTGACTTTGGGGCAAAGCATTACGTAACGCGTGTAAGATTATGACTCAATGGCTTTAAGAACCAGAAACATCTGACGAATGGACAGATCGCATTGGTCTCTTTAGGTACTGCACCACAAAACAAAACAGTCTAATAAAAAATAATGTCATTTTAAAGTATACATAAGTTTTTTATGTATTCTTTAAAATGACATTACTTCTTATACCTAAATTTTTATTCATCATGGACAAATCATTGCAATTATGATGAAGTGAACGAGTATTTAAATATTGCGGGACTTTTGAAAAATTTCCTTTTTGATCTGTTCTGGACGATAAATTGGAAAAAAATGTAAGTATGACGTTACAAAAACATTATGTGGCATACAGCACATATCTGTCTCTTTCGTACCTAAGTGATTCTTTATATAATTTGGCATACATTAAATAAATATCGCACGCAAGGAATAAAAAAAAAAAATATATATATATATATATATATATATAGTGGCAGATTTCAATGTGTGAAAAATTGTAAAAAAAAACTACACCTCTAATACAAAGTAGGTTTATTTTAACTTTATAACAACAAATGCGGATTTCATTTTTTAAAAACCACGTTTTCCAAATGGCGGCTATCGAGTCTGACACACTCTTCAAGTCTAGCACGCATGTTTTCAAAAACGCGTTTGCAGAGCGACTGGGGTATCCTACTGACTTCGGCTTGAATATTTTCTTTAAGTTGTGTCACAGTACTCGGATTTGTAAACAACGGATTTTAAGTATCCCCATAAGAAAAAATCACATAGGCTTAAATCGGGTGACCTAGGTGGCCACGGTACGGTACCGTTTCGGGATATGTTTTTTTCTGGAAATAACTGCCGCACTGCATTCATGGATACATTAGCAGTGTGAGCTGTGGCCCCGTCCTGCTGGAACCATATGTTTTGGTTGAAGGATGGACTATTCTGTAGTTCTACTCTGAAAAAGTCATTTAACATCTGGGCATATCTCTCCAAATTCACAGTTACAGTATGACACACCAGATTGTTACTTTAGGCTTATGTAAAGGCTCTTGATGCATTTGTCTTGGATTGTGGACATCCCAGTAACGAAAGTTCTGCTTATTCACATATCCTCCAATGTGAAAGTGAGCTTCGTCACTAAAGAATATGTTGCCCATCCGGGTAGCAGTACGAAATCTCAACAACATCACCTCCGCGTAAGTTTTTCTTAATTCAAAGTCAGAATCGTGTAAATCTTGAATAATTTGAATTTTATATGGATGGAACTTGAGCTTTTTCGAATTATTACCTGTGAAGTTGATTTCGAAATTCCCAATATCGATGAACGTGTACGCAGTGATAAATGGGGATTTTCAACGACAAAAACCATAGACAGAAGACATTTTCATCCATGGCTACCAATGGTGTAGATCCTGGCCTGGGCCTATTTAATGTCAATCCTGTAGCTCTGAACCTTGCTACCCATGACTGAATGAGGTTGACCGATGGTCCATCACGTAATTGACGAATACTGTAACGATTATTAAATCGACGACGTGCTACAGACAGCGAAAATCCACTCGAAATGTACGCCTCGACGGCAAAAGCGCGATGCTCTCCGCTCCACTGTTCCATGGCTACTAAAACATCCGCACCGCTTGCGCTTCTAACGACGCGCGCCCCTCTTATGTGTTGCGTTCAGAAACTATGTTTGTTCAAACTTTGAAATCTGCCACTGGGCACCTATATAAGACGAAGTAAACTTTTTTTCATTTAATGGTAAATATATTATTTTGAATTAAAGTCAAGTATAGTAATAAAACATAAAAGATGTCGTTAATAATTGAATGATTCACTATATACAGGTATAAAGTTATTTATTCATAATTTTTGACACTTTTTGAAGGTTAAATATTTTTACAGTTATAAGTTCGTGTTTATAAAAAGGCAAGACCAGTGCAATTTCGAAATATATGCTAGGTAATGGGTCATGCCGTCTTCTATTTCAGACGGATGAAACTCTCAATAAATTGAACGTGAAATAAAATTAAATGTCGTCGCCGTTGTGTGTTGAAATGATCACAAGGTATACGACCTTTGCTGACCAATAGTACCTCGGTTCGACTCCCAGCCGCGGCTTGGACTGGTGTTCTGGTTATCTGTAACAGATTTCTCCGGTAGGAATAATTCCGCCATATGTGTCAATTAGATAGATTAAAGTACATAATAAATGAATGAAATGAGAAGAAATAAATTTAAATTTGAAAAAACATGGTCAATATTGAAACAAAATAATGAAATAATTCGCCTAATTCCATATGGCACTCTTATTAGCAAGTTTGTGAAGATAATAGTAAAGAATTGAAATAGTTTTTTTACTGAGATATTTTTTTTTATTATGTGTGAAGACAATTGTAAAGTTGTTTGATATCAGCAATAGGTTAATAATTTGTGCCCCATAACAACGGTGTTTGTAAGAAATTTCTTCATTAGTTCACAAACCTCATGAATTATTCATAAAGTCTGTAAACTCATGAAGATACGGCAGAGAAGGAAGCCAAAATCACCTTGGCAATCTGCTGTATCATGTGCAGTTGAAAATATACAAAAGACATCATTGCAAGGTGGTGTCGGCGCCATCTGGTGATAAATTGATAAACTTTTGATTCCGCTATTGTCATTTATTATTATGTAAAACAAAATTTAAATTTAAGAACGAAACATTTAGAAAAAAAATTTCGTGACATTTTACATTACGTTTCTTGAATAGAGGACACGAAATCTCAGGAGAATTTCCAGGTCGTATAGTAATTTAAAATACAGGACTATTCAAATTGTCAGCTCTTTCCCTTTCATTCCAAGGTTTAAATCTTATTTCACTATCATATAAGCAGAGATCGACTTTCATTTAAGCAATCAATTAGATAAGTATTAGTAGTGGCTAATTTACCTTTACTTATTTCAATTGTTAGAATACATTTTTTTTTTATTTATTTTTCATATATTCTCGTAAAATCCTAATTTTAATCTGTCTTCAGACAATCTTTAATATTTTTATTCAACGCATTTAACACAATTTACACGTTTATGGACAAATTTAATTCTCAAAAGTAAGTGAAAAATTATTGAATATATTTGGCGTTAATTTTGTAGAAATTAATTATTCACAATTAAATGAAACTACGTGATGTGGTATTATTTCTACTTTCTTTAATTTCTTTAACCACGATCTAGGTTTCGTTGTATTACAACATCTTCAGGTGGGCTATTGGCAAGTATAAATTGAGCAATTTGGACATAAAAAATAGTTTTTCAACTTCTGGCTTGATGATTTTTTTCCAATGACCCAATCTACTATTAAATGTATCTTTGCCAATATCCCACCTGAAGATGTTGTAATACAACCAGACCTAGGTCGTGGTTAAGGAAATTAAAGAAAGTAGAAATAATACTACATCACGTAGTTTCATTTAATTCTGAAAAATTATTGTTTGCATTTTTTTTAATATTAAACTTCCTCTTTGTTATAATATTTTCATTTATGTGTTTCGGAATCGATTTGTAAGTAGGTGAAAATGAAATCTCAATTTCAGAACAATTAAATCTGATTTGTGAATAAATCTAGAAAGAAGCGGCGTTTTTTAAATTTTTAACTCGATTTAATAACTTATCGCCCATGTCATAATTTTTATTTTCACTAACATTTTCCATTATGGGATTTTCTCTATATTTTTAGATTCTTCTAATGCTCTGTTGCTCTCTATTTATTTGATCTCACAGATTACGTGATATATTTATCAATTTGAAAACATGGTTGATTTTACATTTCCATAATGGTACACAATTAAAACAGTTTGAGGCTCTTCCCTAAAATCTAATTTTACAAACAATAATATAAAATGCATTTAACATAATAATTCAAAATTCAAGACACGACCACTCTAGAGGTAGCGTGTTCAAATCCTTCGTTAACGGTAGAAATTCCAAATAAATGATTTATATTAACAGACATTTTATTAATTAAACAGTTGATCAAAAAATAAAGTCTACTAATTTTTTACTGCATAATATAAAATATTTAATGATTAACTTTATCTCTTAAATGTATTTTATTTCTATTAGAAGTTATACAAAAAGATAGAAGACATAACATGATATATAAATTGCTGACTATAACTTGGTAAGTAATTTGCATACACATTTATATTTATTGTATGCGATAACTTGTATACTCATTTGTATACATTATATAATAATTAATGTATTATTATATAATGTATACAAATGAGTGTTCCTTATCTTAAATAAACAATGTTTATTTCCAATTTCAGAGTCACTTGGTCATGGAAGGAACAGCTAACTGTATTCTATTTTACATATGATGGCTGATCGTTTGAAGTCATATTCATCCAAAACTGATAAAATACTTCTTTTAAATTAATTTTCATGATTGTTTAAAAATATTAATATTTAGCCTTAAATTGGATGAAACAATTGGTATATGAAAATTATATAAAAAATATTGAATCAGCTTTATGATATTTGCAAATTGAAAAAAAATTGCTTTTTTATTAAAATATTTAATTATGGAAGCAATTATTTATATAAATACAATAATTTGGATATAAAGAAATAGTTTTTTGTCTTCCGTCCTAATTTTTTTTCCGACGACCCAATCTTTTTTAAATATTTTAATAACTATTTAAAAAAAATTAAACGGAATTGTTGAAAATTGAGAGCCTTGAAGTAATCATATGACAAAAAACATAAGGATCACAAGGAATAGGAATAAGGAATAAGGCGCATAAGGACTTTTTTTAAATGATATCTTTATTTAATTTTCAAATACTTAATGAACTTATTTTCCCTTGGAGTAATTTTTAATGTCAATTAAGCAATTTGAGAGTATAAAAATATAAGAATAAGCAAATGGGAAGAGTTTTCCCAATGTCTGGAAATTTCGTAATTTTTTGTTGGAGCAATTGTATGTATAAATTGAGCAATTTGGACATAAAAATAGTTTTTCAACTTCCGGCTTGATGATTTTTTTCCAATGACCCAATCTACTATTAAATGTATCTAATTATATAAAAAAAACATTATTTTAAACAGATTTTGTAAATTCATTTTTTAATTTGTGAATATTTTATTAAATTAATTTTTCCTTGGAAGAACCGTTGATATCTATAGAGCAATGTGGAAATGTTAGAAAAATTCATTTTAAATTTTCCGGCGCCAACCTTTATGCCATTGGGTAACCAGCACATGATAAGAGTTTTCGCAGTGTCTTTAAATGTCGTGACAAGGATTAATCATTATTAGGGTCTATACACATCTACTGGACCATCTGTTCTCGTCTGCTCTGTTTGAAATTCTATAAGTTTAATTCAGTGTTTTATGTAAATTGGTCCTTAGGAATGCATTATGTTTCAAGAAAAAAGCAACATTTGCTACAAAATGGTTTGCTGGGTGTAAATGGATATTCACAAACAAAAAAGTGAAAATACAGCTCGCATTCAACATAGTGAATATTTTTCATCAGACTTACTTATTTTTATATATTGAAAAAAAAAACAAAAGACAAAAATGGACATGTGGGTGATCTTATAGAATTCCGCCATATAAGATGACTCATAAAGGTATAAGGTGATCATAAAGGTATAAGGTGATCATATAAGGTGATCTTATAGAATTCCGCCATATAAGATGACTCATAAAGGAATAAGGTGATCATAAAGGTATAAGGTGATCTTATAGAATTCCGCCACATAAGATGACTCATAAAGGTATAAGATGATCATAAAGGTATAAGGTGATCATATAAGGTGAGCTGATAGAATTCCGCCATATAAGATGACTCAAATCATTAAAGTATCCATTCATCCATCTATCTGTCATAGGAACTTAAGACTAGGAAATATTTGCCATATTTTCCAGTCTAGTAATTAATAAAATATGATAATCTGCATATAAAACCGCAGAAAATTTAAGAGCAACAAATAAGGTATTCGAATTTATGTTCAAGATTATGTGTCTTTCAAGAAGAGAAAAATTAGGAGATTCTTTCAACAAATAAAAAATTAGGAGAATAACAGCGTTTCTAAAAACTTATTAATAATACATTTTAAAATCATAGTGGTTAATTTAGAAGCCATAGTTATTTAGAAATTCACGATGATTTTAGCAAAGATGCGTAAGGCAATGCATTAACATGATGAAAAATAACGTTCAGTTTCGTAAATAGTGCGACAGAAATATCTAGGTACATTAAAATGTTTAAAGTTCTGTAAATAACATAAGTTTATATTGAATCCTCCTAGTGTCATAGTTCTAACTCCATTTAAAAGTATTGTATACGAATCAGTAAAACTTTCACAATTGTATTTATTCTTTAAAAGTGTGTATTCTTCTTAAAAAACAATGACTAATGTCGCTTACATAAGAACACACTGATGAATAACTGTAGATATAACACGATAAAAAAGATCATCATCATATTATTATACATCATCATATTATACATAAATATATATATATATATATATATATATATATATATATATATATATATATATATATATATAGAATATTTAAGGTCTAGCATAAACTATATAACTCAAATAGGTTGATTTTGAAAGTAAATTCTCTGAGTACCGACCTTTATATACTCACTTTAAATACTCATTAATTAATTGTATTTTAAATAGAACGTTTGCTGTTATAATCTTCAGTTCTCTGTCTATTTAAAAATTATCATATTAGATATTCATAAAATATTTTAAAAGATTTATTAAAAAAAAAATTATAATAAATTAAAATAACTATCAAACTAGTGCTAAGTGTCTCTTGTGATATGGGTGCATAATATTTTTAATATAATAATAGCGTGTTGATCTCGTTATTCCAAACCAAGAAATACTGCAACATTCTAATAATTTGGTTATTACCTATATGTTACAGTAAGATTTATTTTTTTTATTTTAATATTAATACTACAATCGTAACAATTGCGCTTAAATAAAAGAAATGTATATTTTTTTTCTTGTGATAAAAACAAAAACGTATAAAAAAAGAAAACGATAACAAGAATTTCAAGGTCAACTTCGTTTATATTCGGTAAATGAAAATTATTGTCATTGGAAAATCTTTAACTTCCATTCCTAATTGGCTCAAATATTTAAGATTATAAAAATACTATCATCGAGTTTTCAAATAAACTTATGAAAATAACTATTTAGGCAATATTTTTTCATTCATCATTTAGACTAATTATCATTTGCTTGCGTTTTCAAAGTAAACCTTTATGAATTATTTATTATGTAATATGATAACCTTCACACATCTCTTCGACCAATTAGAACGTTTGAATGTTTTTGAAGAGAAAGTTATTATTGGTGTTTCCAAGGTGAATTTTGTTTGAATGTGTGGAATTAAGAATATGAAGTTTTTATAAATGCTAGTGAGAAATGGATATGATAATAGTATATTCCAAATGCCATTATAGTACTGGCGAAGCGCTCAGAATGTATGCCTAATACTATCCGAACTGGCAACAATTCAGTAAAGGCCAAATTATTATCAATCAAAACACGAGAATACATAAGAATAGCCCCATCATTCCATTGAAATCAAGTGGAAATACTCCAACAATATCAAGAAATATGGAAGAAAATATGCTAAGTCAATTTAGAAGGGAGCCACAATCGCTGCGTTGGATTATTAATATTTATATATATTATAACTTAAGTAATACCTCAGTACATAAAATTTAAAAAAGGCAGCCAGTGCTGCGAAACAATTTCTGTTCAGAAAGAAATCGCAAAACGGAATCGAAATGAGAAATCGGAATATACAGGCGTTCAACATAATAAGACGGTACATTCGAGAGGACCCGTGTTCATGAGACGAGTTCACGCAATTAAATGTCGCCAGCTACGAAAGTACCCTGAAGTACAAGGAAGACATTTTGAATATAAAATTTAGTAAGTATAGATACATTTTAAAACAAAATAATTTGAATTGGAATTATTATGCACGCGTGTGTTCATTTTTCAAAACAGATCAATAATACATCATTTTGACACTTGACAGTTTACATTAATTGAATATATTTGGCGTTAATTTTGTAGATATTCATTATTCGCAATTAAATGAAACTACGTGATGTAGTATTATATCTACTTTCTACAATTGAATATATTTAGGGCCATAAGGACGAATCAGGAGCAAGGAATATGTGTAAATTTCCCTCTTTCCTCCAGTCGCCGTATTTGGACCCGCTGGAAAGTGGATGCGGCTCAGAAAAATTGTGTTTAAATGCATTTTGGTTTGAATTTATTTAATTCTTATTTGGCTGGAATAGTAAGACTGCCAACATTTTACGGGCCTGCAGATCATTACTTCGAATACGTTTCCTGAAGTTGACAATCGTCAGCAAGTTTATTATTTTAAAATTATTTTTAATAAATGAGAATAATATTTAGGAGAAATGTGATGGTTTTGTTTATATACCCCTTATTCATTAACTTTAACTACAGTATATTTCATTTCACAATGACTTTTAAATATTGTCCTTAATTTTTTTGGTTTTCAGCCAACAATAATTTATTTTTAATTGCAAATTAGTTATTACAATTTCTAGTTTAATTTTGTAAACGATAACTTTTAAAATCCTGATAGTAGGCTTTCTATGACATAAATATTATTGTTGTCTTTTTTTATAATTTTTTACAATCTATTCAACTTTTTAGGGTAAGTACCTCAAAAGACGGAACCCTTATAACGTCACTCTTGTGTTCGTCAGTACGTCACAGTTTTTCTCAAATACTGTTGACGTAAATACTTGAAATTTTTCTTGATAATAAAAAAAATCAACTGGCATATATGTTAATAGCTAAAACTCAAACATTCTTACGAGTTTACATTAACATTAGACGTTACCAAACTGATATTCGTACTATTTTTCATAATTATTGATAATTTTTACATAATTATAATTTCATATAAAGATTGAACTTTATTTATTTTATAAGCTAGCCGACTAATTTAAAAAAATAACATTTTGTCGCATCACACGTGTTTAATGGGACGAGTGGTTATATGTAACGATTATCCATTTATTGGGAATACAGATGGAATAAGACACAAATTTCTAGGCAAAATTTATTTACATATGAACAGAAATATGTATAATTATGTGGAGTCTGATATAACCAGTTTTTATTCATGTCATTATATTAATATTTTTTTAATTTTTCTCAGCCGGAGCTCGTATTACTTAAACGATATTCACGGGAAAAGCCATGTGCGCATTATTACTTAATTTAGTATAACGTTAGAGATGTCGGGGTGTCCGTCGGGGTGTCGTCGTAGTTAATTTGTTGTTCTTGATTATGTCATTATCTGGGATTGGCAAGTACTTTCTCAGTCACAAATATTCATTATCATAACTACTTGGATATTGATATGGGTTGTGGATTTTCGGCCTAATATGTTAATATATAGCTTAAATAACTGGGGAAAACACCTTTTATAATTAATATCTCTAACGAGGTATAGGTTTCAAGTGAATTTTTTTGGAGATGGTTTTTATTAGGAATTGTTGTTAGATAAGTTGATTTTTGTCCTCTTTATGACCAAAAATGAGTATATTAGGATGAAAGTATAATAGGTATTTGTTTAGCTTTTTTTCTCTAAGTCTATTCCTTATCTGTCTTAAGAAGCTCTTTTTTTATATGGCAGGTGTTTTTTTTCGTTGTATAACGGTCTAAACATTTTTATTGATGACATTCATATATTTGAAAAACTCCTTTATTGTTTCTATGTCATTTATTGTGTTTGAAAAACCTTTTTATCATACAACGTATTTAGTAAAGATATCGGGCCCTTGGATGCTGAAGCACTGTACTTTAATAATGCAAGTCAGAAAATCTTTGTATAATATGCAGTTAAGGATTTTAGACAAATAATGAGATTCAGACATGTTTAAAGAAGTCAAAACTTGTTTAATCACAATAGTAAATGTATTACATATATGTTAAAAATCTATTATTGAATTCTTTCTAAGTTTATCTCTGACCCATAGGCAAACAAACAAATAAAAATATAAATATGTATATAATAAGGATTAAAAAAGTGAGTTGAGATATAGAACATGAAATGGTGATGAGGGATAAAACATTGTCCGGGGAATGAAGAAGTCTCAATAAATTATGAATTATTGATAATTCTCAGCCAACACGACAGGAAAATCAACATATATCAAAATTAAACTCTCAGAGCACTTTATAATTTGAAAATAGAGAAAGGATAAGTTTTTACTTGGACACTCGCTGCGATTAAAGTATCTTTAATCATGTAACTCCGCTCAATTGAACGATTATTTAATTTATCATTAAGGATATGGAAGTTTCCAAAATGTCTCAAATTGGCTGACGTAATGCTTATTCATACAAACGGTGACGTATACAATATTTTATATCTTAGGTATTAAGTAAGCTCATATCTTGACATTTTTTTAATAAAGCAGTATGCTACGTGTATAGTTATTCTGTTTCACATTTTCTTCTTCTTGAGTCGGTCTCTCACTGTTGAAGATTGACTTATTTTTGGTAAGACCTTTTTTCACTCTATTTTATATGGGTTTCTGTTCACGGCACTATGTAGGTCATCATGTGAAAGAATGACAAAATTTAACTGAATCTAGCCGATCTGACAGAGCTGCGTATTTCGCGCAATCTATCCCAAATATTCTTGATTTTGACCTTATCAAAATCGGAAAATTTATATCTCAGTGCCGGACTAAAAGTAATTCTAGAGATGTTCCTGTCGTTTCAAACTTAATCTAAGCGCAGTGCGTTTGGCCATGCGTATTCGAAGTTGCACATCCTCTTCACATCTATCTTTGTTGGTAGATGTGAAGAGGAAGTACGTGGCTGGATACCAGGTAGATGAAGTTCCCAACAAATTTCTATTTCCGTAGAGTCCGTGAGCTTCTAATTTCCCGGATGGGTCCACTACCACCATTTTTATTTTAGACCTATTAATTTATAGTCTTAAATCGTCATCGGTTGCTTCCATTCTTTGCAGGACAGATATCATTTCCAACTCGTTCGTCACTTGTGGGGCTGTATCATCAGCATTATATAGTTTTTTTTTGTTTTATACCACCCACCGTGACTCACTATTGTACTCTTCGAGTATTGCTCTTATGAAGCATCCGTTAGAGATCTATTTTCTTAGATATTTTTTTTTAAACACCATATCTAAACTTTAGATAAGTTTCACTATTTCAAACCTATTTATGTATAAAATATGCAGCGTAAGTACATATCTGGATACCCTACCAGATGTTTAGATATGCCCTGTTTATTCTAGACTCTACACAATTTGTCTCACTTAACACATTCAAAGGCATGTTTATCTAAAGAACCCATAAATACGGGCGTAAAGATTTTGTAGTATCCAATAATTATGGAATATTCAAAAGATGGTTACAAGTGTCTCTATCTTTTACTAAACTAGCTTGCTTTTGAGGTTTTACCAGTACAAGGAATTGCAAAGTCATTATTTGATGGTTCGTAGGACGATCTTATTACAGTAAAATATTAATGAGGGAGTTCAGTCATTGTTGCAGTTCTTTGCTCTATCCTTTCTTGCGTAGACAGGATGGTTGACTGTGCTCAATCTGAAGTACATTTACAAGTGTTTAAGCTTACACAGATTATAGTTCATGTAAACTCAGAATGTACCAATGGATTTATGAAATTTAGAATAGATTTATACTGAGTCTATAACTTATTGCAGATTCTAGTATGGTATAACAATTACCAATGTTATCTTTAAAATATTAAGCAGTTTGGATATAGGCTTGAAGGTATTTAGAACACAACAAGCTTTAGTGTGGTTATTCGATACGATACGGTGTTATATCCAAGCAAGTACTTGTCAAGGTGCAGAGAAAATATTATAGCCACGACCTTCCTAATTTTATCTGTTTTTCTCGCAAAATAAACAGCATTTTACATGATAGTAGTATAGAGTCCCGGCACTCGCTGATGACTTTCGAAAATATCCTGATGGATAAATTATGATCTTTCGTCTCTATTTCATTATTTAGCTTTGCAGTTTGCAACATGCCTTTTACTTTATAAGTATGGAGATATTCAATTTGCTGTCACCAGCCGCATTTTTTCCATAAAGGCCTGATAACTTTCTACTTGGAACGTCTCCACAGTGCAAGTTTTCAGGCTGGATTATATTTTTATTAGTTCTATTTATTAAGAATTTTGGGCGCGTAAAAAGCGTAAATTAAAAATTTTAATCATAACTCAATCGAATCAAATCAATTAAAAAATCGGGAACAAAAAAGAAATTAATAGTAATAAAAAGCTAAGTCTAATGACTACACAATGAATGACATAGAAACAATAAAGGAGTTTTTCAAATATATGAATGTCATCAATAAAAATGTTTAGACCGTTATACAACGAAAAAAAACACCTGCCATATAAAAAAAGAGTTTCTTAAGACAGATAAGGAATAGACTTAGAGAAAAAAAGCTAAACAAATACCTATTATACTTTCATCCTAATATACTCATTTTTGGTCATAAAGAGGACAAAAATCAACTTATCTAACAACAATTCCTAATAAAAACCATCTCCAAAAAAATTCACTTGAAACCTATACCTCGTTAGAGATATTAATTATAAAAGGTGTTTTCCCCAGTTATTTAAGCTATATATTAACATATTAGGCCGAAAATCCACAACCCATATCAATATCCAAGTAGTTATGATAATGAATATTTGTGACTGAGAAAGTACTTGCCAATCCCAGATAATGACATAATCAAGAACAACAAATTAACTACGACGACACCCCGACGGACACCCCGACATCTCTAACGTTATACTAAATTAAGTAATAATGCGCACATGGCTTTTCCCGTGAATATCGTTTAAGTAATACGAGCTCCGGCTGAGAAAAATTAAAAAAATATTAATATAATGTAACATGAATAAAAACTGATTATATCAGACTCCACATAATTATACATATTTCTGTTCATATGTAAATAAATTTTGCCTAGAAATTTGTGTCTTATTCCATCTGTATTCCCAATAAATGGATAATCGTTACATATAACCACTCGTCCCATTAAACACGTGTGATGCGACAAAATGTTATTTTTTTAAATTAGTCGGCTAGCTTATAAAATAAATAAAGTTCAATCTTTATATGAAATTATAATTATGTACAAATTATCAATAATTATGAAACATAGTACGAATATCAGTTTGGTAACGTCTAATGTTAATGTAAACTCGTAAGAATGTTTGAGTTTTAGCTATTAACATATATGCCAGTTGATTTTTTTTATTACCATAAAAAATTTCAAGTATTTACGTCAAGTAGTATTTGAGAAAAACTGTGACGTACTGACGAACACATGAGTGACGTTATAAGGGTTCCATCTTTTGAGGTACTTACCCTAAAAAGTTGAATAGATTGTAAAAAATTACAAAAAAAGACCACAATAATATTTATGTCATAGAAAGCCTACTATCAGGATTTTAAAAGTTATCGTTTACAAAATTAAACTAGAAATTGTATATATATATATATATATGTATATATATATATATATATATATATATATATATATATATATATATGTATATATATATATATATGTATATATATATATATATATATATATATATATGTATATATATATATATATATATATATATATGTATATATATATATATATATATATATATATATATATGTATACAATTTCCATATTAAATACGATATAGGAAGTATATGTTTTAGGTGACGGAAATAAATCACAAGAAATAAATTATGACTACTTCACCCTAAATTTTTATTTGAAATCGATTCCTTTGTTCGTGACACCTGTCACGTGTCGTGTTTTTATATTCCTGCAGCTATCCCCTTCCACCCCATGAATTTAAAAAAGGCAATGTACAGAGACGATAATTTAATGCAATAATATAACTTTTCACTATTACTTATTATATATCGTTCACACAAATTGCATATCACAAAAACGATGATCACCAAAACGCCAACGCCAAAACCACGTGCGCATAAGTTATGAGTGTTCTCATCGAATCACGTAATAGATGCCAAATACAATCCTAAAATTTATCGCCAATTTTACGTGTTTAACAAGAACACAACACCTACATATACAAATACAATCCTAATATTTGTCTGAAATTTACATGTTTGACAAGAACACAACACCTACATATAAAATTACAATCCCAATATTTATCTCCAATTTACGTGTTTAACAAGAACACAACACCTACATATAAAATTACAATCCCAATATTTATCTTCAATTTACGTGTTTAACAAGAACACAACACCTACATATAAAATATGAATAAATATTTTCTTACTTTCGTGACATAAAGATCGATTGCCAACAAGACGCCACATCGAAGCCACTTTCCCATCTATTACGCATGTGTAACTTAAAATGGATCATACATTTTCATAATACCTGTAATATTTTACGATTATAAGAACACATTTACATACACACGATTTGCATTAATATCTTATAACTTTTTTGAAGTGATACATTGGTTGCAAAAAGATGTCAGCAAATTATTTGCACATATTATGCATGTGTAAGTGTAGTTTCCTTTTTGATCACGTAAAATATGACAAATATATTCATAACGTTTGTTATATTTGTTTGATTGGCAAAAATACTACACTTGCACATACACAATATTCATGAACATGTGGTCACGTACGTGAGATGAAACATCTGTATATTATAAATGTTAAAATAAGTAATATATTAAAATTCCCATGCAACCAAGAGAAATTTTCGAACTGTTTCAGTGATATTTGTAATGAAAAACCATGTTTTTAAATGAAAACTTGTTTATTTTAAGTGATTAACCTATTTATTTATTTTAAATGAAAGTAAATATAATATCAGTGTACCGTGTATGTCGTATATACAAATATGGTTTATAATAATTTATATGGTTTATACACAAATCATAAGCCTGAGAAAAAATTGAAGTATTAAGCAGATTTTGCCAAAAACACCAAAAACCCATAGTTATGCGTTTATAATTAAAACCAACGTTCCGATAAAATACCCATTTCTAATAAATGTGTATCTTTTGAAGATACCTTGGAAGTAGAAATTAGCAGAAGTATAGTTTCTAGATTATAGATACATCCATACATATTTGGCTAACACTTTCACTTTTAACGTTCATTGTTTTTAGTTTTGACTAAACTACATAGCAATGAACAGGTGATAGAATATTTTAGAACTCTTACTAAACTTTAATAAGTAAAACATCTAGTATCATTAACAATTGCCTTAAGATTGTTTAGAACTTACATAAATTATAAAAAAATCTTTAAAACTTGATCGTTTAAGATTTAAATTGATATTAGCTTTAAAACATTAGTTTCAGTTAGGTATACATACATACATGTGTTTGTATGTGTGCATATATATATATATATATATATATATATATACATTTAAGGACTTTGTTGCTACACAAGGTGAATAATATAATTCAAAAATAGATCAAACACTACTCTAAGGCCCTCTTCTTCTACCGCGTAATTTTGCCATAATCACGTATAATTTTATATTTAATAGCTCCCTTACAGACCATGTGTGATAAAATGTAACCATACAACAATATTTCTCAAAGGGTACTTCAACATGTAAAGCGGTATGTAAAGCTGTGTAAGAAAAGTGTTGCTGATCGTGTAGTATCCCTGAAAATAAAATAATATTTGTTATAATTTCTTTATTGAGCTGAAGTTAACCTAATAAAAGCAGATCTCACAAATTATCAGTATATAAATATGCACACATTCACACATATATGTGTGTGTGTGTATATATATATATATATATATATATATATATATATATATATATATATGTATATGTATATTGCACAACATACATCAAATCGGCAAAGTACAAGGAAAAGTAATATTGATTCTACATCAACTATCCGGGGCCATTATATGTGACCAACCAATATTCGACGAACAATTCACAATGCGTTGTTTGTCAGATTGCAACATAAATCAATATCTATTAATGATAGTCATCGAAAATTAAAAACAGATTTTCTACGGGCATTCACATAATGGTTAATTTTAGAAAAGGCTTTTCGCACAATGGCTTCTTTTAAATTAAATTATGAAATCAATCCCTAAAACCTACATTATCTCGCGGATAATAGGGATTATAATCCCAATACTTATTTTTATGGTTAATTTAAAAAGAAACTTAAAAATTAAACATATTCTAAACACCTAAACCCCAGATGTCCATAATTTATAGTCAAAACCAACGTTCCAAAATAACACACATTTATAACCTAAAATGTTTATTAGATAAATTATGTATTTAGTGGCATCGCAGAGGTACTATTTATTTTGAGTAATCTAAACCTTTAGAAATCTTTACTGGAGACTTCTTTTTTCAATACCTAATTATATAGCAGTCACGTTTGAAATTAATTGAAAAAATGGTAGACTACACAACAACGTACACAATGGTAGACTACACTACAACAGAATAATATCCAGTCACCCAAGAAACAATTGAAGAATTATCGCTGGAATTCCTTCTACAATCACCGGACTTTCCACACGTCCGCTTTGTTTCGATTTTTGTTTATTTCGGTCTTTAAAACACTCTTTTTCAAGGAGTGTTATAAAACTTTCGTCTAAGTGATGTAAACCCTTGAATTTTATTTTCAAATTATTTTCGCACAAAAAGTGTGTGTGTGTGTATGTACATATATACATACATCATATACATATATATAATTAAAATCCATTAAAGTAGAGTAATCAATAGATAAAGATTTTTATAGCATACAAGATTAACCGAACACTTCTACATTTCAATATCTATTATAGGCATCATTTAACAATAAATTCAATACTATATTTTAATCATTACATGGGGTCTAATTTCAAAGTAAAAAAAAGTTTCCATCAAATTGTTTTTCGTTTACAGGTTTGGTTGGACAGCTCGAAATGGATTTGTCTAACGATTTCAGAATATCTTTTCTCCAAATTCCTCGCTTCGAATAGTCACACCATCTATAGCTGAACTCGAGCTTAGTCTTTTTGGTTTCTTTGCCGGTGTTCTTCTAAAGAATTATGTTTACCTACATATAAGAAGAAAAGCATTGAAAACATATTTTATAAATCCACTTATGACAAAATTGTAAGCGTAGATTATCTCAAGCACCGCTCTAAATATTTATACCAACATTAGTAGATTAATAAGTCTTCGTTTAAGAAGAAGAAGAAAAAATCTAAATTTGAGATCTTAACTTCTACCTCTTTTTATTGTTAGATTTTAGTACTAAAAATCGTACTTTTATTAGAGGAATATGCTCCTTTCCTGTTTATGGTTGTGAAATGTTTATTACATAAATCATAATAAATGTAAAACAATTTATTAAATAAAGAACAAATGTAGGTAATTTAAATCTAATACGTTATATAACTTTTGTGGAAATTTGTAGTATGTTCAAAAATAAAACTCAATCAATTTTTTTTGCTTACGCTAAAAAGTCACTATCGGGAATAATTTCACACTACAAGTTTTTTAAGAAAATTTGAAACTAACCGTTTCAAACTTTTAAAATTATCTTCATACGGTCAAAAATATAAAAATGTGATTTTTTAATAGGACTTGCGAATCACTTTTTTTTCGGAATAGGCACCTAGTAAATATAGCATAATACACACTAGCTTCAAGTGAAGAAAAGCATCTGTAACGACTGATATAAACAATGTCCGTGAGAACTGACTAATGCGTAATGACAAAAATAGCCTACTTATTCATACTAAACTTATTGTTTGCGAAAAAAGTAGTCAGCAAAAAGTCGCTGAATGAGAGAAAGTCAACCTAAAATAATTTCATTTAAAAGGCATAAATGACATTTCACCTTCCAGATTTTCCTTGTCTACCATAACAGCCACTTAATTAAAGTAAGTTTACTACCCTACCATAGAACGAAGAGACTAGACTTTTTTGAAAAGGATGAATGAATTCGGAATTGTATTTCTTTTTTTAACTTTTCACGTGGCTTCTCCTTTAGATATAGATATTAAATGACATTTTTTCGAATGATTTCTTTATTTTCTTCTTTTATTCTTATAGTTTAATATCTTAGTATGTACATTTAAATTAAAATAATTTCCAGTTAATTCACAGTTAGTTGTATCAAGCTATTTTTATGACAATATAATTAAGAGCTATGTCCTGAATAATTTACTAAGGTGGTGCAGACTAAGGGATTTCCGGTAGCTTTGCGAGAATTCTTAATTTCACGAACTGATAATAAAGCTACAAAAATTGTATAAAACTTTTTATAGAGCATTAAATTATTACTCCAAAAAATGCCAATTGTACACCAAAATATCGAAAAAACGTCCTAGAGATTACTAAATTTCCTGTAAATCATAAATATAATTTCATAACATTATTTCTTCTCCACATAAATCACGTTTAGATGCACGTTTCAAGCATAATTCCTGGAATAAAAAAGGAAAAAGGAAAAAGAGGAAATATCAACTGGGAAAAGAAAATGAAACAGAAATTGATGTCATTTTGAAAATACGTTCATAAAGAAGTATCTTAGATAAGATAATTGTTTTAAAAAATACGTAATATTAACATGTTTCAAGATATATCTTGAAAATATGTTGTTAGATTAGTATATTTTATTGTCAGTACCTATTATCTTACGATAATTTTATTGTCAGTACCTATTATTAGTATATTTATTTAGTAATTTTATTGTCAGTACCTATTATCTTATTTTATTGTCAGTACCTATTATTAGTATATTTTATTGTCAGTACCTATTATTTTATTTTATTGTCAGTACCTATTATTAGTATATTTTATTGTCAGTACCTATTATCTTTAAATACGTTTGTTAAAGAAGTATCTTAGATAAGAGAATTGTTTTAAAAAATACGTAATATTAACATGTTTCAAGATATATCTTTAAAAAATGTTGTTATATTAGTATATTTTATTGTCAGTACCTATTACCTTCTTATTTCAAAACATAATTGATTGACTGCAATTACACTTTGTCGAGAAGGGATTGCATTGATAATACGTTGACCTTGGGCTTAGCCTTGATATATTCGTAAATTATATGGTATGGAAAAACATTTTATATTTTAATTCACGTACAAACAAACATTTTTCGAAAATTGGCAATATATTTCAAAATATATTTTATTGAATGAATAATTTAGCAGCTGCGGATTAATAGAAATAGTTAAAAATAAATATTATGATTTAAGAGAATACATACGGAGACAAGGTTATCCATATTCACGATTAAATCAAAACTTACATTAAGCACGTAAGGACCATCCTTTCTTTCTATGTTACTGGTAATATTTGTGATTATTTTTTTAGTTATCGTAAGTTTTTATTTCTAATCGTTCTGGAATTATTTGTAGCTACTGAAAAAAATACTCCATCGAAGAGATTTTTTTTTAATTAACAACTGTTACTCGTGAAAAATTGGTGGAAATTAATTTTAGAGGCAGTAAAATTTTCAGCATATTATGAATTATTATTATGAGATATTTAAACTATGCATTGTATTTTTATATACCTTGATGAATTTATTGCTACATAATAATTTTATGAAAAATATTTTACGAAAATAGAATAACAACGTAAAAAAAAATTGTGCGTGTCAGCTCCGACGCGCGACTGGAGTTTTCTTCTTAAGTACGATTGTCTTGGAATGTATAAAATAGGTAACACTGTATATAAATATAAATATCAATATCATTAAATTTAAATGGAAAATTCTTTAATGAAAAAATGCTGACATTATAATTATTTTCAAGTAAAACACAAATAAACAATATCAAATTTATACAACAAATTTAAAAATATTTAGTAACGTCAAACTAATAAGTTAAAATTAAAAATACTTTTTAATTTTGTAGGATAGCAGACACCAAATATTCACATATAATGACATTTAGTGATTACATCTTGATATAAACGTACGATAAAAAACTATGTGCGTCACACTCCTTCATTGCATTACGCCATAAGAAAATGCCAATACGTGTGTCACACTCTGTCATTGCGATTAGGACATAAGAAAATGCCAAATAAATATATTGATCTCTCACTCTAAACAGACCAGAAATGTTGCTTGGAGAGGCCACTTAACGGTTACACTTTTTTTAACGCTCTGAACTTTGTAAGATCAGAACCTGACAATTACACTTTTTAACTCTCTGAACTTACTCCTCATCGTCCAATATATAATCATTTGGAGACTCAAATTTCATATAGTTTTTAAATAGTTAAAAATGTTGTTTTCAGATATCCATGTATAAAATTTATATACAATTAAAATATATTTTTCTTATTATAAGGAATATCTACAAAATCTGTCCCTCTCTCTCTCTCTCTATATATATATATATGTGTGTGTGTACGTATATTTATAACTCGTATGTAAATTTTATTTATTTTTATTTTTTTCAAATGGAGTATGGAAAAAACCTATGTCGAATTGTAAATCCTATAAAAATATAAAATAAATATTACACTAATTGTTAGTGCTGATATTAATTTGCTTCGTCACGTTATTATTGTTTAAAAATTGAAAAAAAGAAAATTTTGCTAATTTACGGAGAACGAAACTGTCTATGAAGATAAAAAGTGAATAGCGGTGATTTTCTTTCAAACACCATCAGTATTCAAAATTTAGGAACATTGGCAACAAAACGTTAAATTTTCAAGAATACTAAATGGATAAACAACTTAAGATCGGAGCATAAGAAAAAAAGCTTTCTGTACATATCTTGATAATCGGTTATTTTGATAATCAAGACATTTTTAAATCTTTTCTTAAGATATTGTATCAAGAAACATAAAACAGGATTAATAAACATTTAAATGTGTTTAAGAAATTTAAGAAAATGGATAGAGAATCGAAACAACAAAGAGGAAGCGCGATATTTCAGTTGCAACGAAATGTTGCAGACTTATATTTTAATAAAGACTGTTCTAACTAAAGAATGAATTTCGAAAAAAAAATTAACAAAAACATAATTATAATCGTGAACGGTCTCATTCCAGTAAAGAAGATAGAGTCTTAAATAAATTAAGGAATGAATCATGCCTACTAAAATGAATTATCACCAGAAAGTAATACAGCAAGTGAAAGTTAATGGCAAATTAATAAATACTTTTCTGGTACTGAATATTTCCCAAATATTGCTCATTTTGTACAGTGAATTGACCTTATATGACTACTAATATTTAAAATATTTCAAGTCTTAGCTAATTCGACAGTTATTTTAATAGTTTTATGTCCATCAGTTTATGTCGAAATATAACATTATTACCTGAATACAATATATATGTTGGTATGATTATTAATGACAAAAATTAATCTATTTTACTACTAAATACTTTACAAAATCATCGAGCCATAAAAATGATACTATTTAAGGAAATTAAAGGAAATAATGGAAAATAAAAAGTAAAAATAAGCAAGTTTATTTATAATATTTTTCACAACGTTTAAAAAAGTATTTATTATTAATATATTAATATTACAAATAGCTATGATAATAGTTTTAAAATTGTTGACGAATAAAAATTATTCGTTCCTAATAACTGTTTAAAAATTTATTAATTTTTTTATAATTTTAACTTTTATCAAAATGAAGAAACTTGTTCAAAAAAGTGTTTTGCAACATCTCTACAATCGGTTCAAAATAAAATTTTAAAGCAACGAAAGCAAAGAAGCAAGAAACAAAGCAGCTTTATTAAATTATAAAAAATCGATAAATTTACTGGTTACTGTAAAGTGCTTTATACATAGTGACAGTTAATCTTCATTCCAAACATTTGGTTACTTCACTCGCAGTCTTTGAACACTATTGATTTGATTAAACAGTGATATAATTAAAATAATTAATAAAAATCTTTTTATGAAAAATGCTCCAAAAATTTATATCTATGCTTAAATATTACATATACTGAATTAGAAAAAGATTAAATTGGGTTGTCAACTAGATATGTATAAAACTATGAACTATTGTTCGCTTTATATATTTTAAAAAATAAAAATGTTCAAATCAAAATTTGATACTGTGAATTAACAAAATTTTGTATATTAAATATATATGTATATATATAATAATTGTATATTAAAAAAATTAATGACCAAAACTCACAAAAGCTTTCAATGATGTGATTACTCACAAAAGCGTTCAATGAGTGTATCAACTCGTAATTGGAATACCTAATATTCCAGTTGAGTTCATACACTCGAATGGAAGAGAAAGTTTCTCTACGACTTAGAGGCATTATATTGTAAAACTTAATTATGATCCTCACAATAATCAATCGAGTCGGTGACAAACTAGAATCAGTGAAGATGACAAAATTTATGTGGTTCGAGTTTAATTTTAAATCAGCGAATGATTTTTTTAAAGGAAACGACTTTATAATTGTAATGAACTTTTTGCTCATTACGGACACAGCATTGCTGATACATTAATGTATTATATGGATAATCATAGACCCCGAAAAGAAAACTAAACTATATTTGTAAAAATTCAAAATATTTTTAAATCATTTTATAGAATATGCCATAAATAAGCGATACAAATTTTAATTGCAGCATTTATTTTTACAAACGGATAATGATCGATTTAAATTATTTGCAGCATAGCATAATTTATGTTTTGTACCACATAATAAAGAAATATTATTTTCTATTTTGCATATTAATTATTTTATTTATGTATATTAATAAATTAGTAAATATGTTTTATTTTAAATTTGAAATAAATCATCCAAATATGATACGATTTGCCTCAAAGCAATTTTTCTTGGCAGGTTTTAATTTTGATTACCCTAAAGATCGATATTAAAGAAAATACAATAAGGTTTATATTTATTAAAATTATCTATGAATATTATTTATTAAAATTATCTATGAAAATTGTTTAAGAATATTAATTGTCTATATGAATCATCTATGACAGAATTTTGTACAATGGTTTCCCAAACATAGTGGATATTAATTTATGTATTTAATATTGCTTTCAATAATGTCAGTAAATAGTCGTTCCACTCAGATGAAACACACAGTTATCATGTATACGTTTTTATGTATTTCACTTGTATATAGCAAGTGTGTAAACAAATATAGGAAGTTGACTTCCACCCATTGGTATTATCGATTTGGAAGCTAAACGCAATTATGCAATTCTATTGAAAATAAAATATTATGGTGCCATCGAACTATTATGATGATGGAAATAATAGGAACGTCTCAATGGCCACCAGTAAACCCATCGAGTTTGGGCTCGTTTGACTTGTCTGGATGAATCGTTTAGTTAAATATTGCAACCTGGAGATAAAAGTGTGCTTTTTCTTAGTTTATATTTAAGTATAAATTGTTTGAATACACTTTTGTGAAAAAATATAAAATTTTATACATAACACAGTGCTATAAGAAGACGAGACGACCATTGGGTCTAAGACGAAGGGAGGGACAAAATCTGGTCCGTTAAAAAAAATCTGATGCAATCGAGATATTTAAAATGAAAAAATAAATCGTGCCAACTTATTTTATACATTATATCCTTATTTATTTTCCATTTCATGTTTATGTAATTTAATATAAAATAGAATAAATTGATAATTTAATAGGTTACACGAAGGAAAAAATAAATCAAACAACAAACAATGAACTAAAATTAACTTTCTGATGTTTTTCGATATGATTTAAGACCGTTTTAAATTTTATAGCAGGTATGTTTAAAATAGCAGTGCCTAATTAGGTTCTTAATAAATGTGATGCGTTTAATTCAAATATATCAAAAAATAATCACGGGAAGTCAATATAATTATTGAAACTTTATAATGTCTATATGATTCATTTTAAATTTCGTAGCGTAACTAATAGTCCATATAGTTATTTAATCATTTTTATCTCTACGTATATATCTGCCTAATTTGTAATATAAATCGACATGTCGGCAATAGAGAATAATTAGTTCAAATATGCAATGGCACTTAATTCTACATGAAATGGAGAAGCAGAGTATGGTGGAAAAACGTATCAGATAGATACGTTACCACAGTTTTATCACCAAGAAATGATATTTCCAGTTTTTGATCCGGGCTGGAGTGTATCTCTTCCAGTAACGTAGAGAGTACGTGAAAAGAGGATAGGAGATTATCTCAAAGATCCACATACTTATTCTTTACGAAATTATCTTTGCTATTCCAATTGTAAACTTACGAAATGCAAATTCAATTTTGTAATGCGCTACTTTCATGTTCTTATGTTAAATATAAATATTCAGTTTAGTATAAAAACGGTATAAGTAGAATTTAAATTAATTAAAAACTTTTTTAACACCATTAACAAAAAATCAGGATATACCTTTACACCCTTAAAGTAACAGCAAACAAATTTAAAAAGAATCGATTTGACAGGATTTGTATTCGCGAAAAAAAAATATTTTACGTAAATCTTGATGTTTGTTCGGGTATTATCTGCTCGAGAAAATTCATTTTTCTTGAAGCAAAAGTAGGTTTAATACGCTTGCAGCTAGAAATGGGAAAAAATTAATTTGTGGTTCATACATTTTAAATTGTTAATTATGGTATTAACAACAGTTTCACAGGGGATTACCGCCAAAGGCTTATATCTCTATATTTAAAAATTCTAAAATGGACACAAATAAACAGAAAACAATAGTCACACTTAAATGAAACTACGTGATGTAGTATTATTTCTACTTTCTTTAAGTTCTTTACCACGACCTAGGTTTCGTTGTATTACATCTTCAGGTGGGTATTAGCGAAGATATCTCATAGCTCTTGATTAGCTAAGAATCTTTGCTAATAGCCCACCTGAAGATGTTGTAATGCAACGAAACCTAGGTCGTGGTAAAGAAATGAAAGAAAGTAGAAATAATACTACATCACGTAGTTTCATTTAATTGTGAATAATGAATTTCTATAAAATTAACGCCAAATATATTCAATATTATAAAACAATATGGTAAATTAGTAATTAAATATTTCTTCATAATTTTGAAGTTCCGCCGTAATACGCCATCGAATAGACGACATTAACCTTACGCCCATAACATTGTATTGTAACATTTTATTTTCCAAGGCCTTGGAAAATACAATGTTATGGGCCTAAGGTTAATGTCGAACCTAGCTTGATGTAATTTCAATAGAGCTTGAATCTTTTGCGAACTTTATAATACTGATACCTACTCGTACAACAATCTCGTAAAGTGAGGAACATCGGATGGCGTATATTCGATGGCGTATTACGGCGGAACTTCAAAATTATGAAGAAATGTTTAATTATGAAGAATTATAGCCAAGATCAGGATCACAAAGGTTTGATCTCCTCCCTCAAAGTTGTTTTAGCATAAAAATTAACACACTATGGGAGTATAGAAATAAGTCCAGTTAGCAAAATTGATTCAGTATTATTTTACTGCGTTTCATTTTCTTATTTCCTCACTTATTTAATGTTAAAATAAAATAAATTAAACTATTTAAAAAGTGTGGAGGATACCTGAATTATTTGAAATAACCTAAAAACATTTTTTCGCAAAGCTACATTCCGTAATTATTGTCATCGAAAATTCAGGTAATTTTTCTTGCTTTCATTCACTAAAATTAAAAAGATTACATCATTTACACTATTAAATTCGATTGTCATTTGATTACCATTACATAATATGATTCTAATATATAATAATAATTTTCCTTCCAATTAATTCAGTTTATGTCAGGAAGGAATTATTCACCGTGCAATAATCACATTTGATTTTGTTTTTAAATTACTTTTGCAGTTATAAATAGACTAGTTTTGCGGTCCACTTCTTCAGTATAAAACAAAGGCTTTGGTAATATTTACTTGGAAACCATGTTATTTACTATTTTAGAGGTTGGCATCAAAATAAATTGGCTACGAGGTAAACTTACACGCGATTAAGCCACGAAAACTTATCGTGGTATAAACAGTCCTGTCTCAATGCAACTCCAACAAATTTAATATTTGTCCCTGAGACGTGTTTTTCTTGTTTGGGTGACACACTTATAATGGAAACTACAGTCTTTTAAATTCTAAAGGAAGATCATCGGTGGATCGATTGATTCCCAAATGAATAACTTTCTTTAAGAGCAGGTTCAGTTAAAATAGTTGCTTTGACTACATTGCGATGCGAAGATTTAATTTCCAGCCTAGTACCTTTACAAAGTTCGCGCGTTTTAACATTTCTGAATAACATCACAGGTTTGCGCGATTTATTAACATTTCTGAGTAAATCTATGCAATAACAAGGCTGTTATTGCATAGATTTACTCAGAAATATTAATAAATCGCGCAACTATGGTATAGCAGATTCGATGGATTTAGAATTCTTAAAAATGTTACTTGGTAATGAATTGCTACTATTTGGGTTTTACTATTGTCTTCTACAAAAATGAACAGGGAAATGTATTATTAAAGATCGTTGCTTGGACGTTATTGGAGTAAGAATGAAATTTTCATACAACCAGTTTACTTTACGCTGCCAGAGCCACGTCTAACTTAATTTTTGCTCCTAAACTGTACTTACTTTATTATACAATTCGCTCAAAATTTCTGCCATATAGTGTATTTCTGAAAACCCTTAACTAATTTTAGTAGAAAGTGTGATACTTGATAGTCAAAAATTTTACCTTTCCGAAGTGCCCTCATATTTTTGTTTAATTTTAAAATCTTAACCGAAGACCATAAAAGGAATATTTCGTAGTAAACTTGGATTCTGCGCAAGTTCCTATCAGTACGATTGGTAAAGTTTGGGGAAATTCAATCTCATTTATTAAAAACCTGTTTGGAATATACGTTTAACTGTATATAATTTTTAATAAGATACAATGCACAGATAAGATTATACCGTGTAAAGAAATATAATAACAATATTATATGGAGAAATTCATTTTTCTTACAGTTATCTATCCGTATAAATATTGAAATCATAATCAACATCAAATATGATATTTTATTAATCACTGAAAGAAGGTAATTTATTCTTAGTAAAATTGGAAGAAACGTAATATTTAATTACAAAATAAGGGAAAATGTGTAATACAATTACTCGCGTATTTTAATATTCTTTTGGTAAATTAGATCTAAAAGTATTGAAAAAATCAAGTGATTAAACAACTGCGCGAAAGATATAACAGGAAAGGATAAGCTATATACTCTGGTAAATAACTTTGTAAATTTACATCATCTTTTTGGTAAAACCGTAAGTATACACATTTCTGAAATCAAAAATTAACTATTATGAACACTTCGTACGGTTTTTTTTTCTTTTAACTATAGAAGTGTGAATAAAAAAAATAGTTTAATTGGTTAATACCCTAATAACAATAAATGAAAGAATGGTATACGGTTGAAATGAAACGGTACGGTGTGACTGTGTAACTGTTTTAATGTTATTGAATTGTTTGTAACTGTTTTAATGAAAGTATACAATAATAACTATACGAGTACTAAGTTTGACATTCTCAGTACAATGTTTTTTCCACACATTAATTAATTTGGAACACACTGCTACTGCCACGCATTACTGGAGTCTGTACCGAGTTAAATATAGCACTTATCAGTCTGTATGTGGATGTGTATGTACGTGAGAGGAAAGAGAAAGATAAACTTCATCTAAATCCTTTACAGAATATAACTCTGTATAATAATACACAAACATATATTCTCGATTACGATAACTCTGGATCTTTTTAAATATATCAACGATGATTGGATTAAAAAACAAGACTAGAAGTCATAAATATACGATAATTGAAATAAAAAACAAGACTAGAAGTCATAAATATATGATAATTGGAATAAAAAACAAGACTAGAAGTCATATATATATGATGATTGGAATAAAAAACAAGACTCGAAGCCATAAATATATATCACCTATTTAACTGCCCATTTTCATCATAATTTTAATATTGCTACACTAATTAACATTAAGTTTGAAATAAAGTCATTGACTTTTTCAATTCAAACGGAGTGTTGGGATGCCGACCCCAAGTAAACCTCTTAAGTTTGAACAGAACACGTACTGACAAAGTTTCGTATACACTTACGTTTATATAAAATTTAAGCCTTTAAAGTAACCTGGTTTTGTCTATAAACTATTTGCAAATATTAATTATATTTTTGGCTGTGAAAATATGTTGGCTATCACTTAAAAAGTTATAAATTTATCAAAAATATTATTCCTCATAACTATGTTAATCTATACCCATAACAAAATTTTAACAGAGTAAATTCTCTATATCCAAAATATTTTTAAAAAATTGATTAATTTTGCGTATAGAATGACTATAGAATCCAGGAAAACTTTTTTAGAATTTTTGTCTATCCGTATTTAATTTGAGCCGATATCACGCAAAATCGATTATACATATTTTGATCAAATTTGGTATAGTAATAATATGTACCCACGGGCAAAATTTAAGAAAAAAAATACAAAAGAATGTTTTTCCTAATTACACGCGGTCAAAGTCATAGACACGGCTAGTATCTTATATTTCGCTTCCTTTATTATTTTTTTAAGCGATACACAAAATATAAAAGTCAAATTGCAATTTTGTACGTAATAGCCTTTATAAGAGAAACTTGGTAAAAATAAGTCTTCTTCTTCAATGGTCCATCAAATATTTATTTTTTAGTAAAAATTGAAATTAAAAAACAGTTTAATGTTCTACTCAAAAAGGTTTTCAATAATACCGCATACATCTAGGCAAAGCAAAAAAATCGACCTGTCTTTATATGCTTGGGGGACACACGAAAAAAAATTTTAAAATAGTCCTAAATGTGAAATCCTTTTTTTAATTGTGGCCAAGTAACAATTCGTTGTATCTATATTTAAAGTTTCTTTCAGATTTCGTTTAGAAGTTAGAACCCTTTAACAGACCGATGGTCGGCGAGTAGATATGCAGACAACGTTATCGAATCCTTCCATACGAAAGCTTGAAAAAATTGTTGTTTTCAATAACGGATTTAAGCATTGAAAATGAAAGAAAATTAACGCAAACTTAAAAATACCTTGAACAAATAATGAAAATATATTTAAATTGTGATATTATGAACTAAAATTGCGCTGAACTGAAAGTGATACACCACTTTATGACTATGACAATTTTACGGTTGAGGACGATAACACTCAGTTTTAATCAAAAGACGCTATGAATATACCAAGCGCATAATGGCAGAAATATTTTGATTATGATAATTTAACTGAAGCTAAGTAAAAATATAATCATTCTTTCTTACGCAACCTTTTTATTACATATTATTTTCAAAAAGTGTTGTATTTTAAGCTGTTTTTGTACTAGTTTAAACTTGTTTCAATTGCAAAAATATGAATGGGGTAGTCCTCCGATTTTTTCACAGTTTCCTTTAAAATACACCTTAAAATACTTATTCGAATCAATATAGTGTTCTTAGAAATGAAATGGCGTCATACGATATCCATACAATTATTAAGGTGGTCATTTTTCTTTTTATATAAAGTTACAAATTTAAATGCAAATTGCAAACTACTCAAGCATTTGAAAGTGAATATTAACTCAATTTAACAGTTAAGTTTCTTAATGGCCTATGTTTTTAACCGCGTCTTCTTTCACCCTTCTATTTCAATATTGGTAATTTACAAAATACACAGAGTAATATTTTGTTATGTAACATCATCCACACTTTTTTAAAAACAGGTTTGCAATATGAACTATTTCCATAAATTCGTTTATTTTAGTCAATAGTTATTATTGTATCTTATTATAATATGACACCGTATATTAGTTTTCCGGTAACAGTAGTAATTTTAGTCACAAGCTTTACGTGCTTGAAACAATTCTAAGTTCTTTGACGAAGCAAGCTCAAGGCAGGAAATATATCCAATAGATAGATTTGATTTATGAATATTTAAATTACTTTTGAATGAATACACCCTATCACCTTACTGAAAATATATTAATTATTGTCCTCTGGTATTAAGATCAATGAGGTACGTATTTCGCATAAATTTACTTATAATGTATAATGTTATAGGTCACAATATATATCGTAAAATATATAACTTTCTACAACTTCTACATTTTAATATAAACTCTACTAACTTTCTACATTTTAATAAAATTCTGCCATAAGCGTAAAATATAACTATATAAAAAGTTTTTTTATGTAATACTCCATCAAACAAATTAATTCCGTGTGATAAAATAAGAATGTAGTGCATTAAAATTGGCAGTGGCCTTTAAAAAAATCTGACCGACTTATTTCATGGGTATGAATATCTAGTCCAGTTATGCAATATATGCAATATATTAAAGTTGTACGTTAACACTGTGAAGCTAAGTACTGTGCAATATTAGTTTTCTATCCACGTCCAGAAAAAACCGCATAAATTTTCGTTACGGTTCGAATATATATTCATAATTAATGTGCGGATTTTGTTGAATAGTAGTTGTGATTAATTATAGTGGGAATCTATTAATGAAGTGTAGTTTACTTGTTCACGTTTTGCTTTATCTACAAAGTGATTTTGATAAAATATTAAGGATTAAGTTTCTTCCACATGTACTTCGATAACTTTTTCCATTATCATTTATGACCAATGGTTGCTGTAAAACGTCACCACTTCGTAGCATCTGAGTTAAAAATCATTAAATTTTGTTGGTGATGTTTGTACTATTTTGTACTTATAGACTTGCTGCTATAAAATATTTAAATAAAGTTGTTAAAACCCTATCGTATGATAATGTTTTTCTCATGAAGAAAACTTTAGTATTTCAATCCATTCTCTGGGTTTTTAACAAATTATTATTAAAATTCTACCGCAAGTACTTCTCCCATCTTCAGCATTTGGCATAATCCCTTTGTGATTTATCTATATAATTACCCTATATTTATTAACCCCAGGTTAGGCCACCTTAATAATGTATTCGTTTCTTCTAATATTCTGATTGCCATGAAGTAATATTATTATTAGGAATTGTAGTATGTGAATAAATTGTAAAAAACTAATTCCTTTTTAACTAAGTGTATATATTCAATAGATTTGACTAAGTAATGATAAATTATTTTCGGAGGTAAAGTAAAGTCCACAAATTGAAATATTTTTTGAATTTTTTGTTTATTATGTGTAGTAATAACTCTTTGATCAGCTGATAGATTATCTGATAAGCCGCATATTTATTAAAGATAGCTGTACATTCTTAAGTACTGTTTATCATTTAGTATCAATTTTTATATAAATATTGCAATAAATATACAGCTATTATAGTGTCTAGTTCCTAAATAGAATGGAGTATATTAGAAAAACAATATCTACAGCGCATCACTGCGGTTAAAACCAAAAATAATAGGAACCCTCACATACCACCCGCAGAATCAGACAGGAAAGATCAAGCATTGATAAAATCAAAATATACAAATCTCATTAAATAATCTTGCCTTCAAAATAATGGGCATTATTTATGCGTGGATGGCATCAAATATAATTACTGCTTTATAGCATGCCAATAAAATTTACGTAATCATTTTTTGTACTTGCAATAGTAAACAAAACGCTTGCCTGTAGTTTTGTAATTTTGTGGTTATTATGAATGACCTCAGTGAAAATGTTATTACGGAAAGAGTTAATATTACTAAATGACGGGCAAATTAAGTTCAAGTTACGACTATGGTCCTAATAGCCTTATTTGTATTTTTTATTCCTATCAGTCACAATTAAACTCACATTCTACGCACCAATTTTTTAAGTCTGGTTTTATTGGTTACGTTTATTGCGAGATTATATAGCTGAACAGAACTACTAATTTTTATGTTATTGGTCATTTTATGGTAAGCTAAATAATATTTTCTAAATGAATTATTTCCATAATCACCAATTGCTAAATTTTTAAACACGGAAAATAAGTAATACTTTCTTATGAATGACAGAAAATAAGTTAAAATAAATTTATTAGTATTTAATTATATATGCAATTTTTTAAGTACGATGAACTTATATTTAAAAGAAAAATATCATCCTGTTAATCACATGAATAATAAGGTAATTATTTATTTTATTCAATGCAACTTGAAAGAAAAAAGAAAAACCGCGTAAATACTTAAGTGGATTCATGCGTAAAGTAATATTTCATAGTTGCTTACATCTAATGATATTGCAGACCGAGTTAATCGAGAGAAATTCATTTCAAATTACTAATGAAATACTAGCATATATAATTATTTCAGAATTTCCAGTTTCTTGGTTGAAAATGTCTTTGAAGCTTAATATTTCGCAAACAAGGTTCAAAAATGAAAAATACCAGGTCTAACGTTATTAAAACTGTGTGGCTGTGACAGAAAGATGAACGAATGGGTGAATGTGATGATGAAATTATGAGTGCTCCTTATTTCACTATGGAAACTTAAAAAAGGGTACAAATAAAGAAAAGATTAATAAGAGAAAGAGTATGGGGTAAAGTTAGGAGAGCTATGTTTAGACTAATTTCAAGAAATAATCTTTGGTATTAAATTCCAGTTTATTCCTTAACTCGATGGCCTAGAAGGTACATGAATATTTTTAAAAATAAATACTGTCTTTAGAAACGAGGCACCTGAATAGATTTTCTAAATATAGATCGACGTTATGAGGGAAACATATTTACCAATTACAAATTATCCTGTTTTCAAGTCTATATTTTGGGAAAAATTCATTGTTGCCTCAATGAAAATACTGCATATTCTTAAATACAAATAAGATAATAATTACGCAAAATTTTAACGAGGAGAAAATTAAAAATGAAAGATTCTGGCTACGTCAGCGAAGCAGTTCGTTAAAATGCTTTCAAAATTTTCATGCTCTCCTAATCCTCATCGAAACCTCGAAGCTCTCGAAATTTTTAAAAACAGAAATGCGGATTAAATACAAAATGTTACTCGAATATAAAAGCAGAAAATAAAATTGTCTGATTAAAAAATGGTCAAAAATCCAGACTTTAATTGAGCAATTGAAAACTCGCTGCCCGTAAAGTTTTAAATTTATTTTAAGACGATTAAACCTACAGAAATGATAGAATGTAGCGGTTGAATTTACTAAATACCTAAGTATGTATATGTGATATATATAAAGATCTAATTCTTTTAAACTTTAGTAGCAATATTGGAGCTTAAAAAAATAAATAGAAGAAGAAGATACAAATATTTTTTATCTCTGACTTGTTTGTACTAAGCTTTAGCAACCCAATTCAAGGAGAATATTTCTTAAGACCTAAACTAACTTTTGTGAGTAATAATGTTACGTGTTGTTTATATTACCGGTAAAAACGGAAACCCGTATTTAATAAGGTCGACTCGAAATAAGGAATAAAATAGTACATATATATATATATATATATATATATATATGTATATATATATATATATATATATATATATATATATATATATATATATTTTTTTTTTTTTTTTATTCTTTTTTTTTTTTTTTTCTTGGCAAAATAGACATTTATGAATCAACGGATTTTTAAATGGTAAAACCTTCTTGATTCTTGTTAATAATCTAATCTAATTGGTTAATAAAGATATGACACGTTTTCATGCCCCATCCAGCTTCTTATGGTTCCATTATAAAGAATAAATTAGCTGAGATTATAGGCACTGTTTTATTTCTATCCACAAATAAGTGAAACGATGAAAAATGCTGGTTGTGTCATGAAGGACTGGTTATAGAATTTATTATGACACGGTTTTTTTAACTGAACGAAAATGCTGTCTAATTTCAACTTTTAGGTCAGGTGGTTAATTATCTATTATTTTTTCGTTTTTAGTTTTTATTTATATATACTTATCGTTTTCTGTTTGGACATACTGATTGAAACTATGTCTGAATTAGCATTATAGTAACTTAACGGTGGAACTCAAATGTTAGTAAAATTATTAGAACTTTAAAATTGAATTCCAGTGGTTTTCAAAAGTACTGAATTTATTTGTGTTAAAAATAAAATGAGTTTTTCTATTATTCATTTCTATTTTTATTTATCATTTATAACTTATACTTGGTACAATCTTACAACGAAATGTGATTTATTTATTGTATCTCTAATATTATCTTCAATTATATTTTCAATTTTAAATATAATTTCTGTACTGACCATCATTATAGTAATTAAGTTTTGTCATCTCCTACTCTCGAAAAAATTCAATAATATTTTTTAATTATCTAACAAAATGGCTAAATATTTTGTTGGCTTACTTACTTTAGGGCCGCCAGAGTTAGTGTAGCGCGAAATCAGATAAAAGGCCAACCAAAAATCTGTATCTATATCATAGCCGTGTGATGCCTGGCATTACTAATAATATGCGATATAAATTTTGTACAATAAAACTAACATAAGTAACTTTTATTAAATACGCTGAGAGTATATTTTCGTCAGAGTTTTAAAGTTCCTAAAAAGTACAGATGAAAATATCATAAAATTTAAACGCCAAAAAAATCTTACGCAATGTGCTTTAACAAGCCAAAAAATATCATACAGGCTAATAATAGGGACACTGTCTGGAAAATGACATATATATTGGCAAAGAAGACAAAAATATAGAAACTAAGGAAAAAAGTGGAAGTTGTTCCCATATTTTGCAAAACCTAAAAACAAATACTCAATAATATTTTCTTGTTTGTGTTGCCCATGCTCCACAAGTCAATAGTTTATATTCACGCTAATTACAAAAATATGCAATTATTTTGTTAAAAATGTTTTGTATTTATAAGTGTGAGTAAAATAGTTAAACGACATTAAACGTATTAAGTATAATTAACACACATAGCGTATACTTACTGTACTGTACTCTTTGCAGGATTTTCGAGTTTAACGATGTACAATTATGTCATGTTAGTTAGCATTAACTAGGTAACTGTCATGTTAGTTAGCATTAACTAGGTAGATGATTTTAAACTATCCATTTCAATGGAAGTTAACCATTAACTGCAACCTGAATTATTACCTAGGTTATGCCACAATTAAAGGAAATTATTGGTAATGATATATTTGAAATTATTGTAATAAACACACTTAATCATCAGTCAGACGACGGCAGGAAATATCTCAAAAATTCACAAATATCTCAAAGTTCCACTTATAATAAGTACGCAATAATTTTAATTGTTATTAAAAGATCGGTTGGTATTTAATTGCCTTAATCAAATTAATTAGTCAAGCATATAGGTACAAGTCACAAACTTTAATTTTTTAGCCATTTTGAAAATTACTGCTTCAGCAGTTTAAGTAAACTTACTGTGCGTCAAGTTGAATATTACTAAATTTAGAATAAATTATATTTATAACTTTGGAACTAACATAAATTATGCAATTTATTTTGATTTTCAAATAAATTTTGCAGGTGGTCCAAAATAGACATTTTACAGGAATAATTTTAAAATTAATATGTTGAATATATTTAGCGTTAATTTTGTAGAAATTCATTATTCACAATTAAATGAAACTACGTGATGTAGTATTATTTCTACTTTCTTTAAGTTCTTTATCACGACTTAGGTTTCGTTGTATTACAACATCTTCAGGTAGGATGTTAGCAAAAATCTTTGCTAACAGCCCTACAGAAACCTAGGTTGTGATAAAGAACTTAAAGAAAGTAGAAATAATACTACATCACGTAGTTTCATTTAATTGTAAATAAGAAATGTTCTCAGTATCAACTAATAAATGCATAAAATGACGAAATTACAGAACTTCAAAATGGCTCACAGACTATATCCAGGACACACGATGTGTTGGCAGCATTAGTGCTGCGCCGCAACATAACGCTGCTTGCTACAGCACCGTAGTCCATTAACTTGATGCTCAGGGGTCAGTCTGTAAACAACCATGAAGCGTCACGGATGGTGCGAATTTCCGCTGTCGGCGTCGCACAGCGTCACCCCTCCACTCCTGGTCTCTCTGGTACCAAGCCCGGTACACGTCCGTTGCGGTAACGCGCAACATTGCAACGCACAATGTTGCATGTTATTGGGTTTATATATAGGGTGACGCCGCAGTACCTCTCGAGCACCTCACTGCAGTCACAATGAATCGTGTGGCTTCGCTCTTAAATTTCGGAACTGTGCACGATGAACTTGTTTTGTTTAGTTAAGTGAAATTAACAAGTTTTTAATTTTTATTTTTTTATTTCAGCAGAAAAATTACAGCAAAAAAAGAAAGTTTTCAGAAGACTATGTTAAATTTAGATTTACATTCATTAAAAAAGAGTGGATACAATTGCTCCGTGTGCAATATACCTGAACGTTTTGAAAAATGGCGCCATGAAACCCACTAGCCTTGAAAAAACATTCCAAACCAGAAATATGAAACAATGATAATGAAGCCGAAAGAATTATTTTCTTCAAAATTAAAAACACTGAAATACATGCGATTGAATAAGTTGGAAAGTTATAACAAAAGCGTGTTACAATATCTCAAAGCTTCATACAAAATAGCTTTTTTGATATTAATAAATGTACTAAAAGCCACGCAGAAATACTAGGAGAAGAACCAGAACACAAAATGAAGTCGATTTCTCTTTCAAATAACACAAAATGAAGAAGATTTCTCTTTCAAATAATCTCTTACAGCCAACCAGAACCCCAGTCCGCCCAGCCCCATGAGCAGCCAGAAACCAAACCCGGGCCCCCGCGATGCCCCACGCTACTAAAAGCTATATGCATTGTGACCAACCCAACACACCACGGTTTATGTACAAAGTCCAGGAAAGTTTTGCCGTTTTCCTCGACTTACTTACGTGAAATAGGTTATTCAGCATTGGTTTAAATCAAAATTAAGCAGCGAAATTGTCGTGTCGTCGATAGCAACTTTACGAGAGCTTTGACAAAAACTGAACTTGGAATCGATCAACTGGTTCAGGACATTTAATTATTTTAAGAGTGAACATCAAAGTTTTAATTTGCTCGACTATGCTTGTGATGGAGAAATAAATATTGTGAAAATGACGTGTTTTTATTGCAATATTATAAAAAATTAAAAAATATAGAGAATAGAGGATATTTACTTTTATTCTGGGGAGGCTCTACGCAAGAAAAATTTACAATACCGGAAATATTTCGCAGGTTTAAATTTATTGAGAACTTTTACAAAATTATGAACTTTAGAATCATAGCTTGAATTTATCGATAAACTCTAGATACACTCTAGTAACTCTTTTTCATGATTTTACTTCATCAGATTCAGAAATGGGGCCAAAAAATCACTTTTAATTATATATCTGAAACAACCTAAGATAAAATGTGAAGAAAATGGTTTAATTTATACCCGACAACTCACCATAGTTGAATAATTTGATAGACATTGAAATTTCACCAGTCAGTGCAGCTTCTTTTAGTCCTGACAACCAATCCAAAAAAAAGTCATATATCTATTGACAATTAAACTGCACAAGTACATCGAGTACTGAGCAGAAAATACAAGAAGTTACAAACTACATACGTCAAAATTATTTCGCCTTTAATTTTTATACCGAAGGCGTGGCTACATCAAAGCAGGAGGAGGTCTCACGGTGTTCGTGTAACTTTTTGAAACAGTCGGATACAGTCGGTTTTAACAAGTTACATAGGACTGTAATTAGCAATTACCAAATATGTATGGCACAAAGTTTATGAAAGTACGTTTCAGAAAGGAGTTTTGAAATAAAATTATCATTGTATAAACTATTTTAAAAGCTATCTACGAAAACGTGCGTGTATATTTAGTGACCTTTTTCTTTATATATTTCATTCATAATTTTATTTATTTACAATCATATATGAAATAAAACGCCCTTGTTGTATCACCAATATGTTGTGAGTCGAAACATTAGAACATTAATATGTTGCTAATAAAAACGTATATGTATATCTATACGTATAAGAAAAAAATAACGAAGTCGTGTTTACTTATCGAATATTATTTGAAATAAGGCACAATCGCCTAACAAGGCCCACTTTTTGCAAAATGTAAAATCAGGGAATAGCATTATACATGAAAACTACCATCAGTATGGAAAACATTGTTTAATTATGGCTTTAATATTACAAAAAAATATTTTATTGAGTTTTGCTGTTAAAAAGGCACGTTTAAAAACCACTTTGTTAGGAACCTCGTTACCCTAACGAAGTCAATCACACACCTATGTGTATTAAATAAAATTAAATTTTTTAATTATTATCCGCCAAATAATCATTTGGAAGTTTTAGTTTAAATTTAAATTCAAATTCTTAGCACAATAATTTAGCCAAAATTGGGTTATGGGTCTTCTTAAATCTATTAAATCTTCTTTGCGTAGGTTCCAACTTTTTAGCTGGTCTTTGACTTTTTTATTTTATTTATTAGTAATTTTCAGATTCTTTCTTTCTTTATTTCCTTGAATCTTTTTAACCTTATCTTTAAGAGCATCAAACAAAATTTTAGTATGTCATTGGCCAACGCGATATAAAGCTTTACGTTTTTGTTTAGAATTATCAATTGCAAAATTTAATGTTCGAGTTAATACTTGAAAGATGTTTTTACAATTAATGTTCCAGAATTTTATTCTAATTTTGATAAGAGAGGTTTCTCTTCCGAATGGGATATTTATTCATCATTCATCCTGGGATGGTGATGTAGGTTTACCTTTCCTTTGTGACAAGGATCTAAATTTCTAAGTTTTTTGGCCTTAAAGAAGAGGTATAAATGTCAATAATTCTGGAGCGATGTTGATATTGATTTGAGAGAACAAACTTTGTATGCTACATATATTGCCGGTACCAAAATGTTTATATATAGTCTTATTAAGCCCCAAGCTTTCTTATTAAGGCATTTCCGCTTTATAGTAAAACATCGTTAAGGAACAAAAAGGTATAAAATAGTCAAACTTATTTCGCATTAAATGTTTGGAAATTTAAATAAAAAGTTATAATAGAAGAAACATAAAATTTTTGACTGGTTTTATGAAAATTTTTAAAAAACTTGTCGATGAGATTATTATAGAAGTATCGCAATACTCGGTTATTAACAAATTGAGAATTGCTGTCGAAATGGGGGCGCGCTAGGGCAGGAGTGAGGTTGTACTTTTTTTATCAATTTTTCCACATATTTGCGCAAAATTTAAACTCGTTTAGATAACGGCAAGCACGGATATTTAAGTGTAAGTCCTCTTAAGTGGCTGGCTTAGTTGGGTGACAGTATCTTAGATACGATAGATATGCTTATAAGGCTTTTTATTGTTAATTATATGTACAAAAGTGGTCAGTGAATGAGTTAGCGAGTTGGTTATCTGTTATTAAATAGATTTCCGCATCACCCTTGAGGTACTGTGTAAAGAATGCGTCCCCATTATTTCACAGGCAGGTCCTCAAGAGGCCTAAACCATGAAACCCCACCCCTTCCCGTGCAAAAAATATAACTAAAAATTTTCACGAAAAATTGCATAAAGCCAAAATAGAAATTTGATCAAACACAAAATGATAATGACTCGATTTTGAATGTTAGAAGAATACAAAACATTAAAATGAACGTACAGTAATTAAAAAAATAATTTCGACCCTTTATCTTGCTCGATAGCTTTATAATGTTCAAAAACATTCAAATTTCAGTTCGTATCGTATCAGTATCGATTTTTGTTAGATTGAACTTTTTATAAAACTTTTGAGTACAATTTACTTTTTTTCTTTTTATGCCTTTTCTTATATAACAAAGTTCAATTTCTTATGACGAAAATATCAAATCTAAAACATAAACACAAAATTCTATCCCAATAATTGATTAATAATAAGACCGTATTTAAAATTAGCCAAACCACTAAATCCTTTTTTAATAATTTACTTTAGACTTAAAAAATGGCTAAATAAATTAATGAAATTAATATACAATTTATAAATTTAAAATATATTACTTAAAAAATCAGTGGCATATTTCAATTGATCGAATAAGTATTTACTTTTTGAAGTGAATGATAGCGCGCTTAAAAGAATCAGCGGCGCACTTTTATAAATTAAATCTACTGTATTGATAAAACTATAGAATGTCAGCAGCGCAACTTAATAAATGAGATTAATATTTCATTGATTAAACTCACCTGCAGCGCGCTTAAAAAAATCAGCGACACAGTTTAACATAATTAATTAATCTATGATAATATACAACAGATAAAACTAAACTATAGCGTGCTTAAATAAATCAGTATTCCAATTTACTAAGTAAAATTAAAATATATTTGATGATACTAATCAATACAATGCTTTAGCAACAGGTTGTCATGTGAGTTAATTAAATGAGTGTCAATAAATATATCTCATAAGCTAATATTTCTTCCAACTGCAATAATACACAAAAAAACAGGTATAACATTTGATCTGCGACTTACTTGCATGTTTGTTTATTTAAATTTCTTTATTATTCATCCAAAATAACTAATGGTTACTTATTATTATATCTAAAATAAATATCCAAGTTTTATAATAAAACATCAACACAGAACCAAAATGCATAAACTAAACCAAGTAATTATCATTTCAGTAAACAATGAATATGTGAAATTAATTCAATTCGCCGTTAAATGAAACTACGTGATGTAGTATTATTTCTACTTTATTTCAATTCTTTACCTCGACCTCAAGATGTTGTAATACAACGAAACCTAGGTTGTGGTAAAGAATTTGAATAAAGTAAAAATAATACTACATCACGTAGTTTAATTTAATGGTGAATAACGATTTTGTACAAAATTAACGCCAAATATATTAATAATTCAATTCTGTAAAAAAAATTCAAATTCACCAAGTTATTTGTAATTATATAGTATATACGTAGTCAAAACAACTAAATATATTTTGAAAACAGAGTTATTTCGGCAATAAATTCTATCGAGGAAAGTTTTATCTATCATATTTCTATTAATTCGATCTCATGTGGCGTATAGTTTACGTTCATATTATTATTTTTTCAGAAAATAATCGATAATAAGTACATTCACTTTCAAATAAAAAATGTTCAATTTGGGTATATCGGCCTCTTAAGACGAAATATCTCCTCATGGTTTCTTGCTTCGAATAATTAGAATTTACCAATGTTTTATTAATTTTTTCACTTTGCACTGTGAATTATTTCATGCAAAATATTGCTAATCTCAGTATACAGAAAATAGCTTAAACACTTTTATGAGCGAACGCTAAAAAGTGTTTACATATCTTAATAAAGTTAAATTGCTTAAAGTTTAATTGCTTAAAGTTTAATTGTTTTACATATCTTAATAAAGTTAAATTGCTTAATAATCTACACTAATTTCATGTACCGAACATAATTATTAAATTAGTAAACAAGGCTAAGCTTTTGTTGTGTATTACAAGTGCAAAGAATGCTTAGGTAGCGCATTGGCTAGATGTATTTCTAGATAATATTGAAAAAAAATTCATATAATTAATTAAAAGAATTAAAAGTTAAAGTTACTACATTTTACATTTTACAAATCTAAAGAGTTTAATTGTCTAAAAACCAAATCCCTACATTCCTCTTTAGGTTTGCCTCAAATTTTTGAAATACTAACCTGCACTTCAGTACCATAAATGACTTATTTCGAAAGTGTTTGCAGCAATAAGACAGCTACTTGGCGTTACAGACAATTTTTTAATGCTTGAAGACATTACAAGGATTTAATAAATTATAAGGTGTATTAAAAATATTTTTTTCTTCTTCCTTGGAACGTCTATTTTCTTGGAGCAACATTCTGTTGGACCAAAACATGATAAACCTCCTCACATAACGAAAGACTAATTTGGAAATTTGACTATTCCTATAGATTACCAAGTTATTTTGTGTTAAACATTTTTTTACATTGTAAAATTACATAAAATATAAAACTTGATCTTAATTTCCAATAAATATTCCGTCTTTTAGCACTACAAGCTAATTCAAGAGCGATGTATTCTCATTTACTGCGTTCCCGAATACTTTGCCGAACATTTATTATTACTGAATGATGAGGGCGCGACAATAAACCACAAACTTATTTCTTTCTTGTAATCTAATCTACGTCTTGTAACCCACTTCTTAGAAAATAATGTTACCACAAAATTAATTGTATAACAAATTTATTTAGTTAACGCAAAATTTAATTTCCTTTATTATAATAAACAAAACTATGGTTAAGTTGAAAATAATTCTTTCCAGTAAAATAAAAAAAAGTTTCATTTCAAAATTAATTGAAACCTTTTTGATTATTAGTCAAATAGAACCAATGTATTAGAAAAAAAACATGATTGCATCATTAGAACATGTATTTTTAAAGGGGGCAGAAGAAAACAACCAAAACGAAATGAAAAAGAACAGGGATGGTAAAGGGGCAAGCAAACCTCTATAAATATTAAACCGGTATAAACGGGTAAAACAATAGATATGATAAAGCGGAAAACAAACTTTTGTATGAGACAAAGCGGCATAAACGGGTAAAACGGTAGATATGGTAGAGCGGAAACCAAACCTCTATATGTGGTAAAGCGGTATAAAAGGGTAAAGCGGTAAACATGGTAAAGCAATAAACAAATCTCTTAATTGTCCGAGCTCCCGTTTTATAGTCGTAAAGGATCACAATGGATTCTTATTTTTATAGCAAAGCTGTCTATCGTTTTTATCCGTCTATCTATTAGTCTTTTTAACTTCTAAACGAAATAAGATAATTCATACATAATGTACACTTTCTTGGCTCTAAGCTACAAATGGCATTCAAAATAGCATGAAATTTTATTACAAGGGGCTCCAAAATATGTAAAAGAAAACAATCTGTATGAACGTGTAAGGTATCGTTACGGAGTATAAATCTGTTTTTTTTTTATTGAAAAACAGCAATTTTAGAAACTATGAAATTTATAATTTTTAGACCCATTTAGCTACCAGATCCGTCTCAAAACGGCATTACACAGGAAATTGTAATTCAGCTGCAATATTTGTTACATGCTGTATTTAAATTTACACGTTTCTTTATGAGTAATAAAATCAAAGTATTTCTGATAAATTTATGATATTTTACACCCTTATAATTTATTTAAATTGCATAAATTTTATTTGATATTTACAATTGGTTTAATGAAAACTTTCTTACCCTTAAGCGTTCACACATACCTCTAAGTGTGTACATTTTAGTGAGTTCTTATTTTTCACTACTTTATTGAATAGAATTTTCGTAAAAGCATGTAATGCATACTGTGGAGGGGTGCGTATGCGTTTCTATGTACACACCGTGTGCCTGTGTGTGTGTCGTTTTCATGTGCGTGCGCCATAGCACGATTATACATTTAGGAACATATACGCGGAAGTTTGAGTCCACATGAGTGAGCTTGTGGAGAATTCGTGTGTGTGTTTAAGTATGCGCGTGTCCCTTTTTGTGTCCGTGAGCATGTGCACGTGCATGTACACGTGTCTGTAGGTGTAAGATTAATATAATAGAGATGTGTGTGTCGGTGAACGAAAGAGGTATAACAGATCACACCTTTTCACACTTTATTTAATTACATTTCACAATACCTTTTTAAATGTCGTAATTCCCTGACTTCTTTCACTAATTAATTTATTTTATTTATTTATTATATTTAGATACACGAATACTTACGGTAAATTAAACGTCATGATTGGGGTACAATAAAAATATTTTAAATTCACAATTGTGCCAAAAATCAATGGATGAAAACAAAGAGCCAAAATATTGGAGACCGAGAAAGAGAAAGAACAAGTATGGAACTGTGTTAGTTATAACTTTTCGAGTCATTTGAATCCATGTACTCACATAATATTTCGTATGCCGGGTTCAACTTAATTCACAAATGTTGTATATTTTACATTCTGAATTACACATATCTTCTCATTAATTACACATTATAATTTCTTTTTATGAGAGTTTTTAAGGTACAAAATTGCGACATGCGATTTCGTACTCGAACAAAGCACAAAATAAATAACTAAATTTTTATTATTATTATTTAAAAAATATTATTATAAACATTTAACAGTACATAATATTCCTATTAAACTATTTGCAAAATTTTAATTTTTTAGAACAAAAATATATTGCTTACTATATCTTTCACAAGCACATATTTGCAAAAATATGTTTTTGTGTGATATAACTCAAATTAATGTTTTTCGAATTTTTTCCTTTACTTGTGCTACGAGAAATTGCTTCTTGCCAAATTTCATGATTCTAAGTCAACAGAAGGTGACCTATAGGTTTTGATATAATTGCGGCTGACAAAATATATGGCATAAATGGCTGTATTTTTAGGGTCCTTCTTGTTTGTGTTGACTTAGTTGCTTGATTTCCAAGGGACCGTAGACCTAAGTATTTGGTATTAATTTCAACTTGATACTTCTGCCTCCTGAGAAAAAGGGTTTTGAGAGATAGACAGACGGACAACGAAGTGACCCAGTAAGGTTACTTTTTTCCTTTTGAAGTATGGAACTCTAAAATACTAAACGATATGTACTGGTGTCTCAAAAATAGTATCAAGCGAAAGATCAGAGATAACAACATTTTAAGGCTATCAGAAACATTTATATGTATGTTCACCAATATTTGGTAATTTCTAAGTTGCAATTTTTTTTTCTTTCTTTAATCAAACTCATTGGTTGTAGATATTATAATGTTTGCGACTCTATTAATTATGCAGAAATTTGATTTTTTTTAGCAAGTAGTTGATTAATTAGCCCATTTGGATTAAAAATATTTACTTATGTGTGTCTTAACATGACTCCAAAATTAACAGGAACGCGAGATATTCTAAACATCAGATTTTTAACTTAATTTTTGATATCGCTTAAAAAACTATATGTAAATTTTTTCCAAAACTTAATTCCGAAATCCTCTTTTCAATTTTTGTGTGTACTTAATGAGATATTTAAAGGTAACCGAAAATTATCAGAAATGTATTTAGTTAAGTAAACAAACAAATTATTGAAAACTTCACCATCAGTTTCAATACAATTACGGCATAGCAGCCAAAAAAATTATATTTATAATTGTTTTATATTTATAATTGTTTCTTCGAATTCCCTCAGACTTTCTCTCAATTCTTCCAAGTTATGACTTTCTATGTGTTCATAAACTTTTTGTAGTATCCCTGGGTACCTGTATTCAAGTCAGGAGATGACCACGAGAGTTAAGTTATGGTCCACCATGACCTGTCCATTTGCTGGGGAAACTTTCATTCACCCGTAAATAATTTTTATATTCAAGGTATAGGAATGGGATGTGCCACCGTTTTGTAATATCACCCATGTATGTGAATATACAGCCTGGAGAAACTAAGTTATACTGTCTTTTAAACATTTTATATAAATCTCCCCGTTCAATCCATCTAAGGTTTGAAAGAGACCATTTTACTGCCGGTTTTGTAGCCCAAAATCAAAGATTGATCCTATGTTGCTTTTAGAAATTGGGTCCGTAATATTAAATTGAAAAACATTTTCTTTTTCTCTTGGCTTCTTAACATTTTCTGACAAAATCATATTCTTTTGTGATAATCTCCATGTTCCAGTAATTCAACTTTAGTGACGTGTTATGAGTGATGTCCTTCCTCAAATATATATAATAATTCTGATAACCTTACTACTTTGATACTTGTCTATGGGTCTCTCTTGTTATTAACCTCTAAGACCAAATAATGGTTAAAGAATCGCTCGGAATAAACCCCATCTCTACGTTCTACGTGCGCCCAGTAAAGTCTTGCTGTCTTCGAGTTTTTTCATCCGCGTAACTTGCGTCACTTGATAAAAAACCATGGCGACTCACTAACTCCAAGAACAAAACATGACTATTTTCGGTTTTAAGTAAAAATTTAAAAACGTAAGACAGTTAAATAATCCGTTAATCTTACCAAGATATTCAATTATGTAATATCAATAATCCAGGTAGTTTTAGACTTTGATTTCAGTGAAAAACCAACAAATCCGTAATGAAAGTAAACCATAAAATAAATGTACCGTAACCATAAACGCAAGAGAGTAGGCGGGCGAGTTAATAACTCCTTCGGCTAGTTTGACCGGGACAACTCGTAATAATCTGGAAACGAATTAAGATTACGTCATAATGTTATACATTGTAATAAATAGTGTTAAAATTTTATTACATTCTTTCTCAAATTTTACTTCGTTAATTACTCATAAAAATTACAATTTTCCACTTACTACAATTTGTGTCCATATTTTGGGGCATTCTGTAAAGACAGTAATTTCTCAATCAAAAGGTTGATAAAACAGAGAGATTTTTAAAGAAAATTCTGGAAAGTAACTCATTATTTTATATCCATAAAATAATACAAACTAACAGGAAGGTAATTTTTTAATTTAATTTTCAGGCTAAAATTCAGTAAAAATCTGTTTTAATATAAGATTTCTGAGAACAACACGTGACAATGCATTTGAAACACAGAAATTAAAAGACAGTAAGTAGTTCATGAGTCAATTTGTGTCTCATTTTATTTCGGATAGATGACTACTCTATAAATTTTGTTAAGGTAATATATTTTAAACATTAAGTAAAATTATTTTATCCTAATGGGAACGAATTAAAGCGCAGTAAAAGTATTAATTATATTATATTTTCAAAAATATAAATAAAAACTAGCTCAACAAAAGGTATTTGCTGTTAAAGTTCATGTTACAGCGCCTTAATTATGCGGTGTAATTTATTACATATTACATAATTTTTACACCTTGTCAATCGCTCAGTCAGGGCGCAATTTCAGGCACAAATGATATTAAAAAGGTAAAAATTTCCTTTTTTTTTCAAAAACAAATAATGAACTTAAAGATAAAAGCTGTGTTGAATGTGATGATAAAAATTAAAAAATCTTTTCTGCATTTTGAAAGTCATTTTAGTTCATTAAAATATTGCGGAATGTTGTTTTAATAAAAAATTACAAATTTGAATTAATAGCTTTTAACTATGATCAGTAATTTCTATGACAAATCAAGAGCTCATTAAAATATGTGTATCGTTAATGCCTGGAATTAGCCTCATTTTTTTCTGTAGAATATCCCTATTTCTGATACTGCAAAGGACACAAAAACTTTTAGTTGTGATACAAAAATATTTATTGAATCTAAAAATGAAGTTGAATAAAAACCTATATGAAAAATAATAATAAAACACATTGCAGTCAACTAGGTTACAAAAGCAGAGTAGTTACACATTAAACAATATAATATTTATTTAATTAACTACAAAATAACAAAACGTACGGTTTATATATACAACATAATCAATAGTTCCCTCAAAACCTCATTTATTTGGCGTGTAGGTACGAGATTTTGTGTTAATTTTTTATTATTTTTTTAAATAACGTTTTTGTAAACACACAATTCTATATTACTAACTCATTAAATTGTTTGAGTCTAATTTTAAGTTTGGCATTATTATTAGACACCTCAAAATGGGGAATAATAAAATATTTTTCTTTCCACAAAATACCTTGATATCAACGAAACTCTAATTAACATGTTGCAAGTATCAAGTAGATTCTATATATATATATATATATATACATATATATTTATACATATATATTTATACATATATATATATATATACATATATATATATATATATATATATATATATACAAAAACTATTGCATTTTAATTGATAATAAACCCCAAAAACCCTTTCCTATTGCAGTATTCAGTTTTCGTAATGCACTTTGTTTTTGGTAACCGTGGCAAAAATGTAATAAAATTAATATAAATTAATATAAATTAATATAATTTTATAGAATAATTTATTTGCATAGTTTGTTTTTCTTCAAATGAGTTTTTGTATTTATAGTCTGGTTATAGTATGCAAATATTTTAAAATTGCTAGTAGTGATATTAATATTTTCTTGTTTCTAAAGATTTAATAAATTAACCTAGAAAACACTTTTTATACTTACTTCATATTTTATACTTACTACAATTTAGGGTCTTTAGGGTAGTGATTGAGCCAAGATTGAAACTAGTAATTTACGCCCTTAAAGCAAAAATATAAAGCTTTCATACATTTAAAAAAAGTTGTAATAATATTGATATGTTATATTTTTTGTATTGAAAACTTTCTTTGAAATAATTTAAAATTCGTCATTGCCTAATCTAAAAAAATTTGAAATTATATTTTCTTAAAAACATGTTTTTGCAAAGAGCACGTTTGAATAGTTGCTGTTCTGATTAACACCACCGAATGCAACGCACCGGACACACGGTACGCCCAGGCGCCGTTACCTGATGAAGTATACTATTGAATACTCGGGGATCAAATTAAGTATGCTATTGAATATTCGAGATTTCTGTCAAATGTAAGTCATTAAGTACAAAACTTCAGTGTTGGCTTATTGTTGATTAATATTACTAAATAAAAAATTAATTCCTGTCATAAAAGTTCAATTCCTACGAATCATGGTCCACAACTCTTGCAATTTGTGAACTATTCATATATATGTTCATATATAATCTCTATTTTCTGGCAAATACTCTCTTATAGCTAAAAAAATGTATTACACAAAACATTTTCCTTTTTCTGGAAAGCGTATAGTGCCTACAATATGAATACCGAATTATGTATTCCCGAATCACTCACTAAGGAATAAAATTGATATAAAGGTATGGATGGAAAGAAAAATTAAAGCAAAACTTTTTCATTATGTGAGATTTGATGAAATTCTTTGTTTAGAATTTCATCAAATCTCAAACAACAACACAACCACCTAAAAAATACACCCTAAAAAATATAAATCGAATAGGAAAAAAACTTTTGACCAATGACTTTATAAATCATTACTAATATAAAGTCGACTTGTTTAAATGCAAAATAAATAATAAAAAACTACTTTGTCGCTTCGTTTTACTTACTGTACTCATTAGCATATCAATTTTTAAATTCAAAAATTTTTTTTAATACATCTTGCACATGGACACTATTATATTAATTGTTAAATATTTAAAAAATAAACTGTGGCGAAAATGCACAATTTTCATGCTTGCAACCGTCTAAAAGAAAATAAATCTTGATCTGGGAATATACTTTGAATAGACCTATTGAAAGTTAAACGGGTACTGCCACTAATTATTCCGATTTCTAGAAATTTTCCAAAAATGTCAGTGAATATATCAGCAGAACAGCAATAAAAATGCGGGCGCGATTTAAATTTTTCGACGACGCAATTAAAATTTTTCAACATAACAATTGATACCTAATACTATCAATTAAAATATGATTAAAATTCAATTTAAAATAATAATTTTCTTTTTGAGTATAAGGTATTTTCTAACAACTTTTCGAAAAATATCTAAACTTTGTTGCCATAAAACTTTAAAAACAAGGTTGTGAAGTTTTATACTGTAAACAGCTGGTATAAACTACATTTATTACTTAATATCCGCATTGGTTTACAAATTAGGAGAATATTATTTACACAATTTTGGATTTGCCTTTGATAGTTTTTATATATTTTTCATAGATTATCGCTTTTGTCTCGATTTCCTATATATATATATATATATATATATATATACATATATATATATATATATATATATATATATACATATACATATATATATATATATATATATATATATATACTACTTTTACGTATTTTGTTTAGGATAGGTCCTTTTCCTAAGCTACAGATATGAAGAACGCATACATTTTGAATTTTTTTCCTTAAACGAACATGACGTTTTGACGGCACACATCTCTGTAGTAAATTGGAATAAGTTTTAATAGTGTAGGAATCAGAATCAAAAGATACAAATCATAAAAATTTCGTTATAAATGTGGAGTATTTTCTAAAGTGATTTTTTATAACCGCTAGGAAATGCGTAAAAACTATATTATTTCTTGTTTTTAATACGTAAGACTTCATATACAAAAGTGTTATATTATTTAGTACTAGTAGCTTTAAATGAAATGAAATAGGTAGTTTCGAAAACTAATTTTAAAGCTACCTATGATTAATTACATTAAAAACCGATGACAAAAAGGTCTGAAACAGGAGTTCAAAAACGATGCTAAATGCATCGCTATTGTGCAACATTTATATTGGGAACAATACGCTAATCGTACTAAATGTGTGGGATAAAGGAATATAAATATTATATATTATATATATGGGATAAAGGAATATAAAGATTAGCAACATACGTTTCTTACTATATGAAAAGAGACTTAAAGGTTTCCCAACCTCACTTGGAAGCGTCAGTTTTAACATTGGAGTTGCCCTTATACAAACAAAATAAAAAAAATCATGATTGTATACTAGGCAACGTTGAATGCATCTAATATTCAAAGTTTAGCAAACTGCGGGGTTGTCCATAGTTATATTTGCCTGAGTTTTACAATTTCCAATAGAGTTTTACAATTTCCAATAGATAACTGTAAAGAGGAAGATCAAAATACGTTACACCATCTGCATATCCACGGCAGACAGACCAGAAAAGATCAGAAAAGGCAAAAGAATAACGAAAAATCAAGGTTCCTTTAATGATACGTATAGACTTTCCAATCTTCCTCTATGGATTAGAAACCAGGTTCCTGTCACTGAAAGACTACCGAGAGATATATGCACTACAGATGTGTTACTGAAGACCTCCTTTGAAGATACTATTTCGCATGTTGCACAAAGGTATCCATCTCGAGAGAGTTGAAAATCAAAGGTTCTTGTCATCGATGCAGCTACAGATACTAAAAATTTTCGGTTATATTTCCTAAAAATAAATACTCTTGGCATGGCTTATTGTACAAGACCGAGTGAAAGGTAAAAGAATCTAAGACCAAGCATTACGTTGGACAGATATGATCAAGATAACGACGGTATTCACGATAGCGCAATGTACGCATGGTTCCATTAATCGTCAGAAATTGGAAAGAAGAAGTAATATTGGCTAAAAACAAAGAACAATTATGTATCTCCTCACCACCTCTATGAATCATTACTCGGAACTTATTTAAGTAGAAAATTTATTTTATGAGTCTTCTGATTGAATTAAATCACATTACGGTTAAGAGTGTTGATGACATATAATATGAAATATAGGTTAAAGTGAAAGAAAACTTGCAGGTTATAACTACTGTGAAAACTTTTCATAATACCATAAATAGAAATGAAAAGAAAAGTATCGAAAATTAAGTATAAAAGAAAGCTCTTCGCTGGAGTATACCACCTTCTAACTTAGCCCACTTTGAAATGAACTGGAAGTATCTGGTATTACCTGTAAATATCTGAAGATTTGACAAATTACATGATCTGAGTAGTTGTGAAATAAATTACTATAAACAATGTTGTATTAATTAAAAAAAATACTTCAAATGAATTAGCAGAACATCAACATCATGGAATTAAAAGAACTACTCGTTAAGGTAATCCAAGGAAAATCGCTACTTGCTCTAGACTCCAAAATTAAACTTTAGAAATCAGTTCATCGACGTTCTATAATCATTAAAAAATCATTTGGTTCTCTGATATTAAGTTTATAAATACTTCCATTTATATTGCTTTTAATGCATACACGACCAATGCAGATAATGGGTATTGAGAGAAAGTTTCTCCTTTAAATTACTAGAGTTATGATATAGGTTTGATTCTAATTTAAAGACACGTTAATGATGGCGTTGCTACTAGTATTTTAAATATCACAGTGAATTTAGATAATTCATTTACTCAAGAAACCAATGCATGAACTATATGTGACTGAAAATTATCATGTCTTAAAGCTGTCAAAATAAGACCTAAATTAAATTGATTACTAGCAAGTGATAGATACGATCGTAGTTAATACTCTATTATAATCGTATTATAACAATTTCGTCCATATTTTATTTAATCTATTACAAATGAATGTATTATTATCATTTTAATTAATAATGAAACGAAACGACAAAAATAAAGTAATCAAGTCATTATATTGGCATTATAAGTTTAATAATTTTTTTCCACGGGGAAAATGTATTTTTACAAGTTACCCGTGTTCAAACAATATTTTAGTTACGTCCACAGAATGATTCGGAGACATTCATTCATTTGTTTGCTGGAAACGTTTTCAATGTTTCTTATTTCTATCTATTTTAGTGACGGTCACGTAAGTATTTAACATTAAGGAAAAACATTTTTAACTAATGCCACGCAGTCTTGTTTATTATATTAGGAGTATTTATGGGCACATTATCTCACAAAGGATCTATTCAGTCAGTTAATAAATTAGAAGAACGAACTATAAGGGAGTCCAAATTCATCTAGATTCGCATTCACATCAATAGTATAAAGTAATTAAAAATACTGCTTACCTTTTTATAAATATAAAATTGTTCTACACATTTTTGTCCAAGCTAGGAATTCAAGATGACACTCATGTTGGCATTTAAAAAGATTGAAAGTAAAGTGTATTTTTATAAAAAGTATCTCTTTCAGTTGTTTAAAATATCACTAGAGCGAGTGCAAGTCGATTACGTGGACAATGAACGTTTCTCTAATGTCACCTGTGTGGTTGGCCGATGGAAGAGAGGAGAACCCTACGCACTGAATTTTAGCATATACAACAAATACTGGTCCAGTAACAATATATCTGTACGTATATAAATTAACACCTCGTTATATATTCATTACAAAATTTAATTTAATTATCATTATATTATTAATTAAATCACCCCAAAAAATTTAAGAATAGATAACCGAAATATAAAAGACGTTAGATAAATAAAATCAATCATCGAAATGCTACATAAAATGAGAGACGAACACCATGACGTATTTTATTAAATGTAGAGATGGGATGTTTAAATACACAAATTAAAAAAAAATCGCAAAATTTACGCTGATTTATTCTAGTATAAGATGAATTAATTTGAAATCAGTAATAAAGAAATTATATTTCTTACGAAGCATTAAAAAAGAAATTTGAAAAAAAAATTTCTAATAATTTTCTTTCGTTACTAATTACCTGGCAGTTTATTGTGTACTTTGTAAGGTACCTATTTTTTAATTTGGTAATTTATTCTATATTTAAATAAGACGAACTTTTATAAAGGAAACTAATCGATTTAGAGAACAAATGTATCCTGCTGCAAAAATCTTTTAACTATTCGTAATATCCACAATACTGCTATCACAATTAGTGAGGTTATTATGGAAGACACGTAAATTATACTCCTATTAATATTTTATTTTTGCCTTACATTGCTGAACCAAAACAAGACTCTATTGTCTTATTTGAATATTTCTTTGTAATCTTAACACCGCCTTCTTATTTTTCATAAGTTCAACGTTTCTCTTCTCGAGTTCCGAAGTAACGAATACAGAAAGAGTATCGTCGATTTACGCTCGAAGCTATGCGACTACACACATAACGGACTCTTCCACGAACAGGTACTGGAGACATTGAATAAGAAGACCTGTCCATTTGCACCCGTAAGTTTACCACTTCTTAATTTATCTTAAAACGTATACAATTAAAAAAAATATACAAAATCAAAAGAAACCTGCATCAAAGCAATATTACATTATAATCTTGAGAAAAGTGAAAACCAAAACTGAATTTATAGATAAAAAATGTAATAAAGGGCAGATATGATCTCTCTTCTTGAAGAACCCGCCCTTCTCTTTTTGCCCCAAGAAAAAGTTTAATAATAATACAGAATTCGATAATGCCTACTTTCCAAAATTATTTAATCGTACAAAAATATACACCTCTAGAAGTCGTAATGCGTAACCGTCAGTAAATTTGACAGCTTTATATCTATTGTCAATTTGAGCGGTAGAGAATTCGAATTATATTCTAGGTTCTATATGCTTTTGAAGCATGCTATTTGTGCTACTTGTATCTTCCTAGACTAATATTTCACAATAATAGATGGCTCTCAAACCATATTGCTTGACCTATCAAACGACACCTAATATATACTTTGATTTATATACAATATCTATATTCGTTAAGGTACAATAGAATAGTCGTCACCGTGGTGTATTGGGTTAATCACAAGGCATACGGCATTTAACTGCGAGGCGTACCGCGGGAACCCGGGTACGATTCCCGGCTGCTCGTCGAGCGGGGCTGAACTGGTGTGCTGGTTGACTGTAAGAAATTGCTCTCCTAGCAATAAGTCCGCCATATGTATCAATTGGATACATTAAAGTATAGAAATAAATATTTGCAAGTCTGATTAAATTTATACTGTTAGCTGATTTGATTAAATTTATACTGTTAGCTGACATCATACAGAAATTTTCTCAGTACGAGTATGGCGTATCAAATACGAATGATATGAAATGATATTGCCACACGGAAGACATTATTTTCTACGCATCTTTGCAACTTTCACAATTTTGATATGCCTCTTCATAATTATGAAATTCGTCTTGTTTACAGTTTTTAAAGATATGCAAATTGATCGATACTTGCTTTAAAACCGGATTGGTTATTATTTATAATAATTCATACATCCACAACTAAATGAAACTACATGATGTGATATTATTTCTACTTTATTTAAATTCTATACCACGTCCTAGGTTTCGTTGTATTACAACATATTCAGGTGGGCAAAAAAAAGAAAAAATACTCCATCACGTAGTTTCATTTAATTGTGAAAAATGAATTTCTACAAAATTAACGCCAAATATATTCAATAATTCATTTATTTCATTATTGGTTATAAAATTTAATGCCAAGGGTAAATTGAAAAATTTAAAAATATAATTGAAAAATAATTCTTCCCAGATGTATATTTCAAAAGATCTCACCATTTATTCACTTTTACGGATTATTGCTCAAAGTGATAATTTTGATGTAATCGAAATGCTACATAAAACTTATACGTTACAAAATTTATGCATTTACTTCTTTATATATTAAATTAGTTTATCTCTAATTTAATAATAGCTAATTAAAGGCTACTTAATGTGACATAGAAGCCTGCTGGGTAAAGTGGTGAGAACTATCAACGGGAATTGTTATGAATACATTTATTTTATAGAAAGTTTCAGCACTCAATGTAAATGCATATCAGAATTTGAGTTTCAGCATTTTTTTGCAAATTGGATGTAAATAAAAGAAATAGTTTATGTTCTTTTAATAAAATATGTGAATAAAGTCATTATTTTGCTGTGCAAAATTATGCACAATGGTTGAAAAAGGGAATATGGACACACTTGGATAAATTTGAGAATGTATCTAAAATGGCACATCGTTATAAAGAATAATATCGCGTCGTTTGCTCCAATAGGTTTATTTTGATATTGATTTACATCTTTTGACAGTGTATTATATAAATAATTTGACCCTAACCAGACTTTAACCCCATTTTCACTAAGGTAAGTTACTCAGACACAAAAAGCTTAGAATAATTAACGAATATACAAAAGTTGCATATAAAACCTATTCATCAAAATCATCCGGTGTTTTAATGTAACTCTGCAAAATAAATTTCCTATCAACAATATTGTAAAAAAAATATTAAATTTGACATAAAATTTTCTTACTCCATGAAAAGGAACAAACGAAATAAAAGCCAAAATATAAAACTAAGACGCGTCCCTACCACACGACCATGATTATTCATCATGGCACGGCATCATCCCCATTGGTTGCAGTGAAATTACGTAGTAGGTTGCAGTAATTTACGTCTGTGTCACAGATCTCGTACTGTAATAGTTGCATTATGTTGTTATCTATATAAATAAAAATTAATTTTTTTTTAAACTGTAAAAGACAAATAGCCTTTTATATTTAATTTAAATAGAGTTTATAAATTTACAGGGCTTCTACGTCATGAATAACACCGGTTTGGGCACATACTTCGTACCACATGATGTTCCTTTTACAAAAGTCTGTATTCGGATTGTCTTCTACACTACTCAAGGAAACAATTTAGTAGGCGCTGGGCAAGTTTACTTCACCATCCACAAAGCACATAGAGACAATAAAGCCGCTGTTGCCAAACGGAAGAATGTAATTTCTACAAAAGCATTGTCGCAAATTTCCATGTTTACTAGGAATTACTAAAAAATGGTTTTATTATAATAAAATATTTAGCTTGCGAAAGAATTTTTTTTTTAAATTATTTGATGGGCCCTAATAATAAAATCCATAATATTCTGAAACTACATGAAATATTTATGCACTGGAGCATAAAAAGTAAGGCATTTATATTGTTAATATTAAGACTATTTACTTGACTCGCTGTCAAATAAATTATCTTAATATCAATACTCGTTAAAAAATAAACTTAGAAATTGATTGGCATAAAGAAATAATTTATTCAACTGACTATTACTCTATTATCCAGCAAACATGTACCAAAAATATCATATTTCTGTCTATTAAAGTTCATATATAGCTAGAGGAATTCTATATATAATATTAAATATATAAATAATATATTTATCGATTCACAATTATAAATTCATTTGGTGCTTCTATATTTAAATATTCTTGCTACGGTTTTGTTTTTTATTACTATTTATACGTGATTTCTTCATGGTATTCATGCGTCTTCATGTGATGTTTTATAACTACAAAAAAAATTTAAAAATTAACACTTTAAATTTGAAAGATAGATTTTTTTTTGCGAGCAATTGAAAATTTTTTGAAAAATTGGTGAAGTTAAAAGGATTGGAAAGATGTATATTTTGATTTCGTTTAACTGAATTGTACCTTTAAAAAACATCCTTTTTTACTAAGAAGTATAAAGTCGTCTAAAGAAATTCATACCAGCATTTAATTAACTTCGTATTCAGTTGAGAGAGAAAGACGCCAATACAACACTTTCTGTCACTTTAACTATCGTCTGTTTTTTGTTTCAATTCCATATTTTTTTAATGCATTATGGTGCAAAATTGTAAATATAAATCGAATACTTATAAAATGTAAATATTTTTTAACTACAAGATCTAGTAAATGAAAACTGTTGCGCTCTTTTCAAATAAGAAAGACTTACTTAAGAATGAGATGAGGAATTTTTGTGCGATTTGCTAAAATTATCATAAATTTTCACAAATAACTGTATTTTCTTCTATTTTGACACAAGACCAGAAGGTATCAAAAATTTACATGAAATTTAATTCGTTATATTCTAAAGCTGCATTCGTTCCTTTACTTGCCAGCGGAATAATATAATCTAAATTTTTAAATAAAAAATTCTTTATCTTTAAATTTTTTAATAAAATTGGGAACGTGGGCTACGTTCCCAATTTTTTGGAAAAATGTGAGAAGTAAGCGTATAACATACATTTTCATCTGGAAAATATCCATTGGTCCACCCTAATTGTTAAAACAACGAACAGTTTTAAATATTAGATTACCGGGTTTAATATTTTAATAGAAGAACAGTGAGCTTTATGCAGTGTTAGAACTGTTTAAATTCCTTAACAAGAGACTAAAGCTTATTTCAATGAGCTTTTTCAAAAACGAGCATTTTAGAGGCATTAAATTAAACGGATTTACAAAATATCCCAATATTGAACACAAATCGTTTACTTCCATTTTCCCATGATAAAAAAAATAAAATTTTCCGAAGTAGAAATATACAGAAATGAAAAATAAATATGTGAAGATAACGAATCAAATATTGTTAACAAGGTTAATTTTTAAAAACATTTCATCGCGCCTTTTTTCGTTTGTTTCTATACTTTTTTACCTATCACAAACCAGGCACCTGTGAAATGTTGCACTAACGGTACTATTTCTTGTTGATAACCAGTTGTTAGTAACAGGTTTCAAAATGTTTGTTAATTTTTCTCTAAACATCTTGTTTTGGGGACCTATAAATTAAAATAATTAATCCGTAATAACGCTAATATTAATAAGGATTAGAATAATAGGTCAAATAAAAGGGTTAAGAAAATATCATGATTATTAGTTACAAAGTGTTATAATTTATATGTCATAAGAAATATAATTCAATGTCACATATAATTAAATATATATATATATATATATATATATATATATATATATATATATATATATATATATATATATATATATTATAGGTTATTCATTGACTGAATAATAGTCGATTATAAATAAAAAAAACTTTTTTCAGAAAATGGAAAAAATATTCATAAGTATTTGTTATCTTTTTCATACACACGATACTTATGAGGGCGTGTTTTAAATTTTATTTCAACAACAATTTATTCCTTTATAGCCAATGAACAGCGTTTTTCTTTGTCCCACACTTATTGCCGGACAACGTGTATACATACATTTACATATATAGTTCTCTTTCTCTGTTCCACTAATTGTTTCCTTGTCACTTTTTTTCAACGTTTAATGGCTGTGGCCAATATTTAATGATACTGAACATGGTATTGCATAAGAAGTATAATTGTAGCCCAGTAATTTTCCATTTCGCTTTATTTTCTACTATAACATTGTAAAATGTGTTACACTTCAAAAAATTTTATTTTCTCATCATTGTGCTATAATTTACATTTAGTTAATTATTAAAAATTATATAAAATTCAAAAAATGATATAGCAATGATTATAAATATATTCTTCTATGTATATAGACCACAAAATAAATCCACTCGACATGTAAGTTCTGAATTATCAAATGCATGTGAGAAGTTGTTCAATATTTCTTTTGCGAATTTAGTCTCTTTTATGTGAACATATTTTATTGTATCCACTAACTATAATATTTGTAATTAAGCTTTTAAAAAAGTTCATCATTTACAAAAGTTCATCATTATGAAGATAAACTTTAACTGCAAATCCCTATGTTGAATAGTTTCCCTCTTTAATTTTTAAATTAATGCTAAAGAGTTTTTTTAGTCATTTTGCTGTTAATACAAAATATCGATAGTATATACAAAATATCGTTGTAGATGTTTAGTTAAAGTTTTTCCCGGTTTTTCGTTTACATAATTTTTCCAATTATATTTTCTCAAGAGTTACCAGCCCTTGATCTGAATTTTTAATTGAATATGGAAGATATACAGAAGATTATAAATATATTTATTTATTTCAAAATTTGTGCAAATAGCTGATGCAACTCGCGATACATTTTAACTGCAAATCCCTAACATTCTAACGAAAAAAATTTAGAGGGAGTCAGAGAGTAAAATCTATAGTTTATCATGAATAATAAGTAGCAACAAAGAAAGAAGCGCAGTTTAAATAACAAATAAAATACCCATGATTTAACGGTGCATAAAAAAGGATCAACCAACCTACAAATTATGAACGTTCTCAATCGCACTTTAGTTTTTTTAAGTCATTAATTTTTTTCACCTGTGAATACATCTGCAACTACGAAACGAAAGAAGACAAAATTTTCATAAATTCTCATTGAGCTACAATATTTCATGCATAAACTTTCTTGCCCGTACCAATTTCTTATTTAATCAAAAGCGTTTTCATGTTAAATTCACTTTAATGAATAGTTTAAACTTGGATTCTAAAAAATTATTACACCAGTCTTATGAAATCAATTATAGTCAAGCTCAAAAATGCTAGCGAATTTTAACACCATATTAATAACGTTAAAAACCCCCTTGCACGTTTAACAAAATTATCAAATAATTTAGCAAAACTAAACATTTCTTAATTAACTCTATTAGTTACTAATGGCATTAACAGGTTTAAAGTTTTTAAGATATTCAAACTTTCCTTAAACTCCCTGTCTTTTTTTTTAATTTAAAAAAGATAATATTTGTAGTAAATATAATATTGATAAATAAAATAATACTGCAAAAGTAATGTATGGGAAATAAAGAAAATAATTTTTGTCTTTTGTCAGTCCGCATGTTTTTTAATGAAATACAAAAGTGTCGCCATCACATCATTGACTTGACACGTAATATCATATCAAAAAAATCGTTAAAAATTAAAATTTTTTTGCATAAAATTATCAATGCATTTTTATTGTAATAATATGTCGATACACTCAGGGTATCATCAACAAACTTATGCAAAAACGATTTCAAGTTCATTACATATTTCTATATCGACACGTAATATTGTCGGAAAGGAAATACACATGATTATTTTTATTATAAACCTATAATATGTAATCATCTAACTATATTAGTATATTCATCATAATTATGGCACGCAAAATAGCCAATATGAATTCATTGGATTGGTATTTTGTTTCTCTCTGAGTTGAATCGCCTGGAAATAAATGTCTAAGAATAGCCAAGAAATAAAAGGGGATAAAGAAATCAGCTTTAATGGCAGTCGCCTTCACAACTACTGAAGCCGTGGTTAGTGATTGATGAAAACAAAGTCTTCAAGATGACAGGTTGCAACAGCAACACTTACAGACAATGGGTTTTACTTAAATAATCCCGTCATCAGTCCTTAAATATCTGACACTATTGGATAATGTATCTGGGTAAAAGTCGACATAAAAATATACATTTTAATGTTAATGTTATGAAATGACGTTAAGTTCTTCCAGTGTTTTACAAATAAACATAAAAAATAACAAAATTTAATAAGAGTAAAACAAATATGCCAAATAATTTATTTTCAGGTACTCTAGTCGTGCCGGAGAGAGACGATTTCAAAACTTAGAGTGGCACGGAAAAAATTATCAAAAATATAACTACACGAGTAAGCCGGAACAACCGACAGAGTTCATACGTTCTGAATGATACTTTTGACCTCATAACACCTGTTTATGAGAATTTTTTCACAATTAAATGAAACTACGTGGTGTAATATTATTTCTGCTTTCTTTAAATTCTTTACCACGACTTAGGTTTCGTTGTATTACAACATCTTCAGGTGGGCTATTAGCAAAGATTAACTCTTAGGAACATTCAACATCCCAAAGTACCATATAAAAGACTGAATAATACTGAAATAATCTCTGGACTAGAGGGTCGCACTAGACATTAATTAATTTCATTGATAATTTTTAAAGCAAGACGCGACATAAAACAACATAACTAAACTCTTCAAAAGCACGCAAGCCACTGAATTGGCTAGAGTCCTAATGAACAAATTTGTTATTTATTTGAAATGTTTATAATATTAAGTTTAAAGGTTTAAAATACTAATATAATAAAGTGACGAGCGTGATTTTCTATGTAAATTGACTATGTAAACTTTGAATAAGCTCACAATTCGATTGCTTCCCCACCCTCGAAAATAATTTCATATCATCATGAAGATAAATAATTAATCATGCCTTGACACAATAGAGGGTCTAAATCGGTTATATGAAAACTTTGGCTAACTCCAAATTAAGTAACATAAGGTCGCGATTTCAAGTTTCTACACTGGACCTATTACTTTCGAGCCCGAATGTAATTGGCAAAAAAATTAGCTGGAACTATTTTAATTCAGTCCAATAATTTTACTAGGCCAATATTATTGTCCACTCGGTCAAATGTCTCCTTAGAATCAAAATAAAGGACGTTTACCTGCCATCCACCGTTTAATTATTTAGCTACATAATCCGTAAATTTATTAAGATTAGAGATAGTATACCGTTTATGATGAAAACCGTACTGGCAGTCTGCCAGCTGATACAGAACTTTGCCATAGATGCGGCGATTTATAACGGTTTAAATTATTTAAGCCAAAGGAAGAAAATACTGGTACAGATTTGTAATTTTTACATCAGATTTGAAATCAGATTTGAGAACAGGTACAACTTGAAAATTTTCCAAAGGAATGGATGCATTTTGGAACTCAGGGAAAGATTTATTATAAAATAATCGATTTGATGAAAATTTCGTAACAGGACTTGGTTAAGTACGGTGGTAGGCTATTAGAACCAGAGGTTATTTTGGCCGGAGCTACTAAAATGCGAGTTCAATTACAAAATTGTAGGCCCTTATGACATACAATAAAATTATGCCATTCCTATTAGCGACCCATGTCACTTTTGTAAGGTTTAAAACACTGCTTTTAAATATTAATCAAGAGCGTTTATCACGTCCAAATCTGAGTAAATCCAGAATAAGGTTATTAGTGTGATAAAATATTATTTTGTTACAGTAAGTGGCACATCGCGTCAATACTGATGACACATTTGAGTAGGGTGCTATTTGCAACCCTCTCTACATAGGTGGAATCATACTTATTTAAATACGTGCAATGTTATGGTGAGTAGCAAAGTATATGTCAAATCACACTCCAGATCATAGACCTGGACATATAAGACTTAATAATGGTCACATAATCAACTTTTAATGCATACATAGTAAAACGGTTCTGAAAGCATTAATAATACAAATTGACCCTTAACCATCGTTCTGTGATGCAAACTCTAAATTCACTTTCGTCGGATGACGAAGCTTAGATAAAAATGGTGCTAATATTTGCTTTGCTCTATATTGGCATTAGCGGTGTTCATTGAAGTCCCGATGGAAATACACAATATTTTCAAGGCTCTCGCTATATTATAAATGGGTCATTTGTTATGTGAATTGAAGATAAAACATTTTTTCGTAAATATACTAATTGATACAACAATATTTTATGTGTTTTAATTTTTTGTAATAAAATATGCTCACTTTTTTGCAATGAGTTTTTTTTATGACGCCTTTTTATTATTAATTATTTTTAATCTTCAGAAATAGGCTGAAGGGATATGGTTTTGTTTCAACTTTAAATATTTACAAATACACCATACGAAAAAATATATAAAAAAGCTCTTAATAGAAAAAAAATAATTTGTTTTCGTTATTATAGGAAGGTGGTTATTCTTTTAAAACAAAACTCAATAAAATACTTTGCTGCACCCATAACTGACGTGAAGCATCTTCTTTGGTTCGATATTCTCACAAGTGAAGTAGGAAATGTGTTTATCTGATGAAAAGAAACAATTTGTTACTGTCATTGAATTCGTTGGAATATTCATTAAAAATCGATTTGTTTCTATACCGCGAAGGCCTTAAATATATTCAGCGTCACGATAAAAACTCGAAAACTATCTACATACAGCACTTTTAATGTATAACGGGTGAGAAAAATTTAATTATATGTACTAAAATATAGTTAAAATTTAGCATATTTTACTGCATAGTTCTTTGATTAATCTGTATTATAATACATTTATTTATTTCTTTTGTATATTGAATACCTTTGAAAATAAAACGTCTTTACTTTTCTCCATTTAAACAGATTTAGTGGCAACCATCAACTTGTTATAGCTTTTAAAATGTTTTTTCTTCAATGTCGTTCTTTACCTGGGGAACGAGGGAATTGACGTTGGGAGCGAGATCTGGAAGATACGGTCCTATTTGAAAATAAATTATGGTACCAAAACACACAAGTAATTCAAAATTATGTTGACGAATGGCAGCCATCGCAACTTCAGGTTTATGCGCCAATGAGTAATTTCAATATCAAAGAAAGGAAGCGTGAAACCGCATTTAGTCCTCGGCAACAATTAATGCCAAATATTTACCACCTGAACTTAGTAGGTTTCTAAGGAACTAATCTTGAAATGTAGAAACTGTTTTTTTTTGTATATCCGGTTAAAATTGTCGAAATCTAATTTGAGAAGAGAGATTTTTTATATACCAACAAAAGAAGGAGATATTTGACTTTATTCCGGTGACATTAAGCTTCACCCTTTGCAATACTGCTTGTCTTTAATCAAAGTTCTATCTAACTTAAGCCCCTTGAAATATGAAAAGCAGAGCATAAAACATTAAAAGTTTTCAGGTAGTCGGTGTACATAACTTTCGAAGGCACTTTTATCAAATATAATTTTTGGGCCGAACATATCTCGTTTATAAAAAAATAAACTAAATAAACTCCCTATTTTTATATGCAACTGACGTGATTTATAATGAAAACCAGCGAGTCAAAGCAACTGCCATATGGAAGAAGCTGATAAGAACAATACCGATAACTTCGTCACCCCATCGATCATTCCACGAATCCGGAAACCACAAACCGAGTGTGAGATAATAAGCAGACTGTACCCAAGAATTTAGTAGATAAGAATAAAATATAAAAAGGCCTGCGAGCCGCATCTCAGTGTTCAATTATTGCGTAGACTCCATAACGTCCTAACTAGCTATAAGAGATAATTGTATAGATCAATAAGAATATTGTATTGTTTTAAATAAATATATTTTTTTATAACTTTCGGTTTGCATTTAACTTTAACTGGCGCCCAACGTGGGGCGGGCATCAAAGAAGACCGCTCTTGCATCGTTTTCTTCGTCTGAATCCATAAACTCTACATATCAAGTAAAGTGAAGACTTCTCCCTGCAAGCGAGCATCGGCCAACCACACCGCATCTACGCAGCAGCTAAGAAGCCATCGAGGGTCGACAAAGCATAATATTGACTGACAGACATCTCGATGAAATGCATCCTCATCATACTTACGGCACATTTGTAAGTACTTGATCATATATATTGTCCTTATTTTGTTGCATCGATTGTTCCATTAGTTTATAAGAGTGGCCACTGAAGCTAAACACATTCCTATTCCCGTATTTGACGGTAAAGGAGGTGAACGTGCTCTGACAGGTTTCATTAGAATAGTAGAATGTTTTCGAGCCGATACGAAGTTAGATGAAAAAACACAAAATAACATCATAATTTCAAAATTATCGGAAGAAGCTCTATGGACCGTATTAGGTGAGAGCAGCGAATTAAAATGGAAAAACATTAAAGAAGTACTAACTAAACGATTCGGACTTTATAAGCTTCGCGTTGAAGATCTCATCGGAGAAATTCAAAATGTAAAACCGAAAGATGATAGATTAGTAGCTTTTATACACGAACTCGATAGCATAATAATGCAAAGCGAGTCAATTATCAATGGAATTAAAGTTGTTATGGAGCCTTTAGCACAACAGACTTTATTAAAATATATGCCAACAGAATTTTATAACATATTTAGAACGGAAGATTATGAAGTAATGTGCGAACGCGCTAGACGACTAGATCGCGACGGTTACAGAATAGTCAAAAAACAAGAAAGAATTCTTAACCACCATTCGAATAACCGAGACGCGAACTCACCGAATAAAATAACGCAACAACAACAAAATAATTTTGCACCGCGTTACCCACCTAGACCTCAAATTAATCCAAACCAATTCCAACGAAATTTCCAAAATATGCAACCTCAACAAAAACATAAATACCCACCGTCACCTTTCTCTCAAAAATTGAGACAAGCTCAGCAAAGCCATACCTACCCACCGTCACCTTTCTCTCAAAAATTGAGACAAGCCCAACAAAATACAGACGTGACTATGCGTACCGCACCGCCCCGCAAAATGTTTAACATAGAAATGGAGGACCCTGAGAAACAACACTTTATAGAATTTTGCGCTCAAATGTATGAACAGTATTACGGAACAGCCCTTAACGGTACAGAGAATTATAAAGAATCTCAGGACACGAAAGACCCACCAAATAATTACGAACATACCTTTAATGAAGAAGAAAATTTTCAGTCGGACGATCGGACCGAGACACGGAGATAGTACTAAACCAAATAAATTATTGCCACCTACCGTACATTAGATTACCCGACAATCGACGAATGCTAATAGACACCGGAAGCGCTAGATCATTCATACAACCTAAACTAGCCAAACAGTACGCGAACGAAGGAGTAGCCGATTACTGTAAAGAAACTTTTTTAGTTCAAACCGCGCACCAAATAACTAAACACGAAGGGAAAATAATTCTACCACCCTTAGACAACGTTTTCGGACCCGATACGATACCATTAGAATTTTACATATTTGAATTCTCAGACAAGTACGACTACCTACTTGGTTGGGACGCTATGTCTAAATTAAATTTAACTATTACCCCACAACGAAATATACTTTTAACTTCCGATGACGACATAATCCCTATATATCACATGAGACATAACATTCCCACAATAAACGACATATTGCATAAACATAATAACACATTCGCAGACACCGTACACGAGACAAGTTTTGACAAAATACAACACCGCATTACACTATTAAAAGACGACCCAATTTATCAGAGACCCTACCGACTTCCAGAATCACAGAGAGTTGAAGTATCAAAACAAATAAAAGAAATGTTACAAAACGGAATAATAAGACCGTCGGACTCGCCCTGGTCGAGCCCCACACATTTAGTTACAAAAAATGTAGAAGAAGGACAACCCCCTAAATGGCATTTAGTGATCGATTATAGAAAATTAAATGAACAAACCCGCGATGATAAGTTCCCATTACCAAATATCGAAGATATATTTGCAAAATTAAACGGCTCAAAACATTTCACAACTTTAGATTTAACCGCCGGATACCACCAAATAAAAATGCACCCAGATAGTATAGAATTAACTGTACTTTTAACTCCTAACGGACACTACGAATACACTCGTATGCCCTTTGGCCTTAAAACAGCCCCTGCTACCTTTCAAAGAATGATAAATAACGTCCTCAGACATCATTTGGAAGCTGGACATTGTTTAGTTTACCTAGACGACGTTATAATATACGCCCCGAACGAGTTAGAACATAATAAACGGTTAAAAGCTATATTAGGTACACTAGATCAATATAATTTAAAAATCAATAGATCCAAATGCAAATTCTTTCAAACGTCGGTGAAATTCCTAGGCCACATATTAACAGAAAATGGACTCAGACCATGCCCAGAAAAGATTAAGGCAATTCAAAACTTTCTAAAACCCAAAACCTTAAAAGAAATAAAATCATTCCTAGGACTGGTATCGTATTACCGTAAATTCATACCAAATCTGTCTAAGATAGTCAAACCTATAACAGAATTAACAAAGAAAGGAGTTAAAATAAGACATGATGCACGATTCAATGAAGCATTCGAACGAACTAAACAATTAATCACGAACCCACCAGTACTCGCGTACCCGGATTTTGAAAAAATGTTCACAGTAACCTCTGACGCTAGCGATATAGCCCTCGGAGCGGTCTTATCTCAAAACGACAGACCCATTGCATTCGCGTCGCGTACCCTGAATGAAGCCGAACAAAAATATAACGTGACGGAACGCGAACTATTAGGTATATTTTACGCGCTATCTCAATTCAGACCATACATCTACGGTCGACATTTCACCCTAGAAACCGATCACCAACCCTTGATATGGATATCTAAATTAAAAGAGCCAAACTCCAAACTAACCAGATGGCGCCTTAAATTATAAGAGTATGACTATGAAATAAAACATAAGAAAGAAAAAAATAACTATGTAGCTGACGCGTTATCCCGTATAGAAGTGCATCATAACTCGGACTTCGCTACCATACATAGTAATGCCGATGATTCGGACCACGGATTCTCAATAAAACACGAACATCCGCCGCGCAGAATGAACCGTATCTACTTAGAAACCGATCCTTATGAAGTCACAATAACCAAAAAACCGCGAGGATCATATGATTATTGCGTAAAGCTAGAAACACCAATAGATTTCAGGAGGTTTGTCATAGAAAATATTGAAGGGAAACGATACGCGATAATAGCCCCCCAACAATTAGGCGAACAAACATGCGAAATTTACAGAAAAAATTTTAACAAACAATCATTAGAAATTATATGGTTTAAAACCCCACGAATAGAGTTAATAGAAAATGAAGACATACTGAAAGTTATTCGTGAAACCCACGAACGATACGAAAGGCACATTGGAAACCCTGCGCTAATTAACGAAATTAATAAAAAATATTATATCGAAAATATTAAACAACACACCGCGAAATTTTTAAAATACTGCGATATATGTAATAAAACGAAATATAACCGACACCCTATTAAAGTCCTCTTAGAACTCACGCCGACCTACGAAAAACCCATGAGCAAATGGCAATTAGACACATTTGTTTATGAAAAGAATAAATACTTAACAGAAGTCGATTTGTTCTCGAAATGGGCTTTTGTAACACCATTAACCGATAGCACAAGTCAAACCATAATGGATGAACTAATAAAAATATTCGCAATAATTGGTAAACCCGAGATAATCTCAGTAGACAACGAGGCTGGATTTATTAGCGAACTAATGAAAGTAACTAACAAACTAGCTACCTTACAAATAGAATGTCACATACCAACACCACAGCACCGTACATCTCACGGAGACATAGAACGCTTACACTCAACGTTAATTGAGAGACTGTGGATACAATAAGAAACGATAAGTAGAATAGATATTTCTTTAGAAGTACTCGCATATAATAACACGATACACTCGACTACTAAAAAGACACCAAACGAATTACACTTCCTACGCGAAATAAACCTACCCATGAATAATGATATAACATCCGAATACCTAAAACAAATTAAACAACGAGTCGAACTCGCTAAGAAAGAATCAATTAAGCGTAACCCGCGAAGATCCTAGCGAGACGTATGGGGATCGGAACTAAAAGAAAGAACCGAATTTTACATCGTCAGTAAAAACCGGAATAAAAGCAAAAACGTATACAACGGACCCTTTAAAATAAAACTAATGATATCGCCACGTAAAATATTATACTATTCAAGAGTTAAAGACAGACAAATTCATGTAAATGAAACTCGTATTCCAGAGTTGCCGTCCGCGTACAACAACTAGACGGAGACATCGCGATCATAAACCTTGATGAAGTACAAATACAGGAAGGAGAAAGGAACATCGTTCACCCTATAAAAATTAACCCACTCTATATAGAATATCACAAAATACAAACTATTATAAATGGACTAAATGACAGCTTTCCGTATATTAACAACCTTGACAAAAAATTCAAAGATTGTTTAAACATATTAACGACTAAAACTCGCGCCAAACGAGGATTAATTAATGGTTTAGGAACAATAGTCAAGGCCCTAAGTGGTAATTTAGATGACGACGATTTAATCGACATAAATAATAAATTTAATGTAACATCAGACGCTCTGCGCGAAATACATAATCAAGTATATAATATATCGCAACAAACGAATATAATCTTGAACACGATATATAAAAAGGAAGAAAGAACAGAACGAATTAACGAATTAGCTTTTTCTTACGAAAAACTAAACGAAGTTTGTTCAAATATAAATGAAGCTTACATATTTGCACAACATGGAATATTACACCCATCTATTATATCTCAACTACACTTAGAGCACAGCGTCTCCAAAATACCAAAATTTCTTAATTTACCAAATGATTTAAAAGCGAGAATATCTCCTAATGTAGAAATTATATCCAAAGTAATAATTTTTCAACTACCAATACCTATTATATCTAAGAATAAGTATTATAAGAAACATATTTTACCAATTATAACCAACACGAACAATCAATGCACTCTTCCCGATATTAATGAAGGACAATACTTAATAAGATATGATCAAGTATATAGGTTAAGAGAATGTACTCAAAACCTGTGAAAAAATGTTTACAAGAACCTGTGAAAAAATGTTTACAAGAAAGCCTCATCAACAAGCGGAACGCCTGTGAAAAATTGTTAATAATATGCCCAAGACACCTAGCGAAGAAAATTACTAACAGTATATGGTATCAGTACGAGCAAGACGAAGTAAGATTCCTGGACAATCATTCCTTAAAGATACATCAGAGTGTAACTTTGCCGAAGATAAGACAGATATTGAAGTGTTCCAATACCAGGATACTAAAACTGTTAATGAATACCCATTAATAATACATTCCGAGAACCACTTGCTATATAACCAACTAAAAACATTGAAGATGCATAGTTCCCAAAACAAGAAAATAGAGATAACCATGTGGATACCAGGAACTATGATAACTCTGACGATAATTTACGTCGTCTCACAGTTTATCCCTAAAAAGATAAGGGATAACTTCAGACTAGGAGGGGTGAGTCAAAGTAACTGCCATATGGAAGAAGCTGATAAGAACAATACCGATAACTTCGTCACCCCATCGATCATTCCACGAATCCGGAAACCACAAACCGAGTGTGAGATAATAAGCAGACTGTACCCAAGAATTTAGTAGATAAGAATAAAATATAAAAAGGCCTGCGAGCCGCATCTCAGTGTTCAATTATTGCGTAGACTCCATAACGTCCTAACTAGCTATAAGAGATAATTGTATAGATCAATAAGAATATTGTATTGTTTTAAATAAATATATTTTTTTATAACTTTCGGTTTGCATTTAACTTTAACTAGCGCAAGTACAACGAAATCTAAATATTTTTTTACCATCTCTTTTGAATCGTACTCTATAATTTGTTCATATTCGTAAAGTTATTTCATATGTCTAATTATAATAATATATATAGAAAAGTTATTCAATACTTTAACAATCTTTTTACTTAATTATAAAAATGTTTCTTATCACGGCACCTTGCAATCTTAAACGTTTGTTTGCGAATTTATCTACGACAAGAACAATATCCAAACTTTACTGTGTAGGTATATTCGTTTTCCATTTTGTAATCCTTCATGCTTATCGCAGTATTTTTATACCACCATTACCTTTTCCATCAACACCATTTTTATACCACCATCATCTTTTTCACCACCATCATAAAAAATATATGTAAGAGTTTTTCATCTTTACTAGATGATTATATATATATATATGTTATAAAGATCTGTTAAGTTCCATATGGTTTTATACCATTCCAAAGTTCCGAAAGAAAATATTTTACCCTTAAACCGTTATTTTATATCTTAAATCTTCGATATTTACGTAATAATTTTTCAGCATTAATTTGAAGGAATGTTTAGTTATGTTTATTATTAAAAGAACATTTTTCAGTATTTCTTCTGGTTATGTAAAGATTTTGTGGCTTTTCATTTTCTATATACCTTTATTGAAATCAAACAAAGTAGTACTTTTTGGAACATATGGCGTCGTACAATCAGTTTAACATACGGATATTGTACTGTACGTCCCAAAAAAATGGTGAATAATCCCTCCTCCTGCATTAATTTTATCAATCATTTAATAAATTTGGCGTTAATTTTCTGGGTCATTCATCAATCATTATTATCCTTCATCAATTTAATCAACAATCATTATCCTTCATTAATTAATATATATTTAAGTCGTATTTAGCATTTTTCAGTTGCTAGTAAAACTTCTTTCTCCCTTTGATCTCTTCATGTTCCATAAGTCTCCTTACCATTGATTGCGCTTTTGAGTTAAGTGCTATCCTTTTACAGTTCAGTCCATACCAGTAACTCAAATTGTGAAACACTTATACATTTCTATATATCATATTGGGACATTAAGTTACGTATTATGACAACACGAGTAGAAGTAGTGATCAGATGTCCTCTTTAACAACATAAACAAATTTGGAAAAAATGAGTGGTTACCTAATGGTAACAAGACTAGTGTTGGACAAATAATCACCCGTATATGAAATCAATGTCTACGTATCGAAATGGATGCTGGATATACGGAAACTTTGTAAATTTGCTATGGAATGTAATAAAATCCTCATTTTATCCATATATTGATCGGAAGTTAATATATCGATGATCTAAATAAACCTATTAATGTGAGCAATATATTAAAATGTTCATAAAATCATAGTCCTGGAAGAGTAAGTTAATATGTGGTGGATTTTTTTGATTTTATGTTTAAAGCTTGATTTACCTAATAATAAATTTTATATTAGCCAAAAAAACTACTGAAAACTTTAAATATAACAACGTGCCCCACAGAAAAGCACTCACTTGCAATGTTGCAAAATTATATAAATAAATGTTTCGAAATTAAAATACATGAACTATACAAAAATGACTTCACAGACTTAAAGAAATATCTGCAAGCAGGATGTGAATATTCATTACACTTGTCTGGAACAACACGTGCGTATGTGTTGTATATACAAATAAGAATATAAATATAAATTTCCGTAAACATATATATATATATATATATATATATATGTATATTTATATTAATATATACACATATTATCACAATGCATTTATAATATAAACTGATGAATACTTACATTACTATTATTGCTTTCTTTTCAAACAATTACTGAAGCCGTGTTAAATTGATTAAATTTATCTGAATATTTATTCAAATATTTGTAATAATCTTTAATTCTTCTACTTTTCTATACAATTCGTAACATATTAATCAAAAGTCGTGATAGTAATAAATGAGTATTGATCACCCAATACTGATGTAAAATATATCCGTAAAATGGCCAATTTCAAATCTGAATTATTTTATTCACAAAACGACAAACCAATGGTAATATATTCATAAAAATACCAATATTCGGAAGACTTAAATTAAACTATTTGTGGAGACAGACTTTATAAATATACTAATTAAATCATGAAATCGAAGTTTTCACGATGATGAGTTGAAATATCAACTTGTACGCAATTTACTCACTTAAGTAACCGGTCATGAGCCCTTAAGCGAATGTCATTATGCTTGAATTATCTCTATGGGAGATGTGATAAAAACAGTAAAAATTAATGGAATAAATGGAAACGGATGTCAAAAGTGACCCTTTATTATTTTCAGTCAATTTTAAAACTAACAAATATCGTATATCATTTTATGAGTGATTGGTTGGAAATCTATTAAATAAAATAGTTACTTTGGCATTATAGGATATAAACTATTTGATTTTTGATGATCGGATCTTCGATAATTTGGACCATCGACAATCGAGGTCATTGATAAATTTTTGTTATCAACTGTAATATCCCACCTGAATATGTTGTAATACAACGAAACCTAGGTCGTGGTAAAGAAATTAAAGAAAGTAGAAATAATACTACATCACGTAGTTTCATTTAATTGTGAATCTGGAAGCTAGTTAAGTTGATATTTAGTCGAATGCTACCGATGACACATAAGCAGAGCTTTCAAGTGCATACAATAAAAGTGAAATGAAAGGTATTTAAAATCATGCTGAATAACGCTAATTACCAAATTAGGGGTCAATCCATGCGAGACTAGACTTAACGTCACCAAGAAACTCCTGGATTTATAGATACTAATTATATTTAGTGACATAAGTTTAAATATGTTACTTAAGATTATCTACAAACTGGGCTCAACAAGCCATTATAAAACTAACTTACCAATATTAATAAGTTATGACCTGTTAACTTTTAAAATTCACTCTCTCTCTCCTTTTTAAATTTGATGTCATGATGCAGTTTGAAAAGGAGAATTATAAAGATATCAGAAACATTTTTTCCATAATTTTAAGAAGGATATCTGCAGAAATATGCTAAAAAATATGCAAGAATATATGATCTGGACCTCCATTTCCGAATATAATGAACAAGCTAGCTATCAATGATTCATGGCTAAAAAATGTATTAATATTTTTGTGAATAGTTTAATGGCAAAACTACCGGAGCGGAGAAATATGTGCCTATGTGCGGTATGTATGAATTATTAAATTTGCGAAGCAATTACCTCTACATACCAGCATGATGCAAAAGACGAGGTTAATAACATCATGGTCACTAACATCAGATTCATCAGAAATTCCACCACAATTGATTTGATTTAAATCCTATAATTGAATAATTCAACCGTAAACGTAACCGATTATATGATTGCATAATCTAATATTGGACTAGATATTAATTTTAAATATAATGAGTGAATCAATCAACATTTACGATTAAAAACGAAATTAATTTTTTTTACGGAATCTGCAAAGAATCTGTCAATTGAGTTTATTCTTTATTCTAAAGTAATTAATCGGTAATACCGTTTTTCTGTGACGTTTTTCAAATATTTGTTCCTCGAATGTTGCCGTTATCGACAAAATAGTAGAAATTGCTGACACCCAGATATGAAACAAGGTGGAAATAAGCTACAAGTAGTTAATTAATGGTAACTGTCACATCTTCTGCCTTGTCAGCAGGTAGATAGCACATTGTCTAGGCAAAAGAGTCATCTACATCTTGCTGGAAGTGACACGGATTGCAAACTGTGAAGTTGTCCAATTGCACATATACCTTGAAACATTAATCTCAAATAATGGCGAATGCACAGTCGAAGTAAAACGAAGCATGGTAATAGCAAAAATCGCGATGGATAGATTGAAGAAGATATGGAGGAATCGAAATATCACCAAAGCCACGAAGGCCACGCTCGTAAAAACAGTTGTTTCCCCCTTATTTTCATATGCTTCAGAAACCAAAACATTACGAGAAATCAAGAGTAAGAAAACAGATGCTCTAGATATGTGATGCTGGAGGAGAATGCTAGAATGGAGTATCTAGTTAGCTTATTACTTTTTATTACATATTGATTTTTCTCTAAGTTGTAATCTTGAAATATTTTACAAGATTCTTTAAATCAATGCTCAGCTCCTGAAACCATATTTTCCGGCCGTTTGAGAAATAAAATAGTTAAATGTAAGTTCTTTTTATGAAAATAACTTCGGAGCTAACACAAACTTCTTCGTTTTCAGTCAATTTAAACTTTACCTCTAGCGTTTGTGAATTTTTTTTTCAATTTTCCCTACGATAATTTTGGCGATAGGGTAGAGGCAACGATTTTTGGAGCATTCTTTGGAAAAGTATTGAAATAAAATAAAAATATTAAAAACAAATCAAATGTTATTGAATTTATATCTGTACGAAGATTTCATTTAATTTCATTCCAATTTACAATTTTCACTTTACCAACCTCCAAAATAAATATCAAAATATTTTTACCTAATATCTTTAATTAAACCAATACTTCTTTAAGCTACGCCAAATTTCGACGTCAAATAGTCTCTGAGAATAATGTTTGTCACAAATGAACTGATTATCGAATGGAGTCCACAAATATCCTATTTTGCAAGTATTGATACGGAAGACAAAAGACTTATTTTGCATTTAGGTTTTAAAGAGAATATTAATATTTTATATGCAATATGATTCCAGTGACGTAAGAGAATTCCGCTCATCAATAAAAGTGACAATATAATAACTTTTGGAAGACATGAAGAAAATAAATTGTTTTAAAAAATCACTGTAAAATTCTTGAAAGGTAAGTGAATACTGAAAAAAAAACTTACTTAAACAAGGATAGAAGGTCGCTTCCACATGGGTTATCTCCACGTTCAGCAATGCGTTTTTCATAACGCGATATAGTCTTTTGGAAAACGACATCGCTGAGTGGGGAGTATGCAAAATTAATTAAAGAAATAACGAACGAAAACAGAGAGAAAATTATTTTAAAATTAAAATTCATGTTTTCATTTTCCTTGTGCCCGTTTCTTGTCTCCGTACTCCAACTACATTTCTTTCGTCTTTATACGCATCTAATAAGTCGTGATTAATAACGATGATCAAGAGGAATAATGTTCGATGGATATTCCCAATTGCATCCTTGTTTAAACAATATACGTCTAGCACAAGTGTATGTTTTACATAAGTTATATAAAAATTTAATAGGAATTGGAACGGACTTTTGGTTTAGAACCAAACTTGAGAACCAGACTTTTGGTTTGTCAACTTGAAGTATGACTATCCTCTTTATTTTTTTATTTGTAATTTTACCTGAGAATTGTGTGAATTTTAAAAGCTGACAAAATAAATTTTGCCAATTTCTTTTAAAACACCGTGAAGTATATTTATTCATGAACTATTATGCTAGCAATTCACTGAGGCGTTTGTTCAGTTGAGAACATTTCTACAGTTCAATAATTCCAAATAAATTAACGTATATTACATATACTAGAAATAAATTAACCAGGATACTAAACATCATATCAGCCAACATTTCATCAAAATTCACAAAAGCAGGCCAATATGTAAATAAACAAATAGATAATCTACAAGCAATCAAGTTCGATTCGAACTTGTGGTATTTGTGTTCTGCGCCATAAATGATTTTAAATGGATTCACGCAATTTTAGTTCAAGGTTCCATTACGTATTTCCCAGATTTTCTTACTATCACTTTGAGAAAAATCGCGATAGTGCAACGATTTTCTTTTTAATATTGTGCAAGAAAATATTTCTCTTCAATAATTTAGTTCTATTAACACATATTCCAGATTAAGAAGGGTTCCCTCAGATATATTTAAAATATATAATTTCATAATAAGAGCGTTTGAAGAGTGTATAGAAATGGTACTAAAATTACAGTATTCAATATAAATATCGTTTTTGAAGTTACGTATTTAAATGACAAGAACTGAATCCTTATAATTTCGTCATACGTTTATTCGTCCGTGTGTCATACCTTTTCAAGTTTAAGATCGATTAGGCATATGAAAATATTTTAATAGAAATATTATGTGTAATATAATAATAAATGTTTAATAGGATTCAAATTACGTTGGTTTTTCTTTTTGTGAAATTAAATATTTTTATAAAAAGTTATTTTGTCAACATATGAATATCAAGTTCGAAGAGGAATGAAAAATACTAATTTTGAATCGTCGCCTAAATCAAACGTATGCAACCTGCGTTTTTTTTTCGTTTATTAAATAAAAAGGAAACATAAAAAGTTAGAAGTAGCAGATAAATAAGAAGAAAGAAGATCCGATTACAAAATGGAGATCGATCCGAGAAACAGAAACCGAGAACAGTCGCCGGGCATGAAGAGAAGGAATCCTGTCGCATTTTTTTTTATAAAAACTAAAATCTTTGACAAATCATTATGAAAATCAATAGAATTCTATCCTAACGGTTGACCAATCGTTAAAAAAACCACCAAGAAGAAGAAAGAAGTTTTCAAAGGCATTTATCCACAGTAAATATTAACAAAAAATTTAAAAATATGTTATTTGTAGAGTGAGTCTTTCTTCCTATTCAAGAAAGCTATGTAAGAGATTCTTATATTTTCTATTCTATCATATATTTCTATTCTATCTATACACAATGGACTGAAAACAAAAATTGGTGATATATTTGACTCCTTAAAGCTACTCCTAAATCTACGCATTATGCGGAATTTATAATTTTTGACAGCGCTTTTTTTTCCTTTCTTCCGTCGAATCTCTGAAATTTGAATTTAGCACCAAAACAGAAATAATGTAATATGTGATATATACATAAATTATGCTCCTCAGTGAGTAAAAACTAACAGAACCAAGAAAAACCTTTGACCAAAAATGGACTTATATCAAGTAAGAAAAATTTTAAAAAACTAAAAAATTGACGTCTCATAGGTTTTCCTAACGAAAGTAAAAAATGCAAAGTGATTGCACTATTAAGATGTTGCTGAAATAAAATAATTTCAGAAGGAATTGTCGTCTTTATTTAAAGACGTATATTGCACAAAAGCCATAAGTTTCATCGCAATGATGGAATACAGGCATCTAATAAATACAGCTCTTGGAGCAAGAAAACATGAGAACAAGCCCATGAATAAGTTGTGGTAAACTTGTGCCATTGTTACCAACTTTAGCTTCATGCAATCTAACGTTATAGTTACGTTGAATATGTACTTTTAAACATCTCAGATGATGGTGGGTAAACTTTCAGTCAAAGAGTTGTCAAATTTGTCTCCTTTATAAAATGTTATAATAGTGTCAAAAGGTCGCTATTAAAATATCTCTATAATGTGTCTACATTAATAAAACATTAGATACAAATTTTTCATTTCAATGCTTTCATACAATACTGCAATTATATTAAACTCAATAATAATCTTGAAGTCTTAGACCAGAGGTCTTATTGACAGCTATAGGTGTTATGTTAACGCTTCTCATTTTATCTCACATATGTACATACCTACTCAAGCAGATGGGTGCTATATTTTACTCAGTGGGTGCTATATTTTGTCACTAGCTATAGCAGTATTTTGTTAAATATATTTAGGTTCGTAAATGATATTTTACCACAGAAGTTCCAAATAAGAATCCGTATTTTGATTATTTTACTCTTTTTGTCATTCATTATTCCGTAGCTATTTGAAGTTCGTTAATTTTTTGATAAAAGTTTTTATTTTTAGTGCCTATTGCTGTGTGTGTGTATGTGTTTTTACGTCCTATATTTCCCAGAATGTCAACCAAACAAGCATTCACATTTTAATAAACAAATACATTTAAAATATACCTATATAAACACACGTGTGCATACATAATTAATATATACATACGTTCGGACATACAAATTACATTTCCTGTTTTAGCTTCACCGTAGTCTGTGCTTCATACCTGTACATATAAACCTGTACATACTTTCTACTGTACCCATCTATATGCTTTGTTACTTTCTTGCTTAAATGAAGACAAATCAAAAGAGTGTAAACTTGATAAGATTACTTCTTATCACTGAAGACCTGCTGTCGCCATCTTCTGACTCCATCATTAGACTTTGATTTTTTAAAGTGCAGACTTATATCGACCTTGGTGTCGTAAAAACTCTACAATTTGTATTATTAGATTTTTAGACTTATATAATCGAAACTCTGTCATAACATCTTTAATTCCTAATGTCAAATTCTAACCAATTTTTCACACTACCACACCATAATGATACATTTAAGAGTGTTGGCCGAACCTCTTCTTTTTTGAAGTTTATGAAGTATTAAATAATTCATTATTACAATTGCAAACTAATAAAGAGGCTGTTAATATTACTAAGGTATTTAAAAGAAAAGAAAGTTGTTAATCTCTTCAGCTAGCCTAAAAAAGAAATAGACTGCAATGGAATTGTTATTAATATAAATAACCTGAACACAAAAGTTACCTAATAATGGAAACTAAAACGATCAATTTACAGTTTAAAATATTGTCATCAAACAATATTTTGGGTCCGACCATGCACAGTATATCGGTGATTATCATTATACCAACATGTCGATGGTAAGTTTTATGTTAATCAAAAATAAATTTAGATCATTACAATTATAAAATCATTTCCTTTGGCATTATATACTCGTTAGTTTTAAATTAATTTTAATTAAAATTTTCTGACTGATGTTAGCCTGTCTTATCGATGTTATTGGCACTTATTTTTATACATAATGATGTCATTCATTTATAATTAGATCATTATATATTAAGTAAATGAAATACAGTAGTTTATCACACCAAGTGAACAACCTCTTATTATCGCTTCCGCGTTTCCAAGGCGAATCTCAATTCATTGTTTCATGAATTTATGTAGAATTTACTATCTGAAAATATTTCCGTCCTTCGGTTACCTACCCATTGATCATTAAAAAGCTTTCTAGAATATCAGCTCTTACTAAGAGCAAACAGGAACAAGGTTTTGTTTGTGTTATAATCCTGTGATCTTCGTTTCGGAATTAAACGAATTGAAATAGATTTTCCGTCAGCAAACTAGGCCGTTTCTGAAATTCACAAATCATCGTATACTTTTACAATACTATTCCAATAAGTTTCAGTAGGTAGCCCCGATATTTTTCGCTCAAACTTTCACCCTGTATGTACATTCACACTTTTCTTGTACTATTTGGGAAAGAATGTAAGAAAGTTATATTGTAACGAGTTTGAAAATAAATAAAAATATTATAAAATAAATTTTACAAAGCGCTACCAAATTACTGAAAAAATTTTCATAATTTTATGGCGTAAACTGAGAAGATGTAGTCATAAAACCTGACCAAATGCAACGCTGCTCTAGCTTTTAAGACCAATAATTACAGTAACAACCATCACAGTAACGACTTTGGGTAATGGGTATCAACCGTATTAATTGTAAACAATTAATATGTTTCGAAATGATAAATTCTCTAATTATGTAATAAAATTATATACCATAACCAAATCACAGTGTTCAATGGCAGTCAGTAATTGGAAGCAAGTTGGAACAATTTAAACGTATTGCATGATACACGTAGTGAAATAGCATTTAAGCTTTAACAAATAAAAAAATACGCTGACCTTTATGCACTTTCGAATGTAATCGTCTTAATTATCTGGTATTTATAGAAAGTTAGAGTTTGAGAAATTAAAAATGTTAATACACTATGGGAAAAAGACAGGAGAGAGACGGCTGAGTCTGCCTCAACAATTCAATATATATATATATATATATATATATATATATATATATATATATATGTATATATATATATATATATTTATATATATTTATATATATAAACATATATATATATATATATATATATATATATGTATATATATATATATACACGTGTCCAGTGGCAGATTTCAAAGTTTGAACAAACATAGTTTCTGAACGCAATACATAAGAGGGGCGCGGGGGGCGTCGTTAGAAGCGCAAGCTGTGCGGATGTTTTAGTAGCCATGGAACAGTGGAGTGGAGAGCACCGCTTTTGCCGTCGAGGCGCTATCTGTAGCACGCCATCGATTTAATAATCGTTACAGTATTCGTCGATTACGTGATGGACATCGATCAACCTCATTCAATCATGGGTAGCAAGGTTCAGAGCTACAGGATCAACATTAATTAGGCCCAGGCCAGGACCTACCCCATTGGTAGCCACGGATGAAAATGTCGAGCGTGTTATGGTTTCTGTCGTTGAAAATCCCCATTTATCACTGCGTACACGTTCATCGATATTGGGAATTTCGAAATCAATTTTACAATGCGAAAAAAGCTCAAGGTCCATCCATATAAAATTGTTTGAAATGCAAATTGTTCAAGATTTACACGATTCTGACTTTGAATTAAGAAAAACTTACGCGGAGGTGATGTTGTTGAGATTTCGTACTGCTACCCGGATGGGCAACATATTCTTTAGTGACGAAGCTCACTTTCACATTGGAGGATATGTGAATAAGCAGAACTTTCGTTACTGGAATGTCCACAACCCAAGACAAATGCATCAAGAGCCTTTACATAACAGCCTAAAGTAACAGTCTGGTGTGCCATGTCTGCATCTACAATCATAGGGCCTTATTTCATTGAAAATCGACGTGGCCAAACTGTAACTGTGAATTCGGAGAGATATGCCCAGATGTTAAATCACTTTTTCAGAGTAGAGCTACAGAATAGTCCATCCTTCAACCAAAACACATGGTTCCAGCAGGACGGGGCCACAGCTCACACTGCTAATGTGTCCATGAATGCAGTGCGGCAGTTATTTCCAGAAAAAACATATCCCGAAACGGTACCGTACCGTGGCCACCTAGGTCACCCGATTTAAGCCCATGTGACTTTTTCTTATGGGGATACTTAAAATCCGTTGTTTACAAAACAATTCCGAGCACTGTGACACAACTTAAAGAAAATATTCGAACCGAAGTCAGTAGGATACCCCAGTCACTCTGCAAACGCGTTTTTGAAAACATGCGTGCTAGACTCGAAAAGTGTATCAGACTCGATGGCCACCATTTGGAAAACGTGGTTTTTAAAAAATGAAATCCACATTTGTTATTATAAAGTTAAAATAAACCTACTTTGTATTAGAGGTGTAGTTTTTTTTATAATTTTTCAAACATTGAAATCTGCCATATCTGGACACCTGTATATATATATATATATATATATATATATATTGATATAAACTAAAAAACCGTATTTTATTTTGAGTCCTAAACTCAGTTGATCGTTTTTGATTGAATTCAGACGCACCAATACCTAAAGTAGAACGAATAATGCCTCGCACAACCTATCTATTTTTTTCACAAATATTTGTTTCACTTAGAATTTGAATAAAAACGAGTTAAAAGTTGGTATACAGGTAAGAAAAATAAACGTCTTAAAAATTCGTCACTAAGCACTATATAACACAAAAAATACTTAACAAGCTTTTCTTTTATATCATTTTCTTTTTCCGTTTCAAAATTTGAAAAGTGACCGATTACGACGTGTTTGTGTTTTGTTATATTCTTTCATCGAGACCTAGTGTAATTCTTCATTTGTTAGGTTGTACTGTTTATTTGTCCTCGTCCGTACTTCTCGTAGGCTGATATTTTCATAGGTGGCTTGCGTTCATAGTCTTTTACTGTAACATTGTGTCGCAATTCTTGATTCTTTAACTCGTTCATTTCGTTTTTCTTTGGTATCTCTGCTTCTAACGGTGCTCATTCTCGTTCGTTGGGAACGTAAACGTGCTTTGCGTTCAAAGGAATTTCTACAAAACTTCAGAATTAAAACACTTTCTTCAAAATATACAGATAAAAGCCTACAAAGCCTGCTTCACAGTGGTGTTTGATCAACACTAACAGAGATAAAATTAATTATGTTTCTTCCATCCAAGGACAAATCTATCACAAAATTATTACTGCAACTACCCAATGAAGATTAATCATTTCTGCAAGTATATTTCATCGGAAATGAAGAAATAGAAATTGATCGACGATGCACAAACATCGATGGATTAAAACTAGAAATAATCCAAGGTATACAGAGGATGTTACATAAATACAATTAACTTATTCACATATTCAAAACAGCACTAGATCAAATGATTTCTGATGCTATAAAGTTATAATTCGAGCCGACAAGAGACCACCTGGGGAACATGAACGTCGATTTAATGCACCACAGATAGTCGAAGTAACCATCGTAATTGTGGACAATGAAAACACAAGCCGTGACATAATTGTACAACGGAGAAGAAAAAGACCACAACGCATTGCAGAGACACACTATTCAAATGATGTCCTCCAATGTCCATTAATATTTCTGCACGGAGAGGACGGATATAATTTTAATGTGAAATAAATACAACCTGAAACAGGCGTAGAAACAAACAAAAAAGTAATTTCCAGAGTAATTGCCAGAGTTTCCAGAATTCCACTTAATGATCAGAGACAATGAAACAGTCGATGATTATTCAAGAATCAAGAAAACTAACACACTAGGCCGAGTACACACGATACATTCGAACAACGCCGAATGTTTCTATTTCCGGATGTTGCTACACAAAATACGGGGACCAACAAATTTCACGGATCTCAAACCTGTTGACGATTATCTATGCCAGACGTACAGAGAAGCATACCAACGCTTATGATTACTGGACAACGAGAACCACTGGAAATTAACACTCCAAGAAGCACTCATTCACCCTAAAGATAAATGTTTAGCAATGAAAAACCAAAAATTAGCATGACTTGGGATTCCAGTACTACGAAAAGATACTTTCAGTATGCTAAACTTCGAAATTATAACGAAAAAAACCTACAACATCAACAAACTACTTTTAGCCATGCTCACAACAAACCACTCCTCAACGGCAATAAAAAAAATTTCAAATGTTTTCATGGACCGGATTAACAACAACACTGGCTTAGACGCACCAGGCGTCACAGGGAAAATGTTTTTAATAAATATATTGCCGGCAGAAATACGTGCTAAACAACACATCGCACTTACACTGGCATAACCCGGCACTGCCGCCTCGCTTATGGAAGAAGGACGAACTGCTATTCCACCCTACAACTATCGTTGAATATTTTCACCCTACAACTACAATTCCCTGTATGTAAAATCACAAGAGCATCTGGGCAGTTTGAACTTCTAAAACAAGCCAAAATTATCTTCTGGGACGAATTCACCATGTCACATAAAAAAATCACTCGAAGCCATGATCAGAACATTACAAGACTTGCAAGGAAACTCTCAAGTGATGGGAGGAGCTCTGCTCATACTCTCAGGAGATTTTCGATAAACCCTTCCAGTTATCCCCAAGTCAACACCAGCAGAGGAAATCAATGCATGCTTCAAAAATCACTTCTCTGACTACACTTACAAATATTGCGACTAACACTGCCACATATACAAATATTGCGACTAAATACTGGCCACACATATAATACTGTTTGTTTCCACGTCTGCAGTGCATTGTAGTCCTTTACTTCTTCGTTGTACAATTAGGTCACGGCTTGTGTTTTCATTGTCCACATTTATGATGGTTACTTCGTCTATCCGCGGTGCAATAAATCGACGTTCGTGTTCTCCAGGTGGTTTCTTGTCGGCTTGAATTATAACTTTATAGTCACCACAAATCATTCGATCTAGTGCTGTTTTGAATATGTGAATAAGTTGATTGTATTTGTGTAATATCCTCTGCACACCTTGGATTATTTCTCGTCTCATTCCACCGATGTTTGTGTATCGTTGATCAATTTCTATTTCTTCATTTCCGATAAAATATACTTGCAGAAATTTATAGACTTCGTTGGGCAGTAGTAGTAATTTTTGTGATAATTTTTGTGAAAACATTTTGTGATAGATCTGTCCTTGGATGAAAAAAACAAAACCTGTTTTATCTTTGTTAGTGTTGATCGAAATGACACTGTGAAGCAGGCATTGTATGCTTTTACCTGTATATTTTGAAGAAAGTGTTTTGATTTTGGAATGTTCCCGGTTATGTAATGTAGAAATTCCTACAGAGGTGCTTGCAGTGGTGATATTCAAAATTTTCCATTCATGCTGTAGACTCCTAGTGTTCCTCTACTGAATTTTTTTGCATTGCAAAATTGGCAGATGTTTTCCATTTTTCCGATTACGGCGTGTTTGTACTTGTTATATTCTTTCGTCGGGACCTAGTGTAATGCTTCATTTGTCAGGTTGTAACTGTTTACTTGTCCTCGTCCGCTCTTGTTGGCTAATATTTTCATGAATTGCTTGCTTTCGCAGTCTTTTATTAAAAGATTGTGTCGCAATCCTTGATTCTTCAACTCGTTCATTTCGTTTTTCTTCAGCTTCTCTGCTTCTTACGGTACTCATTCTCGTTAGTTGGGAACGTAAACGTGCTTCGCGCTCTTCAACTGTTTCCTATTTCGCTGTTCCTTTTATTTTTGCCGTTTTGCTTCAGAAGCAAGATCTCCACCTCTTTTACGTATGGACATTGTATAAAATATAATTCATTTATATTTTAAAATGTTTATTAAGAAATACACTGAGTACCCTTTAGACACTTTTCACACTTTATTTTCCATTTATATTCAGTCACTATATCATTTTGATTAATCATACTTCACTGTTTGTTTTTATTCACTCACTGCACTTCACTGATAAGAACCTAACGTTCGGACCCACGACGGATCTTGTTTTATATACCCCCAATAGGTAGCTCCACCCATCCAAAAAGTCTTCGAATGGTCCACAATTTTTTAGAACAGTCCAAAACATTCGAGAGGGTTCTTGAAAGTTTCGCAATGAACTGGAATACTCCCGATCGCTCTGATTATTTCCAAACATTTCACAACATTCCAGAATATTCCGCAATGTTCTGGAATATTGTGGAATGCTCTCGAATAGTCTCGAATATTCTGGACTGTTCTGAAAATTTCTAGAGAGCGAAACTTCCAGCCCTTAAGCACACCCTTTAAGTAAAAACGGGAACCTTCTTCGTGGATGGGGGATAGCGGGCTAGCACACCATGTAACTCCCTTGATCGTACCAGGACTCATTTCTGAGTTTTAGCGGCGCGCACATTATATTGATTGAAAATGATATCATTAATTTGTATTTTAAAAATTATTGTTAACCAACCGTCCGATGGGATTTGCCCGGACTTAAAAAGGGATGTGGCTGTTTTTATAGCTGTTTTTGACTTAACTTGAGCTAATTTATTAATGGTATCTAAAATATCATGAATTATTTTAAATAATTAAGGATACTATTTCGTTAGAGTATCAGTGGAGTGCAAAATATATCTTGTAATGTAAACACGTTTATAACAAATAATCTATATTAATTATCGAAACACGCCCTACAATTTTTATGGATTTCATTATATTGAAAATTATTTTGGTGTGGCTATTATGGATTAGTTTGTTTAACTCCAAAAATATTTTTATGGTGACGTTTTCCAACAGAAAATAAAACTTTAACTCGAAAATAAAAGTCTAACACACTTACACTCCCTTCACTTAAATCGTTATTGACCATGGTTATGGTATTCTAAAAATATATTTTATGCCTTAGGTCTATCTAAACATTATAAGTTATGCAACGGTGTAAATTTTCGAGTCAGTCGAATAAACCATTTTCTTGCTAAACCAGAAATTCAAACAAACGGTACTTTCCTCTTAGCAAAATTAATTTAAAAAAGGTTGCCATTTTCTAAACTAATTTTGTTAAATTAGATAATTTGACAAGAGTCTAGTTAAAACAAATATAGGTACTTCTGTAATTTTCTCCATGCGCGTCGTTAAGATGAATGTTTATTTAAAAAAGACAGATTTTTCTCATATTCAAAAAAAAACGACAAAATTTCATAATATTCTCAACATTTTTTTCATCAAATTGTCCGTTATATCTAATAAGATAATTAGAGTATAATGAACAAGTTATTATTTTACATATTAGAATCTCTAATAAGTACTAAATTTCTCTGCTCAAATATTATTGAATTTATATTTACTGACCTTTGTTTGTTGTGTTTGACCATAAACCTCAGGTATTTAAATAGTCAAGAATATATTAAATAGAATTGACATTTCGAAGTCTTTGCAATCATATTGGAAATAAACTAGTATTCATCTTTTTTCATGTAGATAGATTCTTAAATGTTATAATCAAACAAAACTTTGCTGAAAAATACTTTGACTCGAATAAATGACATGTGATTAACTTTGCTTGATAGATGATTATTAGTAACAATTTAAACAAAGTTACCACTCAGTCCGTATGTCAAAAAATAATTTTAAGCCCTTTCAGTTTTAATTCGTTTAGTCAGTCTAATTAAAAAAAATTACAAATCACTCTATATTGTAAAATTTGTTTGCCAATTAAAAAAACAAACACCATCATTACTTCAAAAGTGGTATCAATATTTTAGATTACTCAAGACCGTTACTAAATAAACTCTTAATATTGTATGAAAAGTTAAAAAGTAGTCAAGCTTAAAAAAATTAATCATATTGACTTCTAAATTTACGTTCAAATCACTAGACTGCGACTCGGTTTTTTTTTATTTGTACTAAACTCAAAAATTACTAAAATAGAGGGTATGAAAAGAAGTACTCGCTCTCCGTCTCAACATTGAAGCGACAAGAGAATTGTGTTTATTCTATCTCAGCAAAAAGATTGAAAATGATTTAGTGGCCTTGTCTTTGACAAATGCAAACAATATCCAGTCAGGTTTCGGTTAAGTTGAAGGTATCTAATTTTTTTGTGTCGTAACCTAAAATTCGTTCCCATATTTTTTATTTTGACATCGTAACGTTTTTGTTTTCTTGAGACTCGGACAACTCTGTTGAATCATCGATCTCAAACATATCGTCATTATAAATAATCATAGTTTAATCTCCAATAACAATAAAATTGATATGTTCTTTTCACTGACCTTCACAATATACCAAAAGCTCGGTGCAACATTTCACAAGTTGTTCTTTATGGATATCAAAATTAAATTTTGGAACCCAATGTGACCTGATCTTATTTATCACTAAATAATCATATAGAATTCTCAAAAGTATTGTTTTGAAAAAACATCATCTTGCCACTAATTTCTTAACCTTTTAATGTGTGTCTTCCATTTCCTCTTTTTTCATGAGATTGATGAACACATACAATGGCAATCCAGGACAGGATTCATCAATAATTTAATCAATTATTTCCCTGGATGAAGCTATTTTGCCAGTTCTTATATGGATAAGGAAGGTGAAGAGTCCCTATGAATAGCATTCAATCGTTGGTTGATCTTTGCCAGAAATTGCGCTTCTTTATTTTGTTACGTGACAAAATTAAAAAGTGGTTTGCTTGTGCGAAGCGCGAAAAAACTTATTTGCCCATACTCTATATATATTTGCATAAAGTCAAGACTGATGACTAAAAGAAATTGGTACAAAGAATTAGAAATCGTGACACAAAAAATTAAAACTGTAAAAATAAGTACATTTAATTATATACAGACATTTAAGGGCGCGTAAATCAAATTGGAAAACCTAATCCTTGTGAGATCGTTCATATCTCCGTACAGTTGTTTTTCCGCCACAGCCGTTTTTTATTCTAAAATCATTTCAAGCAGAAAACTAAAATTTGACATAATAGTAGCATATACCTAAATGTTAAATTAACATTCAAAAATATTTACCTATATGTCAACTTTAGAAAAGGCAAATGAGGACTCGATTAAAATTCCCAAATTAAACATCACTTTAACCTTAAGTTTAATGTTATTTTATTCCGAATATAATAACCTATGACACATTACGTGTCATTATATTTGATGTATGCATGTACCTACGTTATTATATAGCACATTTTATCCATAATGGAAATAAGTTCTAGAGAATTTAAATTGAAGTAAATGATATCATTCAGGGTCGTTCATTATATTACTTATGTGCGTATGTGTTCTGGGTGTCTTACAATAAAAAAAAAGTCGTCTGAACATCACGAGCGACACAAATACTGTTTAAATATCGCTATGAAGCTTTTTCATTTCTAATAATTCAGTACCAGTATCAATAACTTACTTACGTGCAGATAAATATACTATTGATTTTATGAAAAGAACCTTGTAATTTCTGCAATATGAAATAAGTAGTAACTCTATACGTAGGACTTTTTTTATTTGTTTACAATTTTTTTAAAAACCATGAACTTTCTTCTTCTAAACTCTTTTAAGATCCTCTAAAAACATTAAGTAGAGCGACAACTTTGTGATCGCTTTGTTATTCTTCGTCAAAACAATCAATATTTCCAGTTTCACCTTTGTCCACGGTAAATATGAAGGAAATACGCTGCTATCTGCTTTTATGTCTTTGAAATTGTATGTACCCTGAAAAGAAAAAAAGGTTTTACGTCAAAACAATACAACAATATTATACATGTAAAAATTGTGAAATACTAATTTAATATGACATTACCTATAGTCACATTAACATAATAATTGTCTCTCAACGACAATTTACGAAATTGGACATAAGTTCAAATTAAACCGTATCTTCAGAAAACTGAGGTTCTATAAAACTAAATAAATTAACCCTTACAGAATTTTTCACTATAAGGGGAGAAAGCAATGATAATGTAACTGAACGAATGGTTCTAGCAAATATTTCATTGTTCCTTCACTAATATCAATTTTTTTCCAAATTTATATGTCCTTGATTTTAATGTCTGTTACTGAATCTACTCCGTTACCGTCAGGTTGAGTTTATGCCATGAATTATAAGATAAATATTTTTATATGAAAACCTAGTTCCATAGAAATAAAACTGATTCTATAAAACCTACATGGGAAAGGCCAACACATGTATATTTATATAATATAACACGTATACAAGTATACAATCATTTCTTTCAAATTTTTCCTCGAACTAAAAGAAAATTTTGAAAATAAAAAAAATTATAAATATTCTTCATTCCTTCGCCTGCTTTTAATAAGTGGAAAAATCAGACTACAACAGAATTTGACTCATGATACTATTTAAATCGAATATTTGACGAATTTAATGATTACATTTGTAAATAATCATTACTACGAGACGTTATGGAACATTCCTCTTATCGATTTATTATAAATTTCTGTAACCTCTAATTACTTATTAACAGTCAGTGATGACAATATAATACATACTTGTATTTTTTTATATTAAACTTTATTTTTAAAAACAATTTCCACCCGAAAGACGTTGAGTACCCTCCTAGTCGTTGGTTATCGATAAACTTTCATTTTCAAAATGTTAAGTTCACATTTAAATATTTTAAACTTTATTTAGATTGATTACTTATAGTTAAACCAACAAAGTACAGTTTATTCTTTTTTGAATTCTAAATAACAAAATATACTTTCGTTATGCCATTAATGACCATATTTCCGATTCTATTTAGAGCGGGTGGCAGGTGAAGCGAGTGAATTAAAAACAACTTACCCACAAGTCCGGGATGTCTTTAAAAATATGAATTTGTTTATAAAAATTAATATTTACTTGCAATGAATTAATTATTTAAATGAATATTCGCCAAGACTGTTTCACCATAATAACCTTACTGCGTGTTTTCTATGTTCTTTCTCTTCAAAATAAATATAATCTGTTGTTTATGATTGATATATTCTTATCACTTTAAAACCAAGCTTTTATTATTCTTTGTAATTTTGAAATGTAATATTTTAAAAATTTTCTTATTTATTAAACATATCTCATTTTTAAACTGTAGGTGTACTAAACTTTGCTTTGGTTATGAAGTGTCGTGCAAAATGAGTACTGCTCAATGCTTATTTAAAATAGAACATGTGATAATATTGCTATCAGAAGATATTTAATTAATTGCAGGTTATATTGTAATTGTGTTTTATTATCATTGTTTTTTACAATTGGAGATTCGATATCATCGTTTTCGTTTAACACCTTATTTTTTTTTAAATTTTGGTTAAACCATTTCGTTAGTACTATGTTCGTCAGTAAATTTAATTCCAATTTCAAAATCCATATTCAAATTTAATTGGACTGTCAGAATAAAACATTTCCTCGCCAGAACATTGAGATTTATGATTCTATAAAGTATATATTTGCTGGTTATGTGATGAAATACGTATAACCAACCCCATCTTTATATTGTCATATGGCTCTAAGTCAAGTTTTGTATTAGGAATATCGATATAAATTAGGGAGGTGTAGCTATAAAGTTATTACAATTACAATCATTGTTAGAGTTATAATTAAAATCGTACTTTTGAGGTCCTCAGCGAAACTGCTGAAGTACTTTTACTACGTTTAAAATTATCACTCTCTTTTGATTCAAGAAAATTATCATTTTTTAATTTTTTCACGGTTGTTAGACTTCAAACGAACCATCATTATCCTTAAGGTTGTTAGACTTCAAACGAACCTCATCCATCATTATCCTTAAGGACACTATTAAGATTGTCGGTGCTTTCAAATAAACAATGCCTATGAATCAGGATGAAAGATTATATAAAAGAATATTTAGTTTTAAATGCGCTTACATCGATGCCTTACTTTTTCCCATACCAATATCGTGGAAAGTATTATGATTTTATTCATTCATGTAATGTAAGTAGATTGTACCATATTGCAAACATCTACTCAATTGTTATAGACTATAACTCTAACGCTACGCTATCTTCTCTCGGCGGATTACCCAGATTTCAGGTTGAGAATAATTTAAATTCCTCTGACCTATTTTATCGACCTTTACTAAAATTGCCACTGTATTAACTTAATTGTTACGACTTACAATACATATTCATTATATTGTGCATCACCACCCGTAAACGCTGCCATAATATATTGTGCCTTGCCACCACCAAAAGTAGATATAATATTTCCTATCTTGGTAGAATTACATTTATTTGATCCTTTTTCTTTTGCTTTGTTTACCGATGGTAACAAATACCAAGTGTAATGATATATATATATATATAAATATATATATATATATATATATACACATTTAAAAATAAATCTCTATTTTTTTAGTTTAAAATAACGTAGACATAAAAAATGTCACCAACAGATTGTCTCATTGTTATTTCTTAATTGATTACACACCACAAAACAAAAAATGACTTGCTTGTGTAATAGAATGTGAGTATGGATTATTTTTATGAAAAAAGTGTTTTCTTTTTTGAACCTACTGCAGTTTTATTGCTGCTTAAGTGTTTCAAGTGCATGTTTAGGGGCAACTTCCAATGCAATTTTCTGCGTGAAGACCGGAACTAACGAACAAATATATTTTTGACAGAGTGGATTTATGGGAACGCAGTAAAAGATGTTCGTAAAAATTAACAGATAAAATAATCATCAAAAGAGTTAGCGATGAAGACTAGAGCGAGAAAAAAGAGAACAAAATCAATAATAGCATGCACGAAGTAAGCTTATATAATTGTAGAAACTGAAATGAAGAAGATAAAGGAGAAATTATAGAGGAGACAGAGTCCGCTCGTTACCATTAGCATCACCACCGCAAATCTGCATTTCAACGATAGTCCATTGTTCGAAAATAATTATTCAATTCATGTATATACCTTTTTGAAGCAACTTTTTCACTTAAACTACAAACTTGAAACTTTGTATCTAAAGCAAAGAAGAAAAAAAAAAAAAAAGAATATATATATATATATATATATATTCTTGTTAAAAAATAGACTTGTATTTGCCGCTGCAATTGAACAAATTAAGTTCCTCCCCATGGCGTTCATCACAACGCGCACAATGAAGGGGTCGTTCTTAATCATGTCGCAAATAGTGTAGCTAAACTCGACAACTCCACGACGGTTCTCGTTACTATACAACTCTAGAACGCTCGCGTTAACCTGAAAAGAACTTGGCAGTCTTCAAAAGTTTCTAATAGATTGTACATGCAATTCACGAATTTTTTTAAATTGAATTTCAAATTTCATTCGTACTCAGTAAATTCTTCCCTCTCGACGACACTTCATTTGGCTGTTCATAATCAGTATAATTTCTTTTGTAAACCTTTATCTCCTATTTTAAATATACAGTACTTTTATCCATTTCTTAAAAAAATAACATAATGTAATTTATCTTGTTACAGTCTAAATTAGCAATATTCCTGCTCTAACTTTGCCCGCTCTAATCACATATGTCGCTCAAAGGTATCCAACCATTTTTAAAAGAATCTATCTACCATTCAAAACATACCACTTCCCACTTTAATGATTACCAAAACACATAGTTTAAAATGAACTCAATTTTTTAATTTTTCTCTGTATTTCATTATGAACACATAAAAAAATAATTTGTATTTTATGTGGAAAATCATAACATCTTTCCATAATCTTTTTCTCATTTGTCTAAAAAAAATTATAGTCCCACCAAATTGTAGTTTAGTCATTATCAAGCAGATAAAAATCAAAATAATTCAATAAATTCCAGTAAAAGTAACAATAAAACGACTTATTACATTATTTCGTGAAATAAATAAGTTTTTTTTTATTTTAGAATTGAGTAAAATTCTTTCTTATAACAATAAAAAATAAATTTTCTCTCTTAAATAGCAAAGAATGATAAAATTTAAAATCCTCGAAACTACCAAAAATGGAAAATAACCACAAAACCTCACTCAGATATTGAAGAAAATTAATTTGCATCAGTTTGTGATTTAGAGATTCCAATCTCTTTTCTGTGATTTCTAATCTCTTTAGCTCTCTGCTTGACCTAGAATAATGATTTACTTGTGTCCACAATTTCAAATTTGCGATCTGTTATTGGGTAAGGTAATTTGTTGTATTTGATGGTTAACAGCAACGTACTATTGGAATATACTAATAAAATCTTCGTTCAATTAATAAAAAATAACTATGTGCCAATTAGTCTCACACATCGACGAGTTTGTACTTCATTAAAATTCAATATTCGCATAAAGTGGTGGATACATTAATAAATTATTAATCAAATTAATAATTTATTAATTAATTAACTAGCTTTGTGTAACAACTAGATTAATAAGTTAATATTTTTACAGATTTTTTTTTTCTCTGTCTGTTAGGAAATTTTAAAAACTTTTTTTCTTAAAACAAGTAAGTATAGATTTCATTTACGCTAGTTATGTATTTACAACATTAACATCAATGAGTGGTTGCCTATTTTTAACAATAAAGTCACATAACTAAAAAAACGCAATTTATGAATTCCTTAAAAATAATTTTACATATTTAAAAATTATTTATAGTAAATAGTTATGTGAATGAGTGTGCTCATTATTATGGGTTGATAATTCCAATAATTCAATATTTAAATTGCTGTGTAGTATAGATTTCATTCCCGTTAGTTATGTAATTACAACGGTAACATTAATCAGTAGTTCCCTATTTTAGTGGCGGAAATATAACAATAAAGTCACTTAACTCAAAAAACACAATTTATCAACACCTTAAAAATAAATTTACTTATTTAAAAATTATTTACAATAAATAGTTATTAGAATGAGTGTGCCCATTATTATGGGTTGATAATTCCAATAATTCAATGTTTAAATTCGAATTACGTAATTTTATTAATTATGGCATTTAATTTTGAAAATGCGATGTTACAAGAAAATATGGAGATGTGTATTTTGAATCTTTTTTAGATTTTACGCATTTATACCTCTCCGCCAACTGTATTTTAGTTGGTTAGTAGAAGAATTGTTTTGTATAAATATAAATATATTCTTACACACGTAAGAATATGCACAATGCAATTATATTAAACAAACAATAACAAAAATACAAACAAACAAGACAAGCTGATCGAATTAAGGCTATCTTTATAAAATACTTAAGTTACTTACAGTTGTGTTGCTAGACAAGGCCTGAAGTGTGGTGGCAGTGATGCTGGTAGAACACGGCGGAAAACATTGTTGTGAAATAAAGTATGAATAGGACTGTCAGAAACACGACGGAAAACATTGTTGTGAAATAAAGTATAAATAGGACTGGCAGAAACTTAAAGAACTTAGAGAGTTAGAACGCCAGAATGGAATAGAAAAATCGTTGGTTTTGACTTATTTCAAGAATAATAATTTAAAGAATAACTAATCCACCATGAGTTTAAGAATGATTGTTTATTTTCTATACATTATCATTAGATTAGAAGATTATTTTAATTGTTTATTCAATAATAAGGTTTCGTTAACAAAATGTTCAAAGTTAAAAAAAAATTAATGTAATTCACATTCAGTGCACGTCTTATTACGTGTAATATAATTTTAAGTATCATGAACTTATATGTTAAAACATTACATTACGCTTAAAATGTCAATTAAGTTTTTTTTCTTCAATAAGCCTTTTCAAGTAACTGAAACTCACGCTAAAGAAATTCAATACAAATAATTCTATTAGTCCTATCAATCGAGCTAATCTGCATACAATTTTATGTATATATTAACTTATATATTCATATTTTAACGTGAGAATAAATCAGCCATAATAAATTTTTAACCAGATAAAACTTAATCGGTAATTAATACAAATATAACACAAGATGTTGTAATTCTATGAAGTGTCTCTAAAATTATATTAAATTAATTTAAGAAAATCACATAACCGTTTTGTATTGCGGTTGAGATTATTTAATTTCAGCCTATAGCCATTATATGCTTCAATTAAAAACTTCAAGTCGTTCAAGTTTACTTCATTTAATTACACTCAATACACCATTTCATCTTTAATTTATCTAAGCTCAAAACTCTCATTAAACAGTGTGAATGAGGAAAGATATCGGTACTGAAAGTTGGTTCTCGCGAGAGTCTCTTAGTATCTTCCGAATATCATTAATTATGCTAATGCTTTCATAGTCACGCTAATTACGTCTGCCTTTGTCAGGGCTCTACCGCCGCTCGCATCGCTGCTCCAGTGCGGAATCAACGAATAGATTTTGCCTCGGGTTTCATGTTTGCTTCGACGTCCGGTCCTAACGGATACATTTACTATGTAATTCGGGTCGCAAAAATCGATTTGACTCCACTCCTGGTAGACTTTGTGCATCTGCGTAATTAAAAACACTTTTTAATTTTGTTACACCATTTGTGGCTCTTCGGCATTCAACAAGGATTGAAAATATTCTTATTTAAATGGTTTTCGGAAGTAATATGGCACATTACCTAATATCGTTTTTTTTTAACTAGCCTTTGCGCGCAGCTCCGCCTCACTTATAATAAGGAAATTGAAATAGCTTGTCTTAACGTTTAACATTCGTTGCCGTGCAGGGCGGCGCCGCGTATTCTTGAATTGGTATTTTTATTTCTTAATTATATATGATATATGGCGAAACGGCTGTTATAATTGCACAGAGTTTCAAAAATGCACATTCTTAAATTACTTGGCACCGACTGCAAAATTAAACAAAATAAATATTTTTGTAAATATATCAATCCATTCAATTCAGGTTTTATAAATATATCAACTCAAATAGCAATCCAATAACTTAGTTTCACAATTAAATGAAACTACGTGATGCAGTGTTATTTCCTCTTTCTTTAAGTTCTTTACCACGACCTAGGTTTCGTTGTATTAGAACATCTTCAGATGGCCTGTTAGCAAAGAATTGTGAATAAGTAATTTCTACAAAATTAACACCAAATATATTCAAAACTTAATTTCACTTAGAATTAAATCTCTTTTTGTAACTTCTAACTGCGTTTTTATTGTATATAAACTTCTATTTTATTTTCTAAATATCGTATTTGCATCGCGAGTAGGGTAAGTATATAAATATTGCAAAATATCGTATCGATTTGCGATTTGGTGAGTTTTAGTAACTATTTTAGCCTATTAGTACTTTCTTTTTGACGTTTGTCACTTATTTTTGTAAAAGTAAAATATAATATTTTGTGTTCATTTTTCTTTTTAATTTTTTTTTATTTCATCCTATTTAGTTTAAGTAATCGAAGAGAAAATAGGTTTAGAGCGGAAATCAAATCATGATATGCGTATGCAGTTTAACAGAAATAATGTGTTCATAGAAAAACAAACAACGTCACGAATACATAAGAGAGCATGCTCGCTCTACTCACAATGATGAAAATGAAGAAAAACGCAAAATACATCTATCCTCAATGCATGAACATCCTTGTGAAACGACAACTTTAGAAAGAGTGGACCAAGTTCAAAAACGTATTAATTCTTTACAAGAACATGGCCGTTAATCTACGTCAGCTGAAATTTTGGACCAAACTTAGCAACGACTTACCGTTTTGTAAAAATCTACTAGAGCATATAGGGCAACCAAAATCGATAAGCACGCTCAGTAACCACTTTTACCATTTTGCATTACGCCGCTTTGATCAATGTTTTAGAGTTAACAAAACTGAAGAATTACGAGGAAACACCTTATTTGAGACGTGAAAGAGGATAATAAGAGACGCGCGAGTGGGCTTCTCAATATATAAATGATATTTCCTCATTTTTTTAACTTATATTTGTCGCAAAAATATGATTTAAAAAATTTATATTTTTGTGAGAATTCATGCGCCATTCATCAGTTTTTGAACCAAATCAATAAAAATAAGAGTGGTATCTTAATGTTTTATTCACTTAAACCTTTCCTTAAATATGAATATTCCAGGGGTAATATACACACATATGTATGGCTGAAATAGATAACTTCTTTTTTGATGTAGTTCCAAATATATCTGGAGATAAATAAAGAAAGATTAGGAAGTCCTGGAAATGCAACTGTGCATTCTATACGCGTGTTATAGAATTCACGTGACACACTTTCGCCACAACAATTGCGCGCCACTGTGAAGAATTTTCGAAAAATACAATAAAATATTCTCCGTTCAATTGATATAATCCTATCTTCTAAGTCCTTATCGAGAATTTGCATTATTCACATCCCAGTTATTGAGAAATAAGACCACTCCAAACTTAATAACATATTATTTGGATTGCACTAACTATTACTATTTTCTGAGTTTTTACTTTTATACATTTACTTTATTTTAAAACTTGCCGATATCAACTTATTTACAGAATATCTGAAATGGGATTTGACAGGTCCTTGCACGGTCATTTCCAAGTATTGGTACTGATGTACCGGTGCTTGTAAACAGTTTTTGAAGTCCCATGATAATAAACTCGTTTAATTACAAAGGCGATGTTTATCGGAAATAAATTTGGTCTCTTCTATTACCAAGGTATCATGCAGGCTTCGATGCATATAGTCGTCCATAATCGAGTTAGAATTTGTATGCCTAAGTTATATATTTTTAAATGTTAAGAAAAACCTTTGGTGTTATATCGCTTTTCTCATAGAATAAAAGAAAAGGAAACAGAAAAAGGAAAAATAAGATAATATAATTGCAGGAAAGATAAATTATGTTAATACCAAATGACATATTAATCAATTAGTAGTTATAATAAATTCATTAAATTATATTGTAAAACAAAAAAAATATAATTTTTCAAATGAGCACATTTCTTTTCTTTCACACTTGTACCAAAAGTTGATTAAACACATATCATACATAATACATCGATCACGGTTAGCTATGACTTTAACATGATTTATTAAGCAAAACTATAGTAATAGGAGAATAATATACTTTTGTGTTATTTTTTTTTAATAATAACATTTCTATTATAAATTATCTACCTAATTTAATTTCTATATCAGGACATTGAGTTAACTTGAATATTTGAGTTTGAATATTTAAACGTCTACAATGAAATTTATTTGTTTATTTATTTCTTCAACAAGACATGTCTCCCTTCATTTCTCGTATCATTTAATGCCTACAACGGCTAGACGGGTTGGCGATCGCAAAGTGCAGGTTTTCGTGCCAGTTGCACTGCTGCCCGTTAATCGTCCGTAAAATTTTACCTAAGCGAATCAAAATATCAGTCCAGAACCACTTAATGAGCGGTCGGGAGTGAAACATGGGCGTCTCCGCGGTGCTCTACGCCATCTGAGGTCGTAAGCCTTGTGATCAGTCCGATGCACTACTATAATAATTATCTTTATTTATATTGAAGGAATATAGTAAAAGACATCATACAAAAAACTTCCATATTCTCACCTGATAAATGCAAGATCTCTCTTTAAAATTCCGTACCTCAAAAACATAACCATTCTTAGATCACATGCGTATCAGTCTAGCATAGCCATTTTAGTCAGAAACCGTATAACGTTGAGACTTGAAATGTATAGGTCAATACGTGAAGAGGAACTTTAAACCTCTTTTTAAGCATATTGCGCGCACGGAGGAATTCGAGATTTGGCACAGTTAAAGTCCATATGGTTTTTTTTTCAATAACTACTAACATTAATTTTAAATTTAATGGGTATAGTGGCGAATTAATGCAAACAACACATGCTAATGACGTATTTGTACTGACGATCTCAGCTGATACATGTAATAGAAAAAAAAAATTTAAATGTATTATGATAAAGGTATACTCTTTAACAAGGGAACATCAGTAACGTTCAAACTTAAAAATTTAATGAATTACGGTTGAATTTTGATCACTGGGGGACCACTAGTAGTAATAAATTACATTAACCTGTACATATCTCGATAGCTCATATTCAGAAATATTTGCATAGAAGTTTTGGAGAAAGCCAATCAAATACTCAAAAACAAAAAAAAATTAATTGCCTATAAATTGAGGGGTATCGTTTTAAAGAACTTGTTACAAATATCTCAACAAATGTTTATTTCATAATTTTATATAGTGTGGAAAATATACCTCTGTATTTATGTTGAAAAACTGAAAAATATACCTCTGTATATATGTTGAAAAATATGCAAAAAATAGGTCATCTCCCCTCCTTCTTCTGAAACTACTGATCTAAAATTATGAACAAATAAGATTTTTAAAGCTTTAAAATACCAATTAAATATTAAAGAAAGACATAGGTAACTAACATATCATCAATAACTTATAGGTATTTAATTCCTGCCAAGCTCCAAACTCTATTGAGGATTTCTTCAATAGAGAATGTGTTAGCAATATTTATAAATTTCCTTCATCAATGCCATGAGCTTTTATTTCTGCTATATATATATATATATATATATATATATATATATATATATATATATATATATATATATATATAATCTATGTACCCATTTTTGGATATTATGCTAAAAATTAAATGCCCTCTAACATTTAGAATACCACTGTAAAATTTAGAATGATTTTAGCAGTATTATGGATGTCTCCGACTATCGATTATCGATGTCAAAACTTTATCAGAAATGAAATTTAAAGGAAAAAACCTACCAAAATGTAGTCAAGAGGCATATAACCTTTCATATATTTTTTTATTCTGTAAGAAGTTACTTGAAGAAAATTCTGAAAAATTAAGTTCCTCGCGCCCTATTTTTTAAATGACAACAAAAATAAATAAAAAATCTCAAATATTTATAATAATGTAAAAATTATATAGGAATAATATAATTTAAATTTGAATACTAATTTTGATTTTAAAAATAGTTAAAAAATATAAACATGAAATTAGTTCAATATCCACTTTTTGCAACAAATGTTATATAAACAAAATCGATACTGAATGAGTTACACCGTAGGGAACTCTACGTTTTAAAAGTACCACCATACTTGTAATAAACTCACTATTTTCATATAAATTTAATATAATCAAAGAAAATAATACTAAAGAAAAAATGTAATAAACACCACAACCGACCAACATTCTATGAATATTGAAAATCCATAAAATACTTATAATACTAGCTTTATATATGCTATATAATTAAGATATAATTTCCCAGAACCTCGTGAAATAATTTTTTAACAATCGTAACAAAGTACTATCGGCCCTCATAAACATTAGGGCATTATATTAATTTCACCATAATGTGATCGTTATCTTTAAATTACTTAACAATCATTACCTTTATATTTTTGTAAAAAAATAGTTGATAAAATGGATTGCGTGGTCAATGAAAAATGCCACATTACCCTACGAGCCGGTGACAATTTTAGTATAGGTATTTTACTAAAAATATTCTCAGTTAAAAAAAACTATAAGATTTATTATTATTGCCATAAATCTCTCATAATCTTCAGATAAACATCTAGTAAACACATTTTGGTTGTGATAGTTTCGAAGATGAAAGTCTCAACTCTTTTATGCAAAATTCCAAAAAAATATCTTGTTTCTGTCAATTTAAAGATCGAGTTGATCATTAAAATTGGATCTTATAAACACGATATATGAACTTAATAAACTCGATTACCTAATTTACCTCCTTTAAAATTTCTATATAAATATTTCAAAGTATTAATTTGTAATAAATAAGCGGATTGTATGTTTATTACTTCATTAGACGATTTCTGAGAAAAACTACTGTGACAGATAATCAGTGGGACGGTCTGGTAAGTTATAAGTGTTTTTTCATTTTTTCTATATGAGTTGCAAAACCCTCAAAATAATAATTATTAGGTTAATTTTGTGAGTTAAAACTTACCTAGCAATTACTATTATCTATATTCCACATCGTTAAATTAATACTTAACACAATTAAATGAAACTACGTGATGTAGTATTATTTCTACTTTCTTTAATTTCTTTACCACGACCTAGGTTTCGTTGTATCACAACATCTTCAGGTGGGATATTAGCAAAGATAATATTTAACAATAAATCGAAATTATAAAATGATGAACATTTATAATGATAATGTTACTTATTGGCAGCCAAACACAAATTACCTTGATTCCTACTCAGACGCAAGATTCTCAATCACCTATCATATGTTAAAACCCGATGATTGACACGGTTTTTCAAAAATCGTGTTTCTAGGGTATAATCAGTCCACTGTATAAATTCAAACTGGCCTGAGTACTTACATACGTAATATAACAATAATTTTAAGATGACCCGCAAAAACGTCATAACCGTTTAAATCAAATGATTTTTTTTAATTAACTGCTATTTATAATATATAGAAAATTAAAATCGCCACGGTGGTGGGCTCGGGTGGTGGATGGTATCTTTTTTCCAAATCCTAAAAGGAAACTTTTTTATGGGTGGCCCAATTAAAAATTTAATTCAAAATGATGAAATTATTCGGAAAGTCCAGGAACTTTATGAAATAAGCCAAAAGCCGAGTGAGTCGGAATGTATGTTTAGTTTGACTCATTCTACCCCCTGCCCCATCTATAAAATATACACTTAGTATAAGAATTAAATGAATTAAATTTACAGAACCCCTATGTCGAAATGACATTGGATCGATCCAAGAGCTTTAATAAAACCTTGTTTTCAGAAAAAGCTCACTTTCGTCTAAACGAGCAAATTAATAAATAGTTATGAGTTGTTACCTAATCATGTTTTTATAAGTCATCACAAACTTTATTTCTTCTCAAATTTATAAATTATATTGAAGATTTTTTGGAAGAGGTGAAAGTTCTACATCATAATATTATCGAAGATACGATATTGAATGTAAACCGAATATACTCAAGAGGGTGGGGAGGGGAGAGATCAGTGTTAATAACACGTACACCTTTTTCTTTGAGGTCTGACTTGAGATGACAGCAAATTATGGACAGAACTTAAAGATGTCCAGGTTAGAAATGAAGAATAGCTACTTCTCTCTTGACAACTTTTAATATTATTAGCTAGAGAGTGAGTTCACTTAACAACCTAACCAGGTTCTCCAGTATTAGAGAAGAAAACCAGAAACGCCGTCTATATATAAAATAGGCAGAATATACTTTAAGTATCGGTTTCAGCCATATTTCGGTTCTTGCGCGGACGAATTTAAACTGTTAAGTACGAGTAGAAATAAATTTAAGTGTAAATAGAATTTATATTAAAATACTAAATATATATATATATATATATATATATATATATATATATATATATATATATATATATATATATATATATATATATATATATATTATTCTTCATCCAAATATATTACCTAGGATATTTTTAAAAAACGCAAGAAAAAAGTGTGAGGCTCATCCACAAAGCTCACAAAATACAGTGCAACTTCTTTACATACGTGGTTCAAATATATGCACCTTTTTACCCCTTATCTTCTAGTTTCTCTCTTCTCTTCTCATCCGTAGCCCTATACTTGCATTCTTCCTCACTCAAGCATTACACAATTTCAACGTGACAGAATGACTCAGATGTGATTAAACAAGTTTCACTTCCAAAACCACCAAGGACCAGACTAATCACTTAGGCAAATCAAATTCTGTCTTCACAATCAAATCCTAGATTTCATCAGGCACCAGAGTAATTATTAAAACAAATGAAATTGTCATTATAATTTATTAATACAAGATGACCGAAATAATTTACTTGCTAGTGATTTTTTTTTCAGATGCTAGCATGATTTTTTTTCAGTTTGTTGACCAAACTGTTTAAAAAATTAGGAGTGAGGTTATACTGGAAATAATTTTGAAGGCTTTTGTCGGAAAAAAAATGCCCCAAAAAAATAAAATAAAACATAAGTCACGAAGAAATTTTCTTTGACGTATTTCTTAAAATCCCAAATACAACAATTCAAAACTTCCATGGAAATATATTATATATGCTTTGTAAGATTTTCAACATTTCATTTCTTTTCATACTAAATTTTAAGTTTGTGAAATAATTTACCACTTTTTGTTCGTTATTGGAGATGAGTTCTATTAAAATCTAGCTGAGATTATTTCAAAACTAAATGTTGTCATTCTGTGATGGTAAATTAACCACTAACTATGATTGAAGACAAATGACATTTTTGCAGAAAGTTGACATTACAATCGGATACTACCTGTTGTTCAAATAACGTCTCAGAAATATTTTTAGGTTAATTTTAATTTGACAGCCATTAGTATTAAATATATTAAATATACATGTAATTGCTTTGGCCCGATGTTTCTTTTTTATGGTTTTGTACTGTCTATTGTACTTGTTTATCGATGAGATCAGCCAGCTTGTTATAAAACTCTTAAAAATTCTTTGCTTCATTCTGCCGCCATATGAAATGAAGTTTCTCCAATCTAAGATAGCTATAGTTCAGGATATCGTTCCACAAAAACTATGATACAATCTTTTCCTTCTTTTCGGTGTTGTTAAGTCTGTGTGAGTCTATTCTAATGTTAGCATACGGACGTCTCTTGTCGTATATCCAAATAAGTACGAATATGTTTCTAAATTGTGATTTATCATTGCAGACTCAACTAAAATCAACTCAACTAAAAAATCCTAACTTTTGCTAAACACAGACGAAAGAATATTTTGTTAACTGAGATAAATATAAATACACGTCACTTAGTAACTAGGCTGCTCTCGTTACAGTTGCCTTCAGAGGGAAGCAGTAGAGACTTTCACGCGTATCTTTTGGTTATTTCTCTGGTGTGTTTGAGAAACATTGGTTATTCAATGAAAGCAACGATCCAATGTTAGCACCGAATTCGACGTAAATAAAATGGGTAATTCATAGTTTTATATTCAGAATTAAGAAGTTATTTACAACACTAAATTACATGTATATGTACATAAAAGTTAACTCGATAGTGTTGACGAGTGCTACGTAATTGAAAAAGTTAGTGTATTTAAGTTAGCTGATTACTTTTCAAATGCTAATGTGAATATATTTTCGTATAAAAAAAATTAATTGACTATTAATGTTCAAGATAAATTTAAATTACTGGTTACATGAAAGTTACCTAACATGTTAAAATTTAATTATGTTATTGATTGGATAGAAAATTGATGCAGATAAAATTGTCAGCATAAGAGTGCTCTTAAGTAAATTTTAGGACAATGTCCAAAAATATGGAACTAAGTACATTTTAGTACAAGGTACAAGAATATGGAATAAGGACAATGAGAATGCAAGAATGCACTTCAGAAATGTTTTCCAATTTGTTAGGTCATTTAATATGTTTATATATTCGTTTGATACATTGATAGTTCACCATATTTAGACTTAAAGAAACTATAGTACAAAAACGAATGGGTATTAAATAAGATGGTCGCTAATTTTAACTTTATGCTTATTTATTTATCTTCAGTATTTCTATCTTCTATTTGTCAACATTACTTATATTGACAAATACATAGACTTATCCTGTATAAAAATACGTTCTCTATAATACACATACCTAAAACCCTTAGTAAAATGGGAAGATATTCTTTGTAATTTTTCCATGATATTTTACAAATTCTAAAATAGAAAATTTGAAAATAAACTTTGTCGTTCTTTTCGCAATTATAAAGAATCTGGATTAAACTTAATTTAATTTCATCAGAAATACACGAAAATATCGCCACAAGAGTTTGTACTTTATATGATAAATATGGAAATTTTAATATAAATATCGGAATATGAAAGATGAAATATTTAGTAACTAAAGAGAGAATCTATCAATGAAGAAATTAAAAATGGATAGATTTATCGTACAACTTTATTATTTAAAATTGCATTGACCTAAAAGAGCGTTAATAGTTGGAAAATCAAACCATTTAAATGATAAATATGGAAATTTTAATATAAATATCGGAATATGAAAGATGAAATATTTAGTAACTAAAGAAAGAATCTATCAATGAAGAAATTAAAAATGGATAGATTTATCGTACAACTTTATTATTTAAAATTGCATTGACCTAAAAGAGCGTTAATAGTTGGAAAATAAAACCATTTATATGATAAATATGTAAATTTTAATATAAATATCGGAATATGAAAGATAAAATATTTAGTAACTAAAGAGAGAATCTATCAATGAAGAAATTAAAAATGAATAGATTTATCGTACAACTTTATTATTTAAAATTGCATTGACCTAAAAGAGCGTTAATAGTTGGAAAACCAAACCATTTATATGATAAATATGGAAATTTTAATATAAATATCGGAATATGAAAGATGAAATATTTAGTAACTAAAGAGAGAATCTATCAATGAAGAAATTAAAAATGAATAGATTTATCGTACAACTTTATTATTTAAAATTGCATTGACCTAAAAGAGCGTTAATAGTTGGAAAACCAAACCATTTATATGATAAATATGGAAATTTTAATATAAATATCGGAATATGAAAGATGAAATATTTAGTAACTAAAGAGAGAATCTATCAATGAAGAAATTAAAAATGAATAGATTTATCGTACAACTTTATTATTTAAAATTGCATTGACCTAAAAGAGCGTTAATAGTTGGAAAACCAAACCATTTATATGATAAATATGGAAATTTTAATATAAATATCGGAATATGAAAGATGAAATATTTAGTAACTAAAGAGAGAATCTATCAATGAAGAAATTAAAAATGGATAGATTTATCGTACAACTTTATTATTTAAAATTGCATTGACCTAAAAGAGCGTTAATAGTTGGAAAATCAAACCATTTAGATGATAAATATGGAAATTTTAATACAAATATCGGAATATGAAAGATGAAATATTTAGTAACTAAAGAGAGAATCTATCAATGAAGAAATTAAAAATGAATAGATTTATCGTACAACTTTATTATTTAAAATTGCATTGACCTAAAAGAGCGTTAATAGTTGGAAAACCAAACCATTTATATGATAAATATGGAAATTTTAATATAAATATCGAAATATGAAAGATGAAATATTTAGTAACTAAAGAGAGAATCTATCAATGAAGAAATTAAAAATGAATAGATTTATCGTACAACTTTATTATTTAAAATTGCATTGACCTAAAAGAGCGTTAATAGTTGGAAAACCAAACCATTTATATGATAAATATGGAAATTTTAATATAAATATCGGAATATGAAAGATGAAATATTTAGTAACTAAAGAGAGAATCTATCAATGAAGAAATTAAAAATGAATAGATTTATCGTACAACTTTATTATTTAAAATTGCATTGACCTAAAAGAGCGTTAATAGTTGGAAAACCAAACCATTTATATGATAAATATGGAAATTTTAATATAAATATCGGAATATGAAAGATGAAATATTTAGTAACTAAAGAGAGAATCTATCAATGAAGAAATTAAAAATGGATAGATTTATCGTACAACTTTATTATTTAAAATTGCATTGACCTAAAAGAGCGTTAATAGTTGGAAAATCAAACCATTTAGATGATAAATATGGAAATTTTAATATAAATATCGGAATATGAAAGATGAAATATTTAGTAACTAAAGAGAGAATCTATCAATGAAGAAATTAAAAATGAATAGATTTATCGTACAACTTTATTATTTAAAATTGCATTGACCTAAAAGAGCGTTAATAGTTGGAAAACCAAACCATTTATATGATAAATATGGAAATTTTAATATAAATATCGGAATATGAAAGATGAAATATTTAGTAACTAAAGAGAGAATCTATCAATGAAGAAATTAAAAATGAATAGATTTATCGTACAACTTTATTATTTAAAATTGCATTGACCTAAAAGAGCGTTAATAGTTGGAAAACCAAACCATTTATATGATAAATATGGAAATTTTAATATAAATATCGGAATATGAAAGATGAAATATTTAGTAACTAAAGAGAGAATCTATCAATGAAGAAATTAAAAATGAATAGATTTATCGTACAACTTTATTATTTAAAATTGCATTGACCTAAAAGAGCGTTAATAGTTGGAAAATCAAACCATTTAGATGATAAATATGGAAATTTTAATACAAATATCGGAATGTGAAAGATGAAATATTTAGTAACTAAAGAGAGAATCTATCAATGAAGAAATTAAAAATGGATAGATTTATCGTACAACTTTATTATTTAAAATTGCATTGACCTAAAAGAGCGTTAATAGTTGGAAAACCAAACCATTTATATGATAAATATGGAAATTTTAATATAAATATCGGAATATGAAAGATGAAATATTTAGTAACTAAAGAGAGAATCTATCAATGAAGAAATTAAAAATGAATAGATTTATCGTACAACTTTATTATTTAAAATTGCATTGACCTAAAAGAGCGTTAATAGTTGGAAAACCAAACCATTTATATGATAAATATGGAAATTTTAATATAAATATCGGAATATGAAAGATGAAATATTTAGTAACTAAAGAGAGAATCTATCAATGAAGAAATTAAAAATGGATAGATTTATCGTACAACTTTATTATTTAAAATTGCATTGACCTAAAAGAGCGTTAATAGTTGGAAAATCAAACCATTTAGATGATAAATATGGAAATTTTAATATAAATATCGGAATATGAAAGATGAAATATTTAGTAACTAAAGAGAGAATCTATCAATGAAGAAATTAAAAATGAATAGATTTATCGTACAACTTTATTATTTAAAATTGCATTGACCTAAAAGAGCGTTAATAGTTGGAAAACCAAACCATTTATATGATAAATATGGAAATTTTAATATAAATATCGGAATATGAAAGATGAAATATTTAGTAACTAAAGAGAGAATCTATCAATGAAGAAATTAAAAATGAATAGATTTATCGTACAACTTTATTATTTAAAATTGCATTGACCTAAAAGAGCGTTAATAGTTGGAAAACCAAACCATTTATATGATAAATATGGAAATTTTAATATAAATATCGGAATATGAAAGATGAAATATTTAGTAACTAAAGAGAGAATCTATCAATGAAGAAATTAAAAATGAATAGATTTATCGTACAACTTTATTATTTAAAATTGCATTGACCTAAAAGAGCGTTAATAGTTGGAAAATCAAACCATTTAGATGATAAATATGGAAATTTTAATACAAATATCGGAATATGAAAGATGAAATATTTAGTAACTAAAGAGAGAATCTATCAATGAAGAAATTAAAAATGGATAGATTTATCGTACAACTTTATTATTTAAAATTGCATTGACCTAAAAGAGCGTTAATAGTTGGAAAACCAAACCATTTATATGATAAATATGGAAATTTTAATATAAATATCGGAATATGAAAGATGAAATATTTAGTAACTAAAGAGAGAATCTATCAATGAAGAAATTAAAAATGAATAGATTTATCGTACAACTTTATTATTTAAAATTGCATTGACCTAAAAGAGCGTTAATAGTTGGAAAACCAAACCATTTATATGATAAATATGGAAATTTTAATATAAATATCGGAATATGAAAGATGAAATATTTAGTAACTAAAGAGAGAATCTATCAATGAAGAAATTAAAAATGGATAGATTTATCGTACAACTTTATTATTTAAAATTGCATTGACCTAAAAGAGCGTTAATAGTTGGAAAACCAAACCATTTATATGATAAATATGGAAATTTTAATATAAATATCGGAATATGAAAGATGAAATATTTAGTAACTAAAGAGAGAATCTATCAATGAAGAAATTAAAAATGAATAGATTTATCGTACAACTTTATTATTTAAAATTGCATTGACCTAAAAGAGCGTTAATAGTTGGAAAACCAAACCATTTATATGATAAATATGGAAATTTTAATATAAATATCGGAATATGAAAGATGAAATATTTAGTAACTAAAGAGAGAATCCATCAATGAAGAAATTAAAAATGGATAGATTTATCGTACAACTTTATTATTTAAAATTGCATTGACCTAAAAGAGCGTTAATAGTTGGAAAACCAAACCATTTATATGATAAATATGGAAATTTTAATATAAATATCGGAATATGAAAGATCAAATATTTAGTAACTAAAGAGAGAATCTATCAATGAAGAAATTAAAAATGGATAGATTTATCGTACAACTTTATTATTTAAAATTGCATTGACCTAAAAGAGCGTTAATAGTTGGAAAACCAAACCATTTATATGATAAATATGGAAATTTTAATATAAATATCGGAATATGAAAGATGAAATATTTAGTAACTAAAGAGAGAATCTATCAATGAAGAAATTAAAAATGGATAGATTTATCGTACAACTTTATTATTTAAAATTGCATTGACCTAAAAGAGCGTTAATAGTTGGAAAACCAAACCATTTATATGATAAATATGGAAATTTTAATATAAATATCGGAATATGAAAGATCAAATATTTAGTAACTAAAGAGAGAATCTATCAATGAAGAAATTAAAAATGGATAGATTTATCGTACAACTTTATTATTTAAAATTGCATTGACCTAAAAGAGCGTTAATAGTTGGAAAACCAAACCATTTATATGATAAATATGGAAATTTTAATATAAATATCGGAATATGAAAGATGAAATATTTAGTAACTAAAGAGAGAATCTATCAATGAAGAAATTAAAAATGGATAGATTTATCGTACAACTTTATTATTTAAAATTGCATTGACCTAAGAGAGCGTTAATAGTTGGAAAATCAAACCATTTAAAATTATGCTGTCGATATCCTAAGGGGCTTTTTTATATATAGGAAACGAAACTTCTCCGTCCAAATAAAGAATCTATTAATATTTTATGTGTAAATGATTTATAAATCTTTGAAACAGTTTCGTACATAGTTTTTTCTCACAAGTGTTATTTAAATTAGTCGACCCAATTTTACTTTTTAAAAATAATTTGGTGCAAGGTACCAGGTTTTCAAATGGATATTCCACACTCATTTCCCTCAGTTTTTGGGTTTTATTTGAGACGAGGGAAGATGCAATCGTTGAGCACTTAAGTGCGTTATTTTATTTACTATTTAGTAAATAAAATAACCAAACTTTTGAATCGAATATCGAATTATCTGGCAAAACATTTCTGAAATGTATGCAAAGGTTTTTCATTTGTCGAAATTTATAGAAAGTAATGATGTTTGGAGATGACCCTTTATTTTATTTAACAGCGAGTTTTGGTAACTGTTAATATTCAATAGTTATAAAATGACCCAACAATTTATATTTTTTTACGTTTTTATTCTAATAATCTATATTTTTGGTAGAATTGGCTACATATTGTAAGATGAAATGGAAATTGTATTATTTTTCTAACATATTCCTAATGGTATAAGACCTAACTTATCGATGATAGATACAATAGAACTGTATGAAGGTCACAAATTTTGGTATTCAAATAAAAATTATCGCTGATTATTAAAATACGCACTGCCTTAACATAAAGCACATTATTTTAAAGATAATTTATAAACATGTAATTGCACCGAAATGCCTTTATAATGCGACATTGATACGCATCGAATTCACCAACAAAAATTGTACTCTGCACCTCCAATAATCAAGCATAATTGTATAACTAATCGACATTTCATACTCACGGAAATTAACATAATTTTACTATCGTCTATTGAACTTTCATATATAATAAGTAACCAACTAAGTGTGTCCATATTTCATTCATCGGTGTGGTACGAGTAACCAACTTTCGGTTTATTTGTTGGGAAATATATTTTTTCATTATTTGAAAAATGTTGTTATCTGCACAGCCCCAGCGAAGCATCGGTGAAAGCGTTAAAAAAATTATTTTAGTTATAATCGTCTTAAAACTTACTGAAGCTTCTGTAAGTAAACATAATTCATTTGCATATGCATATATTATCAATACTTATTTTCAGTTCATATATATAAAGAAATTTATAAATGTGTTTTTAACTATAATCTTCGATTATAGAATCAATAAAATGTAAATGAGTGATAGTGATAAATACTGAAGTATATATATACATATATATATATATATATATATATGCATAAAAATATATTAAATATATATATATATATATATATATATATATATATATATATATATATATACGTTAAAGAACACACTAATTTTAAGGAAACATTTTTTTGAGAAATGTTAACTATTAATATATTGTCAAATTGGATATAACGTAAAATTTACCGTAGTTACCATTTCCATGAAGGTAATATTCTTCATACTATGCACCGTGAAAATAATAGTTTACCACGACGAGTAGCATTATCAACACTTATTTGCAATTCAACTCACTTAAGGGATCTCTTCATCACACCTTAGCTAACTGCAATTTTTGGTTATTCTGCTTTAATGGGAAATGAAATAAAATATTAATACGTGGGTAACTACCATTGACTTCACATTGGTGGTAAATACCATTGACTTCACTCAGTGATTTTAGTGATAAAAATAAAAGTATTATTTAGTTTAGTTCGATAAAAAATAAAATAAATATAATGTAGACCTGAGAACTTAGTGTGCAATAGTAACTAATTTGGAGCTTCCATGTTTTAGGTAATGATATTCGTGCCGGAAAGAGTCTCCTTCAAAACTTATCCTGATTCCGGAAAAATATTCGAAAACATGACAATGCGAGTGGGCCGCAACAATCGACGTAGCCCATACGTTCTAAATATTACTTTCGACCTTATTACACCTATGAGTAACAATATTTCTGTGAGTACAATTAATTGAAATATTCGTTATACATCAAAAATAAAATCCGAAAACAAATAGGCAATAAATTTGATTCATTTTCAGTTAAAGTGAAGTTGAACTATTACGAATTTTATTTCACTGTACAATGATTTTTATTAAGATCGTGTCTTAAAAATAAAAAGCTAATAAGCTGTGAAAAAAAACAAGTAATAATATTCAATTATTTCTGGTATATTAGTCACAGTGGACTTTACGAAATAAACATTAGTTTAAATAGAACTTATGTGTGTGTGTGTATATATATATATATATATATATATATATGTGTATACATATATATATATATATATATATATATATATATATATATATATGTGTATATATATATATATATATATATATATATATATATATATGTATATATATATATATATACATATATATATATGTACATCTTATATTTCTTTCTTTTCTCTAAAATGTTGCACTTTAACTCATTTTATAATAAATGAAATATCTCCTGTGGTGGTATTAATAAGGCCTACACATCTGTTGGACCAATGGCTACAGTAGTCCCTTTTAGAAAAAGTTGTCTTACCCTGGGTCATTTAAACATTTAAATGCTCGGTCTTCATGGACGGTTCATGATGAGTTATACGCAGCGATAATAGAGCATGATCTAGACATACTGGCTATAAATTAAACGTGGATTGCAAGCGGTTCGAACACGTGCACCCTCGCCGTGCCCGATTACTCGTTTGCGCACCGCGATCGCACTGTCGGCCGCGGAGGAGGTGTAGCTTTTTATGTACGCCAAGGCATACAGTACCGCGAGATAACCATCCCGAACACAGAGCTTGAGCAACTTTGGATTCGCTTGGAGATGGGTCGCGTCAGCGTGATTGTGGGTACTGCATACCGACCGCCAACTATGTCTCTAGATTTAGTGCTTTATTGCCTGAGCAAGGCGATGACCAGCCTTAACTGCACCGCTGAATACTTTTTCTTCACCGGTGACCTTAATACAGATTTACTGAAACAGGCCGATTCAAGCACCTCCAAGACCATTAACTGGCTGGAGAATTTTGGTTTCAAACAACTCGTGTCTGAGGCGATCAGAATAACTGAACACTCGGAAACTTTAATTTATTTATTTTGTTGTAGTCCGTGTGGTATTAATTTTAATATACTGAATCATCATCGAGTTGTTTGTTTCAGCAGTATCAAAATTTCGGTGGAACAATGTGTCAGTGGGCGACGATATCGACAAAATTGTTAATAATTTTGATACTAGTCGTAATTTAGTAGTAATTTTAATACTTTTGTCGATTTTCGACGCCTATGCACCAGTGAGGGAGCAAACAACGCGCGTCCATTCATCCAAACCTTGGATAACGAACACGATCCGTCTCATGATGCGTCTGCGTGATCGAGCCCGCTCTAAAGCTATTAAATCAAAGAAAGATACACATTTAGATTATTATAAATCGCTGAGAAATCTAGTTATCATAGCTTTGAGACGGGAGAGAAAAGCATATTTTACTTTTTATGTAAACATACATCGTGGAGATAGCAAACATCTGTGGAAAGGCTTGCAAACAATATATCTCATCGGTAAAAGTAGATAAAATGGCCTGCCACACCATCTCTACGATCCAGATCAGATTATCAATCACTTTGCAACGTTACCTTGAGCCGAAAGTGCGGACGCTGAGCTTATTTCTTTTTATGATACCCATTGTTTGGCTGAGGCAAAAATGTGTTTTCAGAAGATGAGTGAAGATATTGTGGCGAAGATTGTATATTCTTTAAAGTCCGAAGCTATCGATGTGGATGGTATCTCTGCACGGATGCTGAAACTAACACTACCATACACCCGTGATTACCAAAATTGTGAATCTGTCGCTCACTTCTTCTACCTATCCGGAGATGTGAAAAAAAGCAGTTGTTATCCCAATAGGCAAGAAAAGTAGCGTTCAATCATTAAGCAATCTTCGCCCCATAAGCATTCTATTGGCAATGTCTAAAATCATAGAGAAAATTGTCTGCAATCAGCTTAAAAGATTTTTAGAATCCATCAAAGCGCTCCCCCTTACTCAATCAGGTTTCCGTGGTAAACACAGTACATTAACAGCACTTCTATCCATTACTAATGATCTCCTATCCTCAGCTGACAAAGGGGAGGCTACTGCTTTCGTACTTTTGGATTATTCACGTGCTTTTGATTGCATAAGTTTGCCACTTTTAATGGGTAAATTACAATATTACGGCTTATCGGAAAGCGCGTGTGAATGGTTTAAAAACTATTTTAAGCGACGGTGTCAGTATGTCAAAGTTTTCGATGGTAGTAAAACTCTTACCTCGAAAGTTCATGCCATTTCTAGAGGTGTACCGCAAGGGTCAATTCTAGGGCCGCTACTTTACCGCCGGGCCGCACTCTGTACACGTTAGATATTTTGAGCAATTTAAAGCAAGTAAAAACTCATTTTTATGCTGATGATACAGAGCTGTACAAATCTTTTCATGTGGCTGATGAAGACAGAGTGTGTGAAAAAGTTAATGGTCGTGTAAACATGCCTTATTGTTAATCCCTTTCAAATCCTGGTTTCTAATTACGGTAAGTAGGGCTCAGGTAGCAAGATCAGGAATACTGAAGCTCACCATAAACGGGCAGTCCATTCCTATGGTGGACGACAAAAATCTAAGCACTTAAATGGACTCACAGCTGAGATTTCATAACCACAAAAATGAAACGTTGCTTTACGCGTCTCAAAACGCTAAGCAGATACCATCCTTATCTCTGTTCCCGTTAGGAAAATTCTAGTCGAGAACTTCATTTTTCCTGTACTCGATTATGGTGATATTGTATACGGCCCGCGTTTACTTTCAAAAACAGCCAATTCAATCCAAAGAATAGAAAATGCATGCGCTCGTTTTTGTTTCGGCATCCCGCGGCGATCCCGTGTATCGCCGTATTTAATGCACAATCGTTGCAGTTATCACACTCTCTGTTTTTTGTGTAGACTTTACACAGAAAAAGAGCCAAAATATCTCTACGATATATTAAACTGGTCCTGCAGTGCTCACAGCCACGTGACGCGCGCCAGAGACCGACTTCTCTTAGTCCCGGAACATCGAACAAACGGTTATCGGGGTAGTTTCAAATTTGCCGCAACTAAAATTTGGAATGACCTCCCTCCGCCCCTGAAAACTGCTGGATCCATGACTACTTTTAAAAGGTCAAACCGTAAGTGGCTTTTGACCCAGCAATTGCAAAGGGAATAAACGGAAAATATCGGCTCTTCGAAATCATTTCATCTAAATTGTATTTATTATTAGCATCTTCTTTTCTTTGTGCTATGTTTCCTCTGTGGGGAATAACGTGTATGTAGTTATATGTCTGTATATAATACCTGTATTAAAAATAATTATTAATATTATTATATATTGTGTATGTGCGTGTATGCGTGTAAACTGTATATGTGTGTGTATATGTATATATGAGTATATGTTTGTATATGTATGTATATCAAGAGATGCTAGATGTAAACCGGCCGTGTCGGTTTTGCTTATATCATAACTGCATAAGCCGAGCTAGTGACCTCTTTGTTGATAAAATATTGAAAAAATTTTAGGTTAAGGCGTGTAACTTAATTTTTAACTTTAATTTTGTCATTAGCCCTCTGAAATTTTCTGTACATGTCTATTACTGTACATGTCGTATTTTATATCCACAAATAAACTATATTATTATATATATATATATATATATATATATATATATATATATATATATATACACACACTTTAAATAAAACCAGAATATCAGCAATAGCAGATTAATATATGGCAGAATATCAGTAACATCTCCCAGCTTCCGTCCCATCGATTTTGGGAAATTCCGAGAGTTTTTGTATTTAATGAAATATGTGAGAAATATTATTGGATAATTTGTTTATACCAATATGTCAATGTCATCTGAGAATCGACAACGCTCAATAAAGCAACCAAAACGGCTAAATTTCAAAACGTACGACAGTAGAAACTGCTATTGACGTTATTAGTGTGTTTATTATTGTGAAAATTAAATTAACAACTTTTACATCACAGAATATGTTAGTCTGGTTTGAAAGGATCTTAAACACGATGGAAATAAAACATATAAAATATAAATATTTCATGTATAAGCAAATTATTTAAAAGCAGTTATAAAATATTGATTTCCACATTTTCTTAACTTTTGTGGCAATTTTAGGACAGCATTGTAGTAGGGATATTGTTGATAAGTTCGCCCAAATTCCATATCCGTCCTCTAAATGTCGTCGCTGTGGTGTATTGGGTTGATCACAAGGCATACGGCCTGTGATGACGCGGCGCACCGCGGAGACCAGGGTTAGATTCCCGGCCGTTCATAGAGCGGGGATGGACGGGTGTTATGGTTGGCTGTGAGAGATTGCACTCGTAGCAATAAGTCCACATATACATTAAAGTAGATAAATAAATTCTTCAAAATATTTTATGCTATAATCAATGTACAATAATAGAAAATGCAAATATTACTGACTCGTTTTATGCCTTAATCTTTTTACATAAAGATGAATGTATCATTTCTGGAATTCCGAAGTAATGAGTACAGACGAGGGGCAATTGAGTTCACATATGGAGTCTGCGATTATGTGGAACGAGGATTCTGTCGAGATCAAATTCTTCAGCATTATGTGAATAGATCTTGTCCATTAGTCGCGGTGAGTAGTATGTTTAACTAATAGATTAAATCTGCAACTAAAGTGTTCAAAATAACCTTCTGATCTTCTTGCCTCTAATTCCAACATCGTCCTATCCTGATCTAAAATGGAATCTAATCTTTCTTTTTGTCTTTATATGATCTTACTTAATTATTTTTTTACATTATGTTGGTAACTAATAAATCAGTCTTCTACGTTCATAAGTTATTTTCATATTTACATGTAATTAATAAAATAAATTTTCAGTTATGTAAACACAATACAGGCACCAGCGTAAATGTAGAAATAAAATTATTTTTTTATAGAATACGAAAATACTCTTTCTCCCGGCGCTATGGGTATATTACGTAATCTCTTTACACACTAAAAGAATTTAAGAGCAATTTTAGTTAATTTTTCTATTCTGTTTGTTGTTTATCTGCCAAAAACCAATCGCTAACTGAACATAATATAGAACATCGCTCTCTTTACATGCCCCAAGAGAGACGTTCGTAAAGTTTTCATAAAATTCAGAAACCACTGAAAGTTAGGTCGGGTTTATTAATGATTACAGGCCGCGTATTAACTTAATCATAAATTTTCACTTAATTCATATAATTAACAAAACATGACAAGTCGAATATATATAGCAACTAAACTATTTGGCTACATATAAAATAAAGTGTTTTTATTAATCTGTTTATGTATAATAATATTATTTTTCAATTAATTTATTGTTTTTCAGCTAATTTGTTATTCGATTAAATTATTGTCTAGTCAAGTTTCTATGAACAAAAATTTTGTAAATTCTTCAAAAACTCCAAGAAGAAGCATAAGCCTTTATAAGATATATTATAAGATAACAAGTTTGTAAACCCTAGTAATTTCACATCATATTCTCCTAATCTTGTGTTTTTCATAATTTGTGATTAGATTTGCGGGAACGAAGTGGAAATTTACTTTCTTGCACAAATTCGTATGCGTCTTTGGATGCATGCTAATGAAAATTCTCAAAGTATATATTTTCTTCTACTGTAGAATATGTGAAGTTAAAAAATAATTTATTTGACTACTTAATTAACACTTCCAATATTACCATATAAATATTTTAAAGTAAAAACTGCAAGATACATGGGTTAACATGATCTATCGCTGTGCCAAATGCAAGTCAGGACTTTCTGCAGAAATCGGTTGTGACAGATAGGTAGACAAATTTAGTACTCTTAAAAGGATCAATTTTTCCTTTTAGGTGTTGAACCATAAAAATGTAATAGCTCATACGTCACCCAATATTATATTATGGCATTTTAAGAGAATCGTTAGGGGGAAAAAGGCGCAAATTTTGCGGCGCGACTATGAAAATCAAAAAATAATCCGCATAATTACGGATTTTTCATCCTTTAGTAAAAAAATATTGGTTATATAATTAAAAATAATTTACACAATCTTTTTTATGCTGTTAATCCTTTACTTTATCCGTTGTCATCCATTTCGTTTCAATTTTGCAAATTACTATAGGAACTAATAAAAATGGCACAATATTTAGTTTGAAAATTGATTGAAGGAAAAATAAACTTATTGAATTATACTTATTGAATAAACTAATGATATGCACTGAAAATTAGCATAATTATTAGCGTATTGACATAGAGGCCTTATTAAAATGTCTTTATTTAATCGGGCCATTGAACGAAAAATACGGAGTGAAAATTACAGCTATTTCTATACATAAAATATTAATTTAAAAAATCTGATTGCTTACTGTTAGGTGAAATTATAAATGTTTAAAATTGTCTACAATAATATTTCAGCGATTTTTTAACATTATGAGACATTCTTTTTAAAAACCCCACAGGGAAAGGCTTCTACTCTTTCCTAAATTATTAATCTTTTACAATTAGTTTAATTAATCTCAATATTAATTTAATTTAATAAATAATTTGCATAAGTAGTTCCCCCGTGAAAACATTATGCACTGCGGTAAATTTGAAAAAATTTCAAGTCACTCAAAACTTACACGTAAAATATAAACGTCCGGGTAACTATTTTGGAATACAGTAAAATCATTCGAAAACATTTGAGCACACTGCTGGTGAATTAAACACAATCAGTGCTACTGCGGGTGACTCTACCCCCGCAACATTATGCGCTTGTAATAATTTCGTGCAGAGCGTTCCCTTTCCCCTTTCCATTTCCTGTATTCATGCGCAAATATATTTCACCAAGAAAATAGGATGCCTTTTATCCTGACCTATTAACTAGCAATATCCTTGTGATTTCAGTAAACGTTAGAAACGTCCCTGCTCCCTTTTCAAAAATATTTGTGGTACAAAATACTTCTATCTAAAGTTTAGATGTCGAGATATTCAGTATTCAATTTAATATGGTAACATTACGATTTCCAGACTAGACAACTCGAGGATATAATTAACATTTTTTTCAGCGTTTAATGCAAGGCAATATTAAATAATGACTCTCAGTTTATTCTCGATTATTTTGCTCAAATACAATCAAATTAATATATAATCGGCATTATAATCTCTTTCAGGGTAGGTATACGATACCCAATCCAACAGAAAATTCGCATTCCGTCTGTAATGCCTATTTTACAGACCTGTATGCAACTTATGTGTTATGAAACGAAAACAAATAAACCAGTTCTTCTTATGCAGGTGTATATTTCAATCAAAGATATAACAGGTGTAAAGGGACGCCGCACGAAAACTTATTTTGACAAGAAATAAATTGTGCCAGTAAAAATTCCAGAACATCTCCGAACGTTCTGAAATGTTGTGGAATGTTTGAGAATAATCTGGAACCTTCAGGAACATACCAGATCATTGTTATTTATGTTATAACATGAACAATAAAATTTATAAACGTATTGTAAAGCTGTTTTTTTTCTCTAAATTTGTGTTATAAAGCTACAATAATTGTTTTGCAACATTTAACATATTTATGAAATCGTGATCAATAAAACTATGAAGTACCAAAGTAATGAGGTGTATAATGAACATAATCACCTGTTATTACTTGAATCAATTCTAAAACTAGTTGCTATATTTTTCACACTAAAAGAATCAAGTAGCTTTACACCCTACTTTTTAGTCCTACCCCTTTAATAATTTTAACCTTACCTTTTTAATAATAAATCCGCCCTAATCGCATTTATTAAAATTAATAAATAAGCAAATGAATGAATCGTTCTATTTATCCACATACACCTGAACAAACTCAAATAAACACATTCCACTGTAAACAAGTTCATTTTAAATATAAACAAAATAGGAAAAAGAAAAACAATATCAACTCGCCTTTCCGAAGAAAGCAATTAGTATTTTAGCTGGTATTAAACCTTAAACATAATATTTATATTGATTATTATTACTAATCTAAGTTTCTTAGAACACTAATTGGAATTCGAAAACTTCTACTTTTCTGTTATGGCAATTTACTTGGTAGATAAAATAACCTATTAAAAGCCAGATAATAACAATTCATTATATCGTTTAGGCGTTCCTTTTATATATATATATATATATATATATATATATATATATATATATACACATATAGATTTTTTACACTTTGAAGTGTTGAAGCAAAAATAATTTTTAGGTTACTTCTCTTAACAAAAAGAGCTATCTCTTCGTTACTCTTTTTTATATAATCAACGTAGAAAGGACAAGCGGTCGTTTAATGGCAACAAAACTGGCTTTACATGGACAGCTGCCATATGCAAAATTAGTCTAATTCATCATAAACTAAACATATCGACAATCGTTTTTATAGAGATATTGTTGTGGGACAGGACTATGGTAAATTAAATGAATCTCTGGAAGATATTTTCATTGAATTGCACACCAATATATTGTATGTGTCGAGCACAAACTTAATTTTTCAAAATTGTAACGTGATTTCGCACCGACACCGTATTTTAGTTGAAAATTCCCATTACCTAAATAAACGAAAGTAGAAGTGAATGGATCCTAAAAGTGACACAAACTGTACCTAGAATGAGTTCTCAGCTAATTAGTTTAGTAAATTTATAAGTTAAACATGCATTGCGTTAAATTTATAAGTTAAACATTTTGCGTAATTATAATGAAATTAATCATTAAATTAATATTAGCAGACCATTAACAACACTTTTTTACTCTTAATTCTGACCTTTTTTATAAAATTTATGAGACAATAATCAACCGAAATGATAATAAATATTGGATTTTAATGGCTACTTTTCTTCATGAAATTTTACACCAATTTCAATCAATATAAACGAAAAATAGCAATATTAAGGAACTGCCATAGAGGCTAGCTTCACAAAGAGAGTAGAATTTAGAAACTCCCCATACTTTCTACCGCACGAAAATAAATATTTCTTAAAGATGGATTGGAATATCGACACTGATATGGACTATATCTCATTTAAACAACCCCTTCATAAGCGAATGCCATTTATGCTTACTCTGTGGGCGACGACATAAAAATAAAAGGGTGTGAAAAATGGATTATTCTAACTCTATTCGATACATAAAATTCTCACTGTCATGGTATTTTCACACGAAAATAAAAAATAATGTGATACTGCAAGTCGTGCCGTTATTTCACAGATACTGCAAGCCATACCGGAAAGAGTCGCTTTCAAGACTTAGAGCCGCACCAAAAATATAATAACACGAATGAATCGAAATGAGCATCGGAGCCCATACCTTCTAAATATTACTTTCGACCTGTTAGTAACAATGTTCCACCGAATAACAATTTTTTAAGTATTTTGTATCATTAAATTAACTTCACGAAAATTTTATATGTATGCACTACTCAATATACAATTAATTTTCTTTAAAAAATGATGGATAATTCTATGACTTCCATTTTTCAATTTTCACACAAAATTTAAATTCTTTAGTAAATAATTTCTAATATAAAAATATACTATGCTGATTGTGTCGATTTTCAAAAAAAAATCCGTCGTAAAATAATAAACTAAGGTGGATCAAACACATGAAAACGCTACATGAGGCTAACTTTATATTTACAGCTTACTTTACGAATAGAACATAAGTTAAATTAGCCATATTGCTTTAATTTTTATTATTAAATGAAATTTTTTTAAAGCTCTTTTGACTAAGGTCAGATATTGTCTATAATATCTAACATGTCAGCTTTTTAACTCAAACTGCAACTGGTTTAGTAGGGATAAAATTGAGCACATCTTTTTCCTCAATTTCTCCTTATAGTCGATTATCATTTTAATTACTTGCTGTTAATTATCAATACCGAAAGAACAAAATTACATTAAAAAATCTCGTAACTGATCGAAATAAAATAGAACTGATGCAAAAATACAGTTCGTCATTTTTATAACAGCATCCTATTTACATATACTCTAATGCGTTTGCTAATTATTTACATATCTGTATGTTGATGGAGTTGACATACGAATATGTAAAAACTTATAGGAATAAATCTTAAATACGCATCTTTAGATTTCGGTGGGTTCAGTATCACAAGTGATATTGGTCACTGAACTGGAAACCGCACATATTCTCGAAAGAATTACGCATAACATTTCCTTGGCGGAATCTAGTTTTGATGGCAAACTTATTGGATAGTTTACGCCGGATCCCCACTTAGTAGTTAGAGGACTTCCTAGAGGAAGGCATGCTTCCTGGCGGAGAAATATGACTTTCCGGAGGCCGTGTTCCACTTCCAACGCTTTCTAAGGAGCTAGCGAATGAATGCAATCGTAGGCAGATTTCAAGTTAATGTAGATAACTTATGTAGATTGTAACTTATGTTGATGTAGATTGTCCTTTTTCCGATTGGGAAAAAATTTGATCCGCCCAGCCTTGTCCTAGCCGGTTTTTCGCTTACTTCTTTCAACTTGAACACTCTTTATGTTTTTGAAGTCTTAATTGTATAGTTTTTATAAAGATTTTGCTGACGATTGAGTGCAATATGATTCCGCTATAATTTTTGCATTGCCGACTGCCACCCATTTTTTGAAATGAGATGGTGACCGATTTCTTCCATATGCCAGATTGTTAAAATAAGAAGATTGAGTAGATTGAGAAGGACATTACTACCAACTTTGATGGCTTCCGCTGATACCCAGAGCTTTCCCATTTTATGAGCCTTTGTCACTGCTATAACATCCACTAGTTGGGTTTAACAATGACCACTGAACTATCAAGTTGATCAATCCTGGATAGATAATCCTAATGGTTTCATAATTCTTGGAACGGTTACCTCCAAAGTTTTAAATACTCCGTCGATGATTTGATGAATGATCCATCTATGTTCATAATATCGTCGTTTATTGACATAGTTTTCTTGCTTAATTGGTTGAAAGTTTGATAAATATTTCGACAGCCAAACGGCTTCAACTTCTTTCAGTTCGGCACCCAATATCTTCCAATGCGTTTCTCGTTACTTTTTCAGTGACGAATGCCATATAGCTGGCCCATCGAGTACCTTAGATACAATAATAGAAACATCATACGATGAGCACATGGCTAATTTCCCACCAACTGCCTGGGATAACAGAACTGGTGCATTGATTGCCCTGAAGGCAGTAATAGAAGTCATCTTTCAGTGGAACACGCTTTCAATTGGTTTTATAGCTAGTTTCCCCAGGTTCTTGATTTTGGTCATTACGCTGTTATGACCGCCACCGTCATTTCTTATCCTGGGCTGGGACCAATCAATGGTCGAGATGAACAATGCAACATTATTTTAAAAAATATTGTGTACCTAACTTGATATTTGGAACCATAGCCGGGTAACTTGTATCCAAATTTTGTTCATAAATAAATATTTTATTTTCCAAATAACATAAGCAAAGGATGAAGACTGCCAATTTTTCTAGTGCCAGATGAGAATGCTAAAATAAACTCAGCATCAATTAAAACAATTTACATAAGTTTTATTAGGGTTTGATATATACAAAAAAATGTCGAAAAATTTGAAAATTTCGTGTATCATAGGGAAAACGCAAAAACTAATGCCAGCTTACAAAAACGCTAATTATTTTGGCATTCAACCTTTGTTACCGGGAAAATACATCTTTAGCGTGTTTTCATATCTACACACTTATGTATAATATATACACTTATATGCAATATATACATAAGTGTGTAGATATGAAAACATGCTAAAGAACGCAATTATTGACCGACTTTGATGATTTTTTTCTGTTGCGTAGTTAACTATCATAATAAAGACCTGTCAATGTTTAAAATTATTTGCTATAAAACTTGATTTTTATAGACAATTCTCTACAAAAACTCTTTTTTGTACATTGTTTTTTCTATTAAACTTTCTGCAACCATATTTTTTACAACATATGTATATTGCCTACTGTATTTATTACATCTGCAAAAGTATAGTGCGTATTTAAAAAATTGTAACATTTAGTATAATCGCCATAATGTTCCTACAACCTTTGCCTATACTTTAAAACCCTTTTATTTTATTTTAAACTTATTATTAGCCCTTTCAAACAATAGTCCGTACTATATATGGAATTAACAGAAAAAATATTTCGTTTACTCAATTCTCTTAACGTGCCCGTAATCATTGTTTTAATGATAGCTTTAGCACTTAAATTTGTTCTGGTTGATATGTTACGTTCAGAGATTTCCGATAAAAACGTCTATCACCAACGGACAGGCGGACACTTGAGTGATATTTTAAGGGTTTCATTGATGTTTCATATAAAGTTTCGAAAAATAAGGTGGTGAGTTCGATAAACAATTATATTTATCAACTTACTGTAGAAATAAAATGAGTTGAGGACTGAATTCGTAAATTTATTATCTAAAATGTGGTCGGTAAGCAGCGGCCCGCGAGCCTCTACCTTGCGGCCTGCGATTGCTTTCTATATTCTATATAGAGGTCTTTTCATTTGAAATTATATTAATTTCGCCCCTAAACTGAATTCTGTGACACCTGCGAAAAGCAGCCATTGAGTTATAGAACAGTATTTACTCCACTGGCCGCGAACGCCATTGCTCGTCCGGCCAATCGTGCTGCCGATCATACGAAACGCCGTCCGCGATGATAGTTGCCACCTGCACACCAACCGTGCTAACCGATGGAGTGTAACTAGTTAATTGCATCCACAGCGCCGGACGAAACAAATGTAACAAGTATTTTGTTTTATATTTCGGGAAGCGTGAGATTTTTTTATTTTACATACTTGTGCCCAGAAAGCTACATAGCCTGTATTCAACTCAATAATACCTACTTTAAATGTTGCAGTATTTACTCTGGGTTACGAGCTTAATAACTCTATAAAAGGAAGTTGTTGGAAGAAAATAAAGTGTTCATCGATGCATGGAGAGGTTTATACTTTTTTATTGAATGTAAAGCAAACCCTTATGCTTAACAAACAAAAAAACTATCGCTGTTGAAAAAGAATATAATCTCAAGCTTCATTATCTCAAGCAATATAATCTCAAGCATTACGATAGCGAGCATAAAATAAAATTTCCATGTCTTGTGGGTGATTTACGGAAAAATAAAATAAAAGCACTCAAATCGTTAGTAAAGGGCCAACAAAATGTTTTCAAGGTTCCAGTACAAAATAACGAATCAGGTGCGAGTTTATGGGTAGCAGAAATACTTGCAAAGTTTGGTCGACCGTTTACTGATGGCGAATTAGTAAAACAATATGCTTTATTTATGGCCGAGGAGATGTGTCCAGATAAAAAAAAATTGGAAAATATTAGTCTATCTGCCAAAACTTGTACCGTACTGAGGATTTAGGTAACTATTTATCCGAGCAGTTTCAGGAAAAGGCACGATTATGTGAATGGTTTTCTTTAGCCACTGATAAATGTGATGACGTTTCAGATACTGCATAGCTACTAGTATTTGTTTGCGGAATCAATGACAATTTTAATATGTTTGAGAATATTTTATAACTATGCAGTTTAAAAGGCACGACTACAGGGGAATATTTATTTCACCACTTAGAACAAGCGATGGCGTCAATGCAATTACCTGATGGCGATAGAAACATGAGTGGAAAAAATAAGGGCCTGTTATTATACCCACATAATTAAAATCAAACTGGCAGAGATGGATTGCGATATCTCATTATTTTTCCATGGCATTATCTACCGACAAGCGTTATACTGCAAAGTTTTTGTGTGGAAAGAAGTAATGGACATCGTGATAACCACTGTCAATTATATCAGAAAAAAATGGGTTGACGCATCACCAATTTCAACAGTTTCTGTCTGATATGGAAGCAGATCACGAAGATACCTTGTATTATTCTGAAGGAAGATGGTTAAGTAACCCCTGCTTAACTATCTTTATTCAGAATAATACCGTCCTGAAAAGAATTTTTGATCTCAGAAAATAAATCAACATTTTCATGATCGAAAAAGGCAAATCTGCTCGAGAACTTACAAATCTTCAATGGTTAATATACGTTGGGTTTTTGACAGATGTAACTGATGAGTTAAATATGCTAAATATGAAGCTTCAAGTAAAACATCAGTTATGGTCTGATATGCACACAGACGTAAAGGAATTCAAATCGAAAATGAGCTTCTCATATAATATATTAATGATAAAAAGATGGATCATTTCCCGAATTGTAAAAAAAGCTGTCAAGGAAAGTGGAATACACTTTAGTTGGAAAAATGATAAAATGAAATCCATTTTAATTTTGCTACAAAATTAGTTTAACAACAGATTTTGTGACTTTGAGAAGGTTAAACCCTTTTTCATGTGATAGTGATGGTACGTCACCAAGTTAAGAGTAATCTGCAAATGAATGTGATTGATCTTCAATCAAATTAAACTCTTAAAAGCTCCTTCTATGAAATCAATGATCTTGTTAAATTTAATGGCAGTTTGCCACCTAATTTTGATAAAGTGAAAAGATTTGCTCAGAAATATATTACAACGTTTGGTAATACATACTTATCAGAAAAAAACTTTTTCAATTCACAATTACAGGAAAAATAAATAATATTCTCGTCTCACAGATGAGCATTTGAGTGCCATTCTACAAATTTCTACATTGGACATGACAGCAAACATTATATAAATAGCTAGTCAAATACAACCTCAAAAATGACATTAAATTCAAAGTTATTTATTGTTTTCATTCAATTTGCCTATTTTTTCTAATTTTTTTGTTGCTGTGAGAAGTACAGTAGAACAATCATATAAATATTTGTGTTTTGCATTTTTTTGTATATATATATATATATATATATATATATAGAGATTTATTTAGAAATAAAGACTAATGACTTACATCGTTTTATTAGGAAAAATGCCTGTGGAAACATTCTAATATTATTAGAGCTGCACATAAATCCGGGCCTAATTTCTTCACCTTCAACTATCGTAATAATAACGTTTAATTTTTCTTATAAATTTGGCACTTTTCATAACCGCCAGCAAAATATTTTTAAATTAAAACATTGCACTACTGAATTTCGCCATCAAGTTGCTACAATGATAAACCAAACAGAATTCTATTCGCGTAGAGTTAGTAATGAAAATATATTAAATAACAAACCGCCTGATCCTCAGTTTAAAACTGAACAATGTACGAGGGTACAGTTAAATAAAAACCTTGACACAAAATGTAAAACCTAAACACCAAACTTGAATTAATGTTTAGGGAACTAGAATAATGCTTCACTTAATATGTTCTATGGATTGAAACAATGAGAAGGTGGAAAAAAATTGCATGGCTTTACTAACCAATCAGAATTAATTACTAACTAGAATTATAAATGTGTTATAATTTTAACAATTAGTGGTCTATGATTGTCGATTTTTTTAATTTCTTACTTTAACGCGTAAATTTAGGTAATGTCCACTCTATCTAGTTAGAGTCGATATTATCGACTTTCTAGGTTTAAATGTAACATATCTAATACACGAATTTGTTATTCATAAAAGTCAATTTAAGTTTTACCAAGAATTTTCCTTGAATTTGATTCATACTTTCATGATTTAATTTATCTAACACTCTTTATTTAAAGAAAAAAACAAATCCATCTCATAATTTTTAATAAAAGCAAGGCAGAAATGAAGAAAATATGCTGTTAGAATATGATAGACTCAGATTTGTATATCTATTAGATTCGCACACTCACGTTATTTATAAAGGTGTCTCAGCGCGGAATTCAAGTTTTAAATAATAATATATAAAAAACAATTATTGCATTTATAATATTTTAATTCCAGTAAACTAAAGTACATTTGTGCGTATTTTATTTAAAGAATATTATATATTCAAGGTGTCTCATTACGGCGAACGCACTCCTCAAAGCGTAAGAGCGAATCTGCAATGATGCGCCGCAGAACATGGATTGAGATGTCTCTCATTTCTTCCGTTATTTTAGCCTTCAGCTGCTCCAAATTCATAAGAAGGGTATTAAAAACTCTTTTTTTGATATAGCCCCATAGGGTTATGACCGGCGATCTGGGTGGCCAAATTATATTTCAAAATCGGCTTATGATTTTTTCCGGAAATAGCGTTCTAATTGTGGGCAGTGGTTTCATCCTAGCTATGCGGGCAGTGGCTTCATCAATTCCGGAAATAGGATTCTAATTGTATTCTAGCTATGTGGACAGTGATCTCATCAACATCCTCCTCTTATAGCTGCTGTACAAAAAAATGATTAATCATTTCCATATACCACTCACTCGTCGCTCTAACCGCTGTTCTCGAAGAAAAATGGCCGAATGATTTTTTAGACGATATTGCGCACCATACTGTAACTCTTAAGTTACTTTTGCCCTCTAAAGTTACTTTAAAGTTACATGCATTTTGCCCTGAGGCAAAATGCTTACTGATACTTTTCTTTTGGATTGCTGGATGACCAGTAACGACTATTTTATCGACTTGCGTAACCTTCAAAATTAAAGTGTGATTCATCCCTAAAATAAACATTGTCCATCCCATTTTCCTTTAAAACAAATCTCTAACATTTTCTAGCTGTAAATTTTCCGGTTGTTGTAATCTTCGGGTTTAATTTTTTGAACGATCTTTATTTTATAAGGATGTAATTTTAAGCATAAGGCCAAATTTCTTTGAAAACTAGAACGATGAATATTCAATGAGGCAACATGTTTTCTAATTGGTCTTCATGGATGTTTATCGATCGCAACGGTGACGCGGTTAATGTTTTCAATTGATCGCACAGGTCTATTTCGAGGTTCCCTTGAATGATTTAGTGTACACCCTGATGCTCTGAACTTCCCTATCTACAACTTGATTAATTGAACACTGGACTCGTCATTAAAACGCCGAATTAAAAAAGGGTTACAAAATTTGCGTCGTGCCTCACTAACAGAAAAACCGTTGCAGAAATACGTTTCCACAGCGTAAACGCGGTGTACGCTAAACCACTATGACATAGTGAATAAAAATCCGCGCCAATAAGCTATCAAACGTTAGACTTCCCTTCCCGCTAACCCCGGTGCTTGCCGAGATATTCGAGTTTAAAGTTGAAGTCGGCGCTGAGAAACCTTAATATATTCTGTCATTTCGAAACGTTCCATCGTTTTAAAATAAATTTACTACATTATCAGCTTTCGAAGCTTTATTTTGGCATGTTAAAACCTGTCAAATTAAAGCTTGACTTTTCGAGGAGTTATGAAGAAGAAAATGCTATTTTCTGCATTTATTTTCTAGAAAATTTCTGTTTTAGAAGTGCTTTTATATTAATATACGAAATCGTGGATATCTGGATTATCGAATTTATGAATACACTTACAAATTAAAACAGACATAAAGGTGGTTGACACGAAAACATAACTGTCTTAATATTATCCACATTTTTCTTTAGTTACTCTTTCCTTGATTCGTTTCATTTTTTAGGTTTTATTGCTGGAACATGGAATATTTACAAATTCGTCATATTAGTCCGCTCATCCGTCTGTCTGTCTATTACAGCCTAAAAGTTTCAAAAGCTTAAAGCCATACATTTATATGCTTCATTTTGAAATCCTAATTGAGCTATATATATAGCTCAATTGCAGGCTTTTGAAATAACATTTGGTTTTTATTTTTGAACCCGGACATATTCACTTTCAAAAGTTGTCTTTCCTCACCTAAATTTTTAATTATAGGATTGGAAAAAGTTAAGAAAATTCTTGGTTCTTACTTTGAAAATAAACTGATTTTGGTTAATTTGCGCCTACAATTAGATTATACATGAGTAACTATGGACTCTACTTTGTACATATTTCGACACAAGCACTTACGTCATTATTTCTTATACTTTTAAATGTTTTTTATAATAATCTCGTAATATACGGTTATTTTTTTTAGTTAGTTATTATTTTTAAGAAATATGTTTTTTTACTTTTTTGTTCACAAAATTATTATATATTTTTTCTGTTCACAAATTATTATGAGCTGAATCAAAATTATATAATTTTTTTTTACTTAACAGGACATTTTTCTATTAAATATGCATTCGCTATATTTAAAAAAATTAATATTAATTAAATAGTAATAGATTTGTTTTTTTGTTTTTCTGTGAAAACCCAAATTTTGATGGAAATATATAGAAAACATTAATTAACTTAAAATTAAGTTATATATATATATATAAATATATATATATATATATATATATATATATATATATATATATATATATATATATATATATATATATATATGGATAAAAATACATGCGACCGCCGAAATTAAAACGTGAGAACGAGTATATCTATTCAACCCCATCATTTAATAACAAATTATCATAATACTAATAATATCTTTGTAATGCCCATTATAAGATTTTAAGTAAAAACATTTCATTCATTCGTAGATTTGTTTCAAAATAATGGTATTTTTCCAGTTTATTATAAAGCTTTCGATTTACCGAAAGTACGTAAGAGAAGAAATTATATTTTAATATCTATACATTTAATATCTTTACATTTTAATATCCATGTCAAAACTGCAACAGAAATTACATTCGTTATAAAATTTAAAGTTTTGCAAATGTTTTAAATCAATACATAATTTAGTTCATGCCGATTCCAGGAAAATGTTAGTGATACCTATTTTTCCTGTTACGTTGTCGTGGAAAAAATGTTAGTTCATCAAATAAATTATTATGTACCTCACCTGAATACGCGACCTAAATATTATATTTTAATACGTTCTCAGCGAAGGATTTATTTAATCTCCGCTTGCAGTTAAACTGCGACAAACTAAATCGTTTTAATTAAATATTTCTGTTATACTTACTAAATTTTATAAAGTAAGTTTTAAATACTAAAAGTATTAAACTAAATGTAAACTAAATGTTTTAAATACTAAAAGTATTAAACTAAATCTAAATAGTACTTAAGTAAATGTCATAAATTCTATTCTTCTCCGGAATATCTGTTTGTCATGTACAATAATCACTGCTCCCTAGGCCGTTGATTATCCGATAAGTACTACATTTATTAAAGAGGAATGTATATTCTTAGACACCGTTTGTTTAGAATGTTTATTAACCATTGCAAATGGCACGGTTATTTTTGTATCTGAGTTTTCAGTAGAACGGAGTATGTGAATAGCCATATTATATACAGTAAAGCCCTGCACTTATACGCAAAATTAACTTAAGCCTTCATGTTGTACCCTCGGAATCAGCTAGCAAACATCATACGTTTATTAAATTAAAACAAACATTTTATTAATGTGTCATAACATGAAAGTAATATAATAGTAAGTGAGCGTTATTTACGTTTTGCTATCATCAAATATACTTACTACCTTATTGTACATTATCAAAATTTACATCATAACTTTGTACTTCCATTCTAAACAAATTGCTTGTAATTTTATGATTATTGTGAATGACATCAGTGACACTATTACATATAATACGGTTTACAGAAAGATTACATTTTATTTCCTGATTGAAATTAAAGTTACAAATGTAATTTTAATAGTCGTAATTTTACAAGCATTTTTTTCATATCAATCACCACTGAACTCGCATATTTGATGGGAATCTTTATTTATAAACATTACTGGTCGTTGTTATGAAATTATGAAATTGATTAATAATACTGATTCTCACCTGTGCAATGAAACTATCATTGCTCATATATATTTTTATTCACATTCATCAGTGTATTTTAAATTAAATATATTTTTTCAAGATAAATTATTTTCAAACCAAATTGATGAGTAACAATTCGATATTTTTACAGATTAAGTTAAAACGAATTGATTGGTATTTATTTACGTATTTACTTTTGTTAATAAAGCGAATTTATATTTATAAGAAGAAGATAAAATGTTAAATAAAACGTAAATTAAATAATTATTTACTTGATTCAGTATATAATAATTTGTGAGCAAGAAAATTCTAGAAAATGTCATTATAAAATAAAGTACAAAATTAAACATATTAGAGATTAAACATCTTAAAAGAATGAAGAAATATGACCTAATTGTTCGTGTCGAAATACGCACAAAATAGAGTACTATGACGAATTAATAAATATTCCATATTCCACAACGGAACCCAAAAAAAGGAAACAAATCAAGTAAAAAGCAATAACCGGAAAATTTGGTACAATTAAGAACTCTGATTTTTTCTTCTCAACTAACTTCATTTTTTATTTTAGATTTTGATATTGAGATCCTCGCATACATATTTTAAAAAGTGATACTATCTACACAAACGAGAAACATCAGTAAGTTTTTTTTAAATTTAGATCCACGTCATAAGAAAATACCTTTTGCCATACACAAATTACCACATTACCATATGGGAAAATGCGTCCGTGTTTCCTACAAATCTACTATTTTTACACTAAAAAGTATTTCATAAAATTAATCATGGTAGTATATTCCGGAATCAAATTCAAGGAGAACCCTAACTAAAACCTGGACTCAATTTTAAGTATAACATTGTCGTGTATTAGATACGCTATTTATAAAACAGGAAAGCCTACAAAGTTGACTCTAGATAAATTGCATAGATATTACCTAAATACATATCTTAAAGTTAAAAATGAAAGATTAGACGGTGGAAGGGAAAAACCTCTAAGATTATTGTTAGCAATCAATACTGGCTGGTTAATAAAACTATCAAGTATTTTCTGGCCCCACGCAACTTTTCATTACATGTGAAGCTGCGTTCTCGCTGCCCTGTTCCTTCTGCTTGCTTCCGAAGATTGTGGCTGCCTCGTTCCGACTGCCTAGTTTCTGAAAACTCCAGTTTATTGTTGTAGCTTCTTCCTTTTGATTATTCCCGATGTTCTGTAGCTTCCGATTTTCCCCTCTCTCCATCTTAGTTTCTTTATCTCGCTCTCTCTTTACACCTCTCACTCTCTAACCCGGCTCCTAGATAGGTTTTTACGCCGCACGCGTTGCGTCTCATTTTTATTTTAAATAAAGATACATAATATGAAACAAAACAAAAAAATATAAAAATGTAAAACATAAAAATATAATCACAATATAAAGTATTAATTAGTACAAATCAGTTTTTTATGTAAACTGTGCTCTCTGCGTCATCCGGCTTCGATGAACAGACCTCGGCCGGTTCGTAATCTCTGCGGCGTCCGGCTTCGAACATCGGACAACGGCCGGTTTGTGCTCTCTACGTCGTCCGGCTTCGAGCAACGATTCTCGGCCGTTTCGAGGCGATGCGCCGTCACGGTTGTGTTGTGTTGCCAACAGTTTCAATACAAAAAATATATTAGCCGAGAATGTAGCCATTGTTTTGTCTCCCTAAATACTAATTCCACTATAAACGATAATTTTGAAACTTTACTCTGTCAAGATTTTTTTAACTGGACTAAATAATTGTTCAATTTTAATATTTTACCTACGATGGAATGGAGGAAGTACATGCTTTTAGGGGGAGAGTTTGTCTGTTCGTGTGTGCAATCCAATATTCTCATTTATTTACAAAACGGTTTCACCGATGTAGATATGGTTTTCTCTAAAATGTTAGTGATTCATTGGTAATGGTTCCTAGATAGTTCTTACGGTAATTACTCGCCAAGAGAAATTTGTCGCAAACGAATCTCATTTATCTCCCAAACAATTGGACCGATTTAAATACGGTCTCTTGCAAAATATTTGGGACTAATCAGCGACAGTTCTTGGATAGGTTTTATGGTGATTAATCACCAGGTGGCGACGCAAGAAACATTTTATTGCGAACGAATGTTCCCATTTATCTCCAAAATGGTTTGACCGATTTAAACACGGTTCTCTGCAAAATATTTAGGACTAATCGGTGATAGTTTTCAAATAGATGTTATGGTGTTAGCCTACCAGAGAATGCTGCAACATTTTGTCGCAAAAGAATGTTCCCATTTGTCTCCAAAATGGTTGGACCGATTTAAACACGGTTTTCTGCAAAATATTCGGGACTAATCGGCGATAATTCTTAGATAGGTATTATGGTGTTAGCTCGCCAGGGGATGCTGCAACATTTTGTTGCAAATGAATACTCCCATTCCAACTGATTCAGATACAGTTTTCGGCAAAAAGCTTGTAATTTAACGGCGAAGGTTATTAGGCAGATGTTATGTTTTTAACTCATCAGGGGGCGCTGCAATAAACATTTTTGATTGATCTAGGTTAACTACTTTGTGGCCTTTCTTCGGCTTTGTCGATGCGTGACATTTTTCTCAAGCGCTCTAATTCTTCCAATGGTATGCTATTGTGTGGACTGTTAAAGAGTTTTCTTTGATTTAGATCAATTATTACTACGCCGTCTAAAGATCGTACTCTACTAAAAACCACATAAGCTGGCCTTTCGGATAATTTTTTTAGAAGCTTAGTTATTAAGACTAATAATAAAAAGCAAAATTAAAATTTTGATTAAACCCACGACAGATGTGACTATTTTAATCAAAAAAAAAGAAAAATTGAAAATTTTGAAAAAAACCCACGACGGATGTAGTCGTAATTAAAAAGCGATTAAATATTTTTTTTTTTAAACCCCCGAAAAAAAAATACTTTCTTTTATTCGGGGGATTTTTGGAACCTATTAATATAATTACAAATCCAAGAAAACCCGTCGGGACTACAATACAATGAAATTATATTTCAGTGACAGTTTTTTGATGTCTGCTAAAATAATATCAGCTTTATGCGTCGTATTTTTTACAAAAAATAATTTCCAGTTTTCTTAAACACGATTCTTAAAATTAGTGAGAGATGAAAAAATCTCAAGCAATACCATCATACAGGATAATAGGGTTGAATAGGGATTCTGTCTAGTATTTTACATATATATATATATATATATATATATATATATATATATATATATAAACAAGGTAACAACTTATAGACTGATCTTAAAGGAAAGATTTATTAGGCAATTTTGCAATAATCTAAAATCTGTCTATAAAAATAAATGAAGACATAAATTATAGGCTTATATGTTTTTATTGAAACTGGGCGTTCAGCACGAGAGCAAAGGACTTCGTTATTAATAATATCAGTGTAAACTTTTGAAATTAGAAAGACAAAAATCAGTTTTATAATGTCTAAAAATGTCAGAGATGTAACTCGTAAGAAAAATAACGGAAAATAAAAAATATTTTAGTGAATGCAATGCTTTATGGATAAATTCAATAAAAATTTTACTGTGTCTACGGAAAATCTTATAAATGACAGCAAAGGACCGTGTTTCGTCTTCTAGATTGTCACAACATTATTTGTTAATTTATTTGTATAGGTATAACTACCAAAAGAGCCACAACCCATGTAAAACTCTTTGATAAAATAGTGGTTTTGGCGGACTGTTTGTCATTGGACAGTTCACGTCATCCAATGTGGAGCAAGGCAGGCCAGATTCTACGTGCAGCTATAAGAATTTTATGATCTTTTTTCAAGACCCTCCCAAAGAAAAATGATAGAAACCTCTATTGAAATACATCTGGAAAGCTGCATCAGTAACATGTGGTAAATTTAGTACTAATAGAAAAGACGTGAATAGATGGTTATTAAAAATTCACATAATTGCTTCAGAAAATAAATATACAGAATTTTAGAAAATTGTCTCAATTTTCTCAAACAACTTAATTCAAAATAACAACCTTATTTTTAGAAAGTTTCCCATGAAATATCCGTATGGAATCCTTATAAGGTTACTCAAATGTATTTCTATATCATGTGTTTTTTTTCAGAAATCAATTGACATAGAATGTTGAAAGTGAGATAGAAATAAACTATATACTAATTCGATCATACCTCAGTAGATAATATTCAAAAATTATAATATGGAGCTTTTAAGGAGAGTGAATAAAATACACGATTTTTTTTCGTTAATGCAATGCTGTGTATGTATGGAAGGACAGATAATAAGGGTAAAATTAAAAATAAAATATTTTTGAAAATCCGACGCAAGGGTTGTAGAAAAATTATAGCAATTATCGTACACCTCATAATCTTAGAAATCTGCGCCATGTCTTGTGTGTGTGTGAACAATGTAGAAGGTAATATGTATTATTTACGTCGTGAAAAAAATACCTTAAAACTGTTGAGAAGAAATACTATGTATTCTCAAAAATTCATAAGCGTCTAATTGTTTACGTGTTGCGATGCTCGATTCTTACATGTGCTAGGAAGGTTTTTCATAATATATTATCACAATTAAAACCTGTCAAGTTTGAGTACATATTTCGACACTTACAGATATTCGAGCGTACATTTCTATTAACATATTTACAAATATTAATGTTTCTCAATGTAAATACATAATGTATACTCGCTTTTACAGGCGTAAAAACATGTTGCATACAAAAAAATATTAAGATTGAGGATAATGGCTAACGTTTGTTCTAATCTTCCAGTCGGTCTTTACCAATCCTGTTTTCTTTATGATTTCTGGCAGTAAAGGGTGGAATTCTATTTAACGGTGAAATTTTACACAAATTTGCATGTTTTTAGAGTGTCGTAATATGCAAATTAAAACTGCGAACAAAAACTTTTATATGTTACAACAAACCCTTGCAATGATACTCCACGAGATATTTAAAACATGAATATAAAAAATTGGCTCGCTTCCTCTTAAATTTTTATACGAATATTTTAAAAAAGTCGACGGTGAAAAATATTTAAACAATATGTGGATTGATAAGATGTATTATAATATGATGTATTACTCTAAATGAATGGGCTAAAGGAACACTACAATTTAAAGGTGGTCTTCGTATCATTGCTTTAATCTGTTATGTACGTTGTAGGTGTCTGTTTATCTATGTCAGTCATCAGTTTTGTTGTTGAAATGTTTGTTACTTAAAGATATTTCTTGATTGAACATATCACGGTAAAGACGACAGATAATTTCAATTTCATTACTTTCTTTTCGAAAAGATGCTTTTTTTAACCCTTTATTATCCGCGTTTATATCATTCTTATACTTTGTTAAATAAAATAAGACTACATGATAGATGAAAATTCTTTGCAGCAGTTCTATAACTGAATATATTTTCTAAATAAACTCTATACAGAAACTTGTGGTTCAAATAGATAAATATCTGACTGATTAAATGAAAGATTTTATTTAGTAATAAGTTCTACTCTATGGGTAACCCTAAATTTAAATAAATTATTTTTAAAATTTTAGATTTTACCCGAATCACTTTGTGTGATAAATCAACATACTCATCACCAGTTCTAAATATCAGGAATTTATCATCAGTTAATAAGGAAATAGTGTTATAATGGACCCTTTCATTACTTCCAATACTTCCTTACGTTGAGAGTAGATCAAATAAGTCTAATTCAGACTAAATACATTCACATGACTGTTAAAATGACATTAGTTAATCAGGGAAAATATATGAATGTTCTTTTATTCTCATCACTCTCATCATTAATTAATGAAGTCATTTTTTATTAATACATACGTGAGATGTAAATGTATATTATCATTAATTAGTCACACACTGGACCCCATCACCTTTTCAGAATGGTTTAAGTAATACTCGGTAATAATGCGATTGTAGATCTAGACAATCCACCGAGAAAATTACTAATTCCATGACCACGTTGATAAGCTGCTCCTTTATAAATTGCTTCCTTCAGCAATTACAGATCAAACTTGTTATAAATAATATTTTTCATATGACAATGACTAATAAGATGGTCCATAGTCAATTTCATAGCGACATACGTTTATTTTTTTATCCAATCTTACGGCTTACGTCCGTGACCTCGGTTTTCGATTTCAATAATTTCTCCTTATTAAGCATTTTATCTCCAAATTATGTATCATAGCCCTTTCTATACTCCAATCGTAGACTTTTTTGTATCAAAATTATTACAAATACAGGCAATAAACTATAAACATTAACTTTATATATGAAATTTTCGATAACAATATAGAAAATCTAATGTAATTTCAAGCAATGTAGATGACATAAGAACCTCATGAGAATCACGTGGATAATTTTTGGATATAGTTTTAAGATATGTAAGTGAATTATATATACGCATATATGACCACATAATCAAAATATTCGTGTACATAGCTGCATAACGAAAGCCACATAATCAAGATGTCACCACTATTCGTTGAACTGATATTGGAAGAAAACTCACTGAGGGGGATTTAATGGAAAGGAAATGGATAATTTCCTTTCATTTTTTTAATCTGCTTCATATCCTGCGACAGATGTTGAGCAAAATTAAAATTATGTTCACATTAAAGCAAAAAATGTTATAAAAAGAACATTAGATGTTTGAAAGAAGTAAGGGTTATGAGTAATCAGTTGATAATTTAATTAGGATTATTAGTATCTGTTTATTTTACGGTATGTAATTGATTTATGCAATGATCAGTTGTATAATAATCAAAATAGGCATTGAAAATAATCGGTCCAGATTCCTTGAGAATAGAATAAATTAAGTATAAATCAAGGATTTTTACATCTGCAGTTCATCAAATTTACTAACACATAAGAAAGAATCTTAAAATTTTCAGTATTTTTATGAACTCACAAGTTCATTTATCATATAAATACATATCGTGCAATTATACGTATGCTATTTGTGTTTATTTGAATAACATATTTTAGTAAATTAACTTCTCTGTTTTAAATTCTATCTATCCTTTAGTCATTTGAATAATATCACAGTAGTTTATATTTACATATATTGAAAAGAAAGTATTATGACTCTTTTTTCCTAATATTCTCATCGATTTATTACAATAAATAATTTAATTTCCAAATGTGCTTGCATTAGATTATATACATCCATATCATTATTTGACACAGATGGAAAAAATAGTTTCAAAAGGAAACCAAGTAAAAACATATCAATGCAATTTTATTTATCACGACTGGTAGTTTAATATTTGTTATATTGTATTTTGATTTGAAATCTAATCATAAACTGGAACTGAGTTAAAGAAAGTTCGTTGTTTCGGCCCACTTACAAAGCGAGTAGATCGAAACAACCGACATAATTCATATATTCCAAATTTAGTTTTGGTTTCCTCCCTCAAATTAGTGACACAATTTCTATGAGAATAGTTCCTTATAATATTTGATATCAATAAATGCAATTTATTGATATCAAATGAGAAATATTTCAAAATTTTCCCTTCATTATCAAATTATAATCATAAATTTTATTTTTCTAAAATACAAAACAAAACATATTGGTTGTATCGATTCTCAAAATACAGTCAGTCAAATAACAATATAATAAAGTTAAAGAAAAACATAATAGTGTCCAATTACCTTATTTATTATAGTTCAAAAAGTTAATTTTTTTGAAGTTTAGTTTTAATTACAATGTTATGTTAATTTTGGTAAGAACTGGTTATGGTGTCTCTTTTACTTAGCAGCCTCTCATTTTATATAGCGGCATTTAGATTGTTAATTATAAAAAAAATTCTTAGACATCTACTTAATTTAAAAATATTTAAATATTTTTCACTTTATGTGTCATAATTTTTACTTTACTGTTACTTCAAAATTTACAATAATATTGATCTCAATTTTTGGAATTACCTTGAACACAATAGTAAAAATCGTTATTGGCTTGCAATTCAGACCTCACTTAAGTAGATACCAAAGCTTAAGTATAAGAATACTTGAAACAGTTAAACTATTTATAAATATTATTATTATTTTTACAATGCAGAATTACTTTGAAGGGTTTAAAAATATCGTCGAATTTCTTAAAAATTACAAAGCCTAGAGTAATCACTATAGTTTTCTAATAATCCACTAATCATATTCTAGCAATCTTGTTTCTTTTATCATTCTCAGATTCGGAAACGAGGAGATTTACTTTTTTACGCAATTTAGTACACATCTCTGTAAAATTTGAGTTTCCTGAAATTTATTTCTTATTTTTATGATTCAATTCAATGTATAAAATTAGAAATATGATTTTTTTTCAAGTATTTGATTTTTCCCTCCAAAATGTTTATATAAACATCTTAAAGTAATACTTAATGAAAAACATGCGCGTTAATACGATTTGTTAATTTGCCAAATTCCAATTTTCCTTTTGTAAAGTTTTGTGGGAAAATTGGCTATGGCGGAGAGATAGACAGATAAATTAGTTACTTTACGAGGATTCTGTTTTTTCGTTTCAGGTAAGAAAACCAAAAATGCAATAGATAGTGTATATTTCAAGATCAATTATATTTTAAGGGAATCAAAACGAGGGCATCAAATGGAAAATTTTCAGGCGTATCTCTTAAAATCATTGAGCAAAAATATAGGAACTCCATCTTATAATCAAAAATATTTCTTTTAATTAATTATAATTGTTTACATTAGTAAACAAATTTCCACGGAAAAAGACTGCCTTATTCATAAAAAAATACTAACTAAAACCTATATTAGAATGAAATAAAAATAAAAAATGAAATAAAATGTTCATTAAGCCTAAAGAACCGTTATAAACCGCTTTTAAAAATTTCTATTCATAATCATTATTTAAATCTTTGTTAACTAATAAAGCAATACACTATAGATAAATAGTCTATTTATATTGATCACAGACAAAATTATAAAATAAAATTAAAGTTTCTGTGACAGTATACTTTTGAATTTGTATTGCAAACTGGACATTTAAATCAATAGGAAATATTATTAGGTTTTTGCAAAAAAGCTTGTTTCTGGAGTGTTTTATATGATAAAAATTACATGAACAAGAAAGATAATAAAGAGAACAAATTACCAAAAAGGGGTAACGCACAGAGAATAGGTTAGAGGAAGACAAATTATACATAAATTAACTTTTGTAGTTTTACATGTCAATTAATTATAAAATATGTTGTTTTGTACATAACTTTGGTATGTATTGATCCTACTGCTTCTATTTTATAGTACTTGGTGAAATAATTAGTGATGCAATGAGTGTGCGAAAGAAAGTATACAAGTAATGAAAGCAGTAAATCCCACAAATAATAAAGGTCTCAAGAAGATAAATTCTGAATCCATTGAAAATTGGTTGTATTAGTAATGTGGCAGTTTATAATTAAGGCTTGTATTGCATGTTACATCTATTGCAGAAAAAAAATGTAATAAAATAATCAAGAAAAATGTTGCGACTGTAGGGAAGAATGAATGCAGATACCGCACCGAACTCCATGAAGTACAAATGCAGAATGGATTTAGAAATTGACCACGAATTGTCGTTGAAAAAACTGAAATATAAAAATAAAAGCGAAGAGGAATTAAAAAGTACTTGGCTTTTTATTTTTTGTAGTTACGCATATGCAGGTGAGAATTTTTTTTCAATAATATCAATTTTGAATCTCACTAAGTAATTGCGAGTATTAAACCAAATATAGGTTGACGTAAATCAATCCAAGTAAGGATAAATGTTAGTTAAAATTTAATTTAATATGGTTTGAAAAAAGATCTGAGCTCTGAAAGTTAAAACACTGATAACATAGATTTTAGCGTCATAGGATATTTGTAAATACTGATTTTTAATAAACGTATTTTAAACTTCCTGTAAGCCTGTTTTAAAGAACTCAATATTTTTATGATTAAAATTGTAAGGTGATATTAGATCGTATTATTAATCAACCATGAGTTATTTCATATTTTTTTATTATAATATTAATTAATTATTTTCATTAAATTTCAGGAAAGCTTTCCAACATTTTTCTCCTCAAATAAATATTGATTTTGTTCAGATTATAGTTTTCATTATCCTCCAAATATGCCATACCAGAATGAAACATTTCAGTAGTGTTTTATCTAAATATTCCCAAAACTTTGAAATTAAATTAATAGCACTCAAGCGGTACGATAAAATGTGTTGACTTAAAAACGATGAAAAGAAAATTTTAGCTATTTCAGTGATTTGATTTAAGTTTAATCTGAGAGATAAAAATCTTTTATCCTAGTCGAGTGTACTTTCGAGAAGAAATATTACTGCAGGAAAATTAAAAAAGAGATAGTCGAGGGCAAAGGTTAATTGCAAATACACATCAAAATCATTTCCCTCTGCTTTGAAAATACTCGTACCATTATTATCATGACTCTAAAACTGTTAAAAAATCATATTTTAGAAGTTAATATTTTTTATAACGCTGTCGTTGCTCTCTCGATATTCTAATACAACTTAAAATTAAACTTTAAAGAATAAATTTGATTTTCAGTAAAAGCCAAAGTTCACACGGTGCAAAACATAGACAAGTAGAAAAGGACATCTGATTTTTTTTGACATTAATTGTAGTATTGAATATATTTGGTGTTAGTTTTGTAGAAATTCATCACTCACAATTAAATGAAACTACGTGATGTAGTATTATTTCTACTTTCTTTAATTTCTTTACCACGACCTAGGTTTCGTTGTATTACAACATATTATCCCACCTGAAGATGTTGTAATACAACGAAACCTAGGTCGTGGTAAAGAAATTAAAGAAAGTTAATTGTGATTAATTGTAGTATTAGAAAAGAAGTGTAATAGGGAGAATTATCATGATCTCCGATGAGAGTACATATCCATTTTGTGGATCATTTTATACGTAGTTTTTATTTAATTGTGCTAAAGGCTATTTGGATCGTTTATCATCACTATCGTTAAAAATCATTTGAAACATTCGTCAATTACTTAATCATGACGGCACTGACTAACTTTAATGGTACATATGATTCTCTAACATTGTTTTCAGTTCATTACAAACTTTCAAGCTTTTTAGACTTTACACGATTTACGACATATTTGAATAAAAAACTCATCTTAATGGAAGCTCACAAGAAATTGATTACACCAAACCTGTTGAAGCATTGGCACGCGCTTATATGTTTTGTGTCCCTTATTAAATTTTCTTGCTCAGATATTGGATAGAGTAGTAGCTACATGTCATTTTTCATGACTAAAGTTGTTTACCTACTTTAACGCTATTATGATTTTTTTAAACTTTTACCAGAAGTTCGAAAATAATTAGGACTTAAGGGTTAGTCCCTCCATCCAGAAATTTGAAAATAATTAGGACTTAAGGGACTAACATAGAAAAAAATGACCAAGATAAAAAAAGACTTAAGGAACTAATATAGAAAAAAATGGCCAAGATAAAAAAAGACTTAAGGGACTAATATAGAAAAAAATGGCCAAGATAAAAAAAGACCAATGGGATAACAAAATCTTAGATAACAATAAAATTGTTTTAAGAAAAAACCCTGCCGTAAGAGCCGAGTGAGAAATTATTTGACAAACAAAGTATAATAAAAATATTATATTACCTACGGTTAGTTAATATAAAAAAATAACTTTTTCAAATAATTCCTCGGATGAGGGGGCTTTCGTTTAAGTTATTTTATTAAAATTTTTCTTCACATATATTATTTTAATACTGAAATTATAAATCAAACATCAAAATCTTCTACATGACAGCAAAATCATAATATAAGTTTATTTGGCAATAACAAAAAAATAATTTATATTTTCTTAAAGCAGGATAATATTTTAATTTTTCGTTTAATGTATTCTGCAATTACAGCTACTTAATCCAGTTTTTCGGCTTCTCCACTTCTAATTCTTCTAACTTCAGCTAGTACACTTTGGGCTAAAGTGATTTCTCCATAATCTTCACGTTTAATTCCTTGTTCAAGACGCTTGATGACATCTCCAAGCAATTGATCAGCAGCTTTTCCTTGAACTTTTCCTTATTTTTTCTGCAATAAATTATTTTTCTAGTTTCTCCTCTAATGCTCGCTTTTCTTCGTTTTTTTTTCAACATCTGCTGTAACTTATTGTTTTTCTTCTAAGTAGCTTTTTTAATCTTGCTGTGTATATTTAGCCAGCACGAGAAGTTTGTTTGTAGTAGAATAAAGTGTACTGATGTTTTTGCAATGTCATTCCAGATACAATATTCAATCTGGCATTCAAACCACGTTCGCTCGTACTTATCTTATCACTTATTAAAACATGTCCGCAAAGTGAAAATTCTCTTTCTATCGAAGCACTACCGTGAGAAAGGCAAAGCATTGTTTTCATAACTTTAGTTTCGGTGGGATGTTTCAAATAATTTAAGGCACACATTAAAATAAAAAAATAGTACCAATGTTTAAAAACTGTTTAGACACCTTCAGATATTTCTGACTCAAATTTCGATATTTTCCACTCATCTAACAAAATTACCATGTCCACATCAAAAGTTACAGCTTTATCCTAAGCCACAATTTTGGGTTCAATATAGTGGGCTTCCTTTCAATTCTAATCCAACATTTAATTTTCCAACCACATCTGTTTCTCTAATCATTTCAACTATAATTTCCACAAAATCACCCTATTGGAAATCTGCTGTTTGAAAAAAAATTGTCATTTTTTTGGTACTCCTTTTTGATTCATAAAAGATTAATTTAATTTGAAGTATTATCATGTTGGCGGTTGCGATATTTTTCATTTTAAACTTTCCCCGGGAAATTTTGAAAATTCTCTAACCATTTGCAATAGCTTTGTAATAGCGTAAATGCAATAGCGTAAATTACAAATGGAACTTTAAAATATGTAAATAATATATTTGGTCTTTGTTTGCTTTTTGACCTGATATTCACAAAACATCTGGCGCCTAGATATTTACTGTGGAATGTAAACGCATAACCCGCGAACCTCTTTCGTTATGTAGAATAGAGACGGAATCAACACAGCCAATAAGTAAATTAAGAGTTGCTAGGGAGGTTCATCAGGTAATCAGGTTGGAGATTATATATAGCTCTGAAAAAAATGTTCAAACGTCGAGCTCCTTTTCAAATTTCGAAGAAAGTTATCAAAAAGTTCAAGAAGGTTATTTAATACTCGGTTATTAAGATTGCAATGTCAATTATTCTCGAGGCGTTTAAAATATATAAATATCGAAAACAGTCGAAAATTCATGCTATTGACTTTTATATGACGTTATATATTACATTTATTTTATTTCATATATAATAATTATTATAATTAATATATAATAATATAATACTCTTGAGCTGATAAGATGATAGATTTAGAAATTTCCCGATGGCTAACAATAAAGCTGGATCCGTTGGTCTATTGGATTACAGATTTCATATCGCATATATTGATATACGATATGTAATCGTAGTTCATAATGAAGGAAGGAAGGGTCAAGAGGAGTTCTTGATGACTAATACAGAATTCATCGAGTTTGCGCTCATTTAATTTGTTTCAAAGTATCCTTGGTTATATGCTTAACTGAAGGAATCTGATAACAAAAGAGGGATATGGCCATGGGAACTTCTTAGTATCTAATAGTACACCTATCGAGTTGTGCTACTTTGGTTTGTCCCGACAAATAAAACATCTTCTTAACTTTTGTAACCACAAATTTTTATGCATATGCAGGTGGTACTCTCGGAAAGAGCCACATTTTTTTATCGCAATTTTAAGTAACGACTTTAAGTTATATGTTATTAAAGGTATTGGTTATTAAAGGTATTGGTAATGGCTACCGCATATTACTTTTAAGCATTACTGTAAATATTTTCCTCTATTTTACTCTAACAATTTTTAGAACTAATTTAAAAAAAAATTAATGAATGAAATTGACAACTAATAAACTCACAACTTTAATTCAGAAATTTATTTTATATGTACATACAATGCAATTAATAAAACCAATCTTTAATTACATAAGTACCATTGTCGTGTTACATTCATTGCCAGCGTGAATGTAGTGATAAACTTCATTCTTTGTACAATTTTTGGACTTATGTTCTCAAACATTAATTGCCAATAATAAACTTATTTTTAAGGTCTATTTAATTTTTGCTACACAATATTTTTAATACAAAATTTGTATGTATATAATATATATATATATATATATATATATATATATATATATATGTATGTATATATATATATGTATATATATATATATATATATATATTCGTTTTTTCATGTTTGTTAACTTATCGATATAATGATTTAATATAATGACCTCTTCCAGTCGCTAGTGACACTTCTCCCTTAATTTTACCGCTTCCTGTATTACTACTCTTTTTATTATTGACAGCGCTGCATTAAATGCGATTGTCTTTGATATCCGTCTACAGTCATAATTTAAATTATAGAAGGACGCTATGTATAATAATAAATATCGAGATATCAACCTACACATTACACACAAAACGGAGTCGCTATAGTTGTCGGCTACCATCTTGCACAATGTCGGCTAGATCAACGTAAAAAGATGAGGGGCCCTAGTAACAAGATTGGAAAATCCACGCCTATGTACAGCCTGTACAAAGAAGGTAATACGACAATGGTACTTACGTAATTAAAGATTGGTTTGTATTGGATATATTTGGCTTCTTATAATTGAACCGATTAAATAAGCTCATGAATACACTCTCAAGGAGTATTCTGGACAATTGTACAGGAATTGTCAAAAACATTCCTTGAGAGTGTTTTGATGGGTTTATTTAATCGGTACAATTATAAGAAGCCAAATATATGAAAGGCTACTTAAATAGGCACATTGACATGCAGAAGGAAATAAAATATTCACGGAAACAAAACTATTGTAAAGCTAATTAATCGGGGTAAAAAGTTTTCTTTTAAATATAAAAGCGTGAGAAAAAACACACCAAATTATTTTAATTGAACCAAAAAATTACGAAATCTTTGAAAATTGCAACGTGACTGTAACAAAAACCCTCACATCCCAACACCGCATCTTATTTAAGTAACTTCTGTTACTTAAACTTATTGAGATAGAAGTGAATAAATACTCAATAATAAAATGACACGAATAATACAATAAAATTTAAACTCTTTCAAATAACCACCAAAAAGCGCACTCAATTCAAATAACCACAAAAAGCGCAATCAAAAGGAGAAAATAATGATAATATGAGTACTTATTTGGAACTTTTGCTGTATAAGGTCGTTTCCGAACATAAATAAATTTACAATGTATCCTTACTGCTAAAAAAATGTTTGAGTCAGTTCCAAGTGAAATACAGCGCGCATCTGTGAACTCTCAAGTACATGCAGAACCACACAGTTCTATACTTGAGAGAGGATCAACTTTTATCGCTGGTGTCACTTTCTTGTAAATAAGTTTTATTTTTAGTGCATGAATATCTTATATTACCCAAAATATAATGAATTTATGACTTCTATATCAGTATTATCACATTTATTGAAATCAAAATAGGCGTTTGTAGAATATAATGAATCTATATATATTCATAAATATCTTCATACCTAAATGTATACAGTGTAAATATCTTCATACATAAATGTATACATACATAAATGTATACAGTGTACACACTTACATACGTGCATACCGATGTATAAATTACATTCCTCTTTTGACTTCACCGTAGTCAGCAGTTAGTCTTTATATACCTTTGCATGCTATATATCCGTATTTGCTACACAGGTACTTATTTATCTATCTATCAAATAATACCTTAGATGCTTCATGCATTTGGATGTACTTGCATATTCTTATCTACTTATTAACTTTATTCTTTACGCGTATATGTCAACAAAACTGAAACGCAACAAACTGCAACCTTTTATTGAATATGGACTATTCAATAAAAGGTTTTGGCACTACCTTCTGTTTCCATTATGATACCATGAATTTTCAAAAAGAAACATACAAGCACGCTTCGTAAAAACAAGAGACGGTGTCATTTAATAACTTTTCCCGGTCGTTAAAACGTACGTAATAACTATTTAAATAACAAATATTTCATCACAAAACTCTCGTAGTACGAGATCTACTCATTCTTGAATTTTTTTTTGTTAAAATAAATAAGTAAATCTATGTAGAAGATTCAAAATTAAATTTATTTGTGCACAAAATCTGCAAGAAACTTAATGTATAAATTCATATTTTTTACAAAGTTTTGAAAAAATCCTTGATTCTTTAAGAGGTTCGTTTGAAATAAACTTGTTATCGGCATTCAAAAGGCATTCATTTTATTTCCTATTCATCATCAGTGTATGTGGCCATTATGCGAAGAAAGATTAGAAGTTGCTAGAGCCCAGATCTAGAATAAGATATAATTTACAAAACCAGGGTAAAGAATTGTAACCGTCACACATATCATCATTAATATGACGATAGGTAGGGTGACAGAAAATTGTAACCATTACGACTACAATTCTCTGTCATATCAATGTGATGTTACTATTTGAGAATTGTAACATCCAGAATAATAGAATAACTCATATCTTACCTAGAATAAAATAGAAATTTTCCCATGAAAAATTAAATAGAAATTTTCCTCGTGGTTTTCCTCGAAATTTTATACGTGTGATCTTTCTTAATCTCTAGGACCGCACAGAACAAGTTAGTTATACTACAGCTTCTTTTTCTCAATAGTACACCAGACCATCGAAATTCTAAGAATAATTTTTCTCCAATCACATGATTTTTAGCAGCGAAATTCCCGTCTTTTGATCCGTCAATAAGATTTTCGACCTTCCATGTACATAGAATTTTCCCATACCTAATTCAAAACATTGAGAATATTGCATTATGTAATTTGCTGGATAGGATCCTTTCAAAACTGTCATATAAAGCTCTGCGATCTCATTTAACGACCTTTTTAAAAGCAGTCTCCGCTACCTTGTTGTTCGGGAATCGTACCATTATCAGTTCATCTTTTATTCTTGGGAAAATATGTAAATCACACAGTGCGAGTTAGGGGCTACATGGCGGACAACCCAAAATGTTTACAAGCAACGTAGTCAAACATTCGGTCGTATTCACAGCTTAGGTAGCATATATTTAAACTCTTAATTATCCTGCATACCGGTTGTGACGATTTCATTCTTATAAGATAGGAATGCAACAGATTGTAAGTTGATGAATTATGATAACTTTACTCAATTATTTTTAACCACTTCATTAATTATAAATAATATATCAATATACATATTTATATATATATATATATATATATATATATATATATATATACATATATATGTATATATGTATATATATATATATACATATATATATGTACATATATATTATAGTAATTTTAAAAGTACAATATCACGGAGAATATTATAAAAATTCAGCTTTTAGGAGCCAGTAATTTTGCCATGTCAACCTTTTTATTAATTTAAAAAAAGGTGAACATTTTATAGTATCGGGAGATATATATTTTAGGATTATATATTTTATATTATTTAGATTTCTACGTAAACTATCCTTCGGGCTAACTGATGTATTTTTCATGATACACCAAAAATCGAGGTATGAAAATATTTGGGTGTACGGAACACTGATTGCCGTTTTTCTCCTTAGTATGTATTAAATAGACTACTCAACTCAATGCATGAACTATAATTTCAGCCGATAACGATATTTTGACTATATTATAAGATAACGGCGGTATTAAACTTTTAAGGAACCGAAATGTATGTGTAGCTTATTTTATATTTCTTGAGCATGTTGTACATTTTCATGTTCATGTTGCGTTCAATACTAGGAATTAAACCTGTACCATATGCTGTGGAACAGCCTTGATATTGCCATATATTTTTATTTACATATTCACAGTCCGAATGTAATATTTTCTGTAGGTTATTCTGTTTCTGTTTTGGTTCCCGAGGGGTTAATATAATTATTCCAGAATTATATTTATAGCTAAAGATAATTACTTCCAGAATAATTAAAATATACTTCTAAAATAATTTTTCAAAGTGGCAAAAATTACGGGGTTTATGCAGTCGAAGCTGAGTGGAGCTTTAATGTATTTTAATAAGTACCTTATTACTTATTAAAATACATTAAAGCGGAGCTTTCATGTATTTTAATAAGTACCTTTTGTTTGCAGCTTCCTTCATGCTTTTTTTTTTCTTAAGGAGAAAAGTTTTTCCCTCATAATATTTCTCGCTCTAAAATATATTTTATTGAACTAAAATTACCTCAAATCTTATCTTAAATAATATTTGCATTCCCAAAATAACAATAACCCGAATAAAAGTATTTTATATTGTGGAATGAAATTTAGGCTCAAACATTGAAATTGTCTCAAAATTTTTCTTTTTAATTTTTTTAATTTGAACATTTGATCTCAATGCTGGGGTGCTAATTATTAATTTTCTTAGGAAATATTTTATAGAAAGACACTTTCGTTTTAGGCATTACATTAGCGAAATTTATTTCGAAATGTTTAGATAATGTTTAAAGAAACAGATAAAGCGATAAACAAAATACGGAGAGAAAAAATAATTTTTAGAAATTTAAAGGTCAAAACCTAACTCAGTTACTTGTCAAAAACATAACGTTGATGTTCAATTCTATTAGAGTTTCGTAATAGTATGAATAATTAATTTTAATTTATAATGATTTAATTTTAATTAAATATTTGCTGCATTTTTGTTTATATTTCGTGTATGTAGCAAACTAGTATCTTTGGGTTCCTAAGTATATACTAATACAAATATAATTATTTTAATTTTCACGTAATATACTCCGGTTTCGAGATGAACTTTTCTAACATTAAGGTAAGTGTGTAGCTTGCTACAGTTTTCTGCGTAACTACTCCTGCGGTACAATTGAAGTAATAAAACACGATGCCATGAACTACTTATTGGGCTTTGCTGGTGCAATACTGGCTTTAAATCAGAGAAAGAAAAAACAATTTTAACAGTAATATAGAATTTTACAAAGTTTTTTTACGGTAGTCAGGGTTTACAAAAAATAAAAATATTTAAACTTAAAGGAGAAGGAGAATCTGAATTTTAAGCAATTTCTATACTGAAAAACAAATAAGTTCACTGCAAAAAGGCTCAAATCTAAAAATTGTTATATTCTTTCTATATTTTACAGAAGACTCCACAAGCTATATAAATTAACAAGCAACTTTTATATAATATCAAACAATAACTATATTATTATTGCTTTCTAAGATTCAAAGGTTTCAAAGATTCGGGGAAGAAAATGTCAATTTTTCTGATTATTCTAACCGAAGATGGCTCCTTATTTAAAATTTAGAAAATTTAAGAATAGATCCCAAGTTAAAATTGCATTATCTGGTGAAGATACTCATTGTTCTCTTATTAAAATAACTAAAAATACATATTTGTGGAAAAAGTTGAAATATTTTTATTCGTTATTGCACAGGCTAACTTTTTTTGTTCTTTAACTTAAAAATAGTGCCTACATAAACATGAAGCGACTAGGTCTTCATAGGGACGCATGAATAAAACATTTTTCCAAAAAAAAATTAACCGACTTCAAATAACCACCGAATAAAAGCGCATTTCAAAGTATAAAATAAAGACAATACAGTCGGACTTTTGGAGCACAATATCGTTCCTGAACCTAAATAAATTAGCCTTATACTCCTAGTGCTAGAGATTTTTGGAATCTGTATCCTGGTAATCTGGCTTCCCCGAGGATACCCAAATGAACGCTATACTTCACTTGGCATCGACTTGAAAAATCTTTAACAGTAGCAGAAGTTTGAAAATTTATTTATATTCGGAAACAATATTGCGCCAAAAAAGTTTCCACTAAATTCCCTTATTTTCTTAATTTTATAATTTTCAGTAAGCCTCTTACTTTTTGATTTAACCATTCAACATTTCCGTAAAAATATTTTAATTTTCTATTTTAGTACATATGACTGAATCCATAAAAATAATATCTCACTTATTAAAATTAGAACAGACGTTTGCAGCATTTAATGAGTCTAAATATATTCATACATACCCATGTACATAAATAAATGTGTACACAAATGTTCATACTTACAAATATACGGACCTATAAATCACTTTCCCGCTTTTGACTTCACCATAGCCAGCTATTTACCACTTTATATAACTTTACATACTACATATCCGCCTACTAATATTCTGGTTGTTATATATCTTTGTATTTAATTGTACATGTATAATTATCAACTACATAATAACGTTTAGTCAATTCATACGTTTTTTATACTTGTACTTATTTATCTACCTCACATCACATCTTAATTTATTCATGCCTTTGTATTTCCAAAGGCGTGAAGAAACCTGCAAATATTTACCTACCTATTTACTTTCTTATTTTCTTCCTCACGTCAACCCAAGAGAAACGATTACACACTCCATCTTATTCCTCATAAATGAAAAGTCTCTATTACCACTTCCCGTGTCTATCATCGTACTCTGATATTGGCTAAGTGGTAGATTATTCCCACCCTCGGCCGTGTGAATATTTTAGAGGTTTCATAATTAGGTTATTATTAGACTTATATGGTACAAATTAGATCAGGGTACCTGTGCTGTGCACATTTAAGAATATCTTCAGTGTACGCTCTGTCACCATTGTCAAAGTCTAACCAATTTTTATGAACTACACTAGGACTGTTCAAATGAAAAAAATGATCCAAATTAATTTTGAAGATATGAAATGACATAGCCAAAATAGGCCGTACCACAGCAACAGAATTAAAATCCAGAGTTAAATGGCAGTCTTCAGCTTTTGCTGTAAACAGTAAAATCTCAAGTTACATGATTTAAACGGGCAATCACTCCGCAGCATGAGAAATGAGAAGTAAAAACCAGGAGTTTAATAACATTGTCTCTACTTACGAACTGGTAGCTAAGTATGCCGTTCAATACTTTACATTTAAAATACCGTTCGTGATCTTTTGACTGTGAATAAGGCAACCAAAAAAATAACAGTCGTGATTATTTGGATATATTATGCAAAATCTTTGGGAAATATCTCTACTTGATTTTTAACGGACGCATCATAGTGGCAGCACTAAAATTACCTTTTTTAATATATTTGCGACAACGTGACAATTTTTTAAATGTGTATGAAAACATAAAAATTATTCAAAATATTTTTTGATCCCAAGAGAAAACTTATAATGTTTATATATACTTATGATTATATTATCGCTCCATCTACTCTAGTGAATGTCCATCTACTCTAATGAATGTCACATGTCCAAACAGTTTTATTCGTTTTAATATCAATGATCATTTAGGTAATTATTACTACTTAATAAATACAAGATTTACGGATTTAAGCAGGAACTATTTTTTTAATTAGTGAATTATCAAAGAAATATAATCGTACGATCATCTAATAAAATATTAAGGGTCACAGCTGTCAAATTTAAACAATAGGCTAACAAATAATCAAGTTGAAAGAGAAAATCCATCTAAATTACTTCCGTTCAAAAGAAAATCCACTTTTTTTACTTATTACTTCCACCATATATATATTGGCCACATCCGGTTAAGCATTGCACGTTTCGTCTGCTAACTTTTTTATCCATGAACTCATTCCGAGTTTAAGATATTGAAATGAAATGAAGTGCCAATTGTGACTCTTCACAATATAAAGAATACTTTTTCTAATCCTTTACAAATTGGCATGACCTTAAAGTTGCTTTCGGTTATTCAAAATTTATATTTCCTCATAAATATCGCAAATCATGGTGTTATTTGTTACAACTTACCCCATATTATGGATATAATTTCATGAAAGAATTGAAAATTCATTCTTTTGTCTAAAGTTTGTTTTATTCTTTACAAGTGAAGTCATATGCGACTCACACGAAATGGCTGTCGTGTGCTTTCGATTCTATGGAAAAATTATGCTTTATCAATTCTGATTAACGAATGAATTTTGTAATTATATTGAAAATTGGATGTAAATATTGTGAATATTTTCAGTAAATGATTTTTTTAATAAATATAGCCTTTGTAACATCAAACAGATAAACCCCAATTAACGATATGAACTAAAAACAAGTCCAGTTGTGATATTAGCAGAAACAAATCCTTTTATTTATAATGTGTCTTAATATATATTATATTAGGTTGGCAACTTATAAACCAGCCATCTCTGTACACAAACTTTTCAACTTTTTATATGTAGTCAATAAAATCAATCGTTAATTATATAAGCACCGTCAGCATCTAACACCTATCGCCAACCTATAGGCAGAGCTAAAGTACATACAACTTTTGTACAAATATTTGGGGCTTTAATTGAAAAACCGAAGAAAAAAAATAAAGTTGGATTTTGATACAACTACGACGATACGGATTTTGATATGATTGATTTAAAGGAAGTTCATTTGTGATAATTTTGCTCAACCGTTCACAATAAATCTTAGCTGTAATTGTATTGTTAGCTCGAAAGACTTCCCAATGAATAACTCCATTTATGCTCCACCATGTACTCCAAACTATCTTGTGTTCAATATAATATTTTGGTCTAGGTACACCTTTTTCTGCAGCTCCTAGCCACTAGCGTTTACACTAAAAACATAACATAATCCGTCCACGTTTCATCTCTTTTAACCCGATACTTTAGCCTCTCGTTGGTACCATGTGAACTCATTATCTCCAAGCACACATTAGCTCTGCTCTGAAGTTGAAAGGGTGTTAACTCATGTGATAGTTAAACGGAATATTTTCACTCTTTTCTCAAAGCGTGAAGTTCTTTTTCTCTCGCAGTATAAGAGCATGAAATTTTCTACACCTATTGCTAACTTTTCATTATTTAGATTATTGATTCTGGAAACTACAAAATTGAATTAATCTGTTTATTAATTGGATGTAACGGGGACATTTCTTTGTGCATAATTGGTAGAAAATGTTTGTTTACAACTTTCAAAAGGAACGTAGTAGTAGAAATATCGTTGAGTGAAAGAAAATACCTTTACGATCTTAAAAATCTCTAATTAAAAATTACTAATTTAACCAATTTATAACGAGATACAGTTTTATTGTATAACGATATGAGTTTTGTTTACATGCATAGTATCGACGACACCTTTATTTTTGGTAGTTATGAAACACAAAAGTGTTAATTAAAATTATTGGTTTAGTATTAGATTTCTTAGGCGTTAATGTGAAATTAGAATCAAATAATCGGGTAATTAATTTGAGTTAAAAACTTATTTGAAAAATAATTTAAAAAGATTTAAAAGCCAAGTGTTAAAGAACTTTAACACTTTGAAGCCAAGTATTAAAGTTTTGATTCCACAAGTGTTAAACCTAATAATGTAAATTTTAACATTAAATAATTTTGGTTATAATGAAGGTGAGGTAAATGGAAGCATTGCTAATAAATGTAGACAAATAATAAGCTCCAAGATATATGTCGTGTGCGGTAGAGACCAAATTTTTGTATAGTTGTCTTTTTACCGAATTAATATCAAAGTGCAGTAAATAATATACTATTAACTACCTTAAAAGCGGTTTTGAGTTGCATAAAACATACGATTAATCATAAAGTAGTTTACAAATATAATTCTTCTTGCTGCAGCTTCAAGTTTTCTAACTGTTTAACTCATTGATTTAAAAATACAGTAAATTTTTCTTCTTCAAAACCTGTATAAAACCCTGTTCGAAACCATTAAACAATTCAGTAAATTTTTCTTCTTCAAAACCTGTATAAAACCCTGTTCGAAACCATTAAAAAATACAGTAAATTTTTCTCCTTCAAAACCTATACACATTGCAATCATTATGACTGCTGGTAAGGCCTGTGGACGTGTAATTTAATAAATGCTTTGACGCTTGCCCCATTTTAATAATCAAGCAAGTGTGCCAATTACGATTAGTGATTGAAATGTGTTTATATTCTTTGTTATTCAATATAAGACAATAATAAGAAAGAAAAAATGTATTTAAAATTGATCAAAGCCTAAGATCCACTAGCACATATATTTATTAAGATTTTAAATGGAGAGTCAATAGTAAACACATGTAATAAGAAATTTGGTTCTTAATAATTCGGATAATGAATATACCTTAACGTTACATGATATAAGGGAGTGTGTTAATAGATAATATATTAATTGCTTTTTGTGAACTAATAATACTATTTTTTAATTTGAAGTCTCTTGCTCTTTGTATAAAATGGAAATGTGTCGTTTGGGAAATTAAACTCTGCATAATTTTATTTTCTCAACAATTCCTAAACTTAAAAAAATAATTTGCTAGAAATCTAAAAAGGCAATATTCTTTTTAAATAGAATGAACCAAATACATATACTATCTTTTTGGCAACCGGTATTGCACTATACTTGCATTTATAATTTTTGGGTACTCGTAGAAACTAAATAGGCAAGCGGAACACGCACGGTATCGTTATAATTATGAAATTCCCATGAATATTAAGAAATTATCTGTTCTTTAATGAAAACTTAAAAACTGAATGAAATTCATTAGTTTTTGCACTAAAGAAAAAAATAACAGTATTACTGTTATTTTTTTCTACACACACGTTCTGTACATTAAGTACAGAATGCGATGATTTAACAATAGTACAAAGATAAGCTATAATAATGTAGCGGTAAAGAAATATGTTTATAATTGAATCTGCATACACGAAATAACACCAAAACATGATACTGAGTTATTACGAACATAATTTTATATCCAAGTTAATCGACACTTGAGATTGATGGAAATTCACATTAATATTATTATTGACTATCAAATATTCATTTACAATATTTATATGCATCTAAATCCATGCACATTTATATCATATTATGGTACGAATAACACCCTAATGACTTTATTGGAGTGACAATCTATTTACATCCATAGTATACTGGGTTATATGGATGCAAACCTATTTGGTAGCATAGTCCAAAAATGACGTTGATACACTCCAAACGGCAGATTGGGAGATGCATTATTAAATTAATTTTAATGGTGACGATCTTCAGACTTACTGAAACTGCGGTAAGCGAGTGAAATTCAGCTAATTATGTTCTTGAATACTAATTTTTTTTTTATTATAGTCTTGCTTTACAGAATCGATAAGACATTATTCAGAAGTAATAATTGTAACTGAAATCTAGAGAATAAATTAAGCACAATAAAAGGCCCACTCATTTTAAAACAAAAGTCTCATATTTTTTTACGATAAACTAAGATTTGATGTAAAAACTGAACTTACTGACTAGTGTCGTAAATATAGTGTTGAAATTTATTATCTCCTATACCTACCTTCAACGAATACCAAGTCTTCAGAAGATAAGCAGCAATATAAATTAGGATGCAATATATCTCACTAAAAGATCCCGTCATCAACACTTGAGTGACTGTTGCTTAAGTGATACGTTTTGGCCATATATTTATTAACATACTTGCGGATAAATAATACTTTATTGAATTATACTATTAAGCAAAAATAAATACAACATAGACCCAAGAATTTCGTGTGCAATTTTGGACACTTCTTTATTTGCCAGATACTACTAATCGTACCGGAAAGAGTGGATTTCAAAACTTACAGCGACTCTGAAAAAATCGTCGAAAATATAACAATGCAAGTAGGCCGAAACAGCCGACGCAGTCCATACGTTTTAAATGTTACTTTTGACCTTCTTGTACCTGTGGGTAACAATGTTTCCGTAAGTAAAGTTTGTTCAATCATTTTATAACGTCATTAAATAAAATTCATAAATAACTGCAATTATAGCTACATAATTAATTTATTTAAAAAAAAATGAAAGTTATACGATTTTTGATATCTTTTTAAATTATCATCATAAATTTAATTAATATTTGTAACACTAATCTAACTTAAAAAGATCTCTAGAAACCGTAAATAAAAAAAAAGTAATTTTCATGATGAGTTATTTTTCTTTTGTTAGTAATCTCAGTAGACACCAAAACAAATTTCTAATATAGTTTATTACCTAAAAAATTTGCTCGTAATAATTCCAAAATTATTTCTGATCACATTTCCGTCATTAATTTTTTTTTCTTTACATACATGAAAGGTAATAAGACCTTAATTTCTAATAATGTGAGTGTGTGCGAGGTCTTTTCAATGGGAAAACTAATTTATATATTTATTTTAAGGTTCCTAATCACTGGTGCTACTTATAACCGTACAAAGATATTCTTTTGTCTTTTTTATTGATGTATATAAGATATTATTTGTCCTTCGTTTCACTCTATTTCTTGTTTACAACTAAAAAACTATCAAGACTGTCAAATATTTAAAAAAAAATAACTATAATAACAATGAAAGGAGGACGTTAAAATAATCTTACGGAAATTCCTTTCAGTATTTCTTCATCACTGGATCTTTTTACAAGGAAGGGAAAGAGAAATTGGTTTCAATGTTAATACTTATGTATATTGCAATAATAAGTAAGACGAATGTACAAAATAATTAAAGAAAAATTATTATTAGGATAAAATTTATTTCTCTCGTGACAAAATTTCCCAAAAAGGCAATACATTACTGACTTACGTTTTTAAAAGATATCCAACGTAGCTTGGTATCAGAGTTTGACTGTCATCGCGTAACTTTATTTAGAGCTAAGGCAATAAATAAAGTTATGCGATTTATTAATGAAATCTGCATGTTAAGGTTTCTGCGTAGATTAGCAAACTCCAATTTTCTATTATTAAATTATTTAGAAGCATATGTAGTTGTGTGAAATTTTATCAACGACGTTTTTAATTCGAACCAAAGCAATAAACCAACAACCAATAGGTCGTGACAATTAAATGCTAAAATCTTAAATCAATCGCTAACCTCAACTTAACAGAAGCGAATATACCGTTTACCATCTCTAAAACAATTGAGAATACAGAATCTAAAGGGAACTATCGCTATGCCAAACACGACGATAGAAAATTGTACTTTTATTGAAATTACTTTTTCTTAATTTCACATAATTTTATTGCCATTGCCTATTAATTAACGTCAGTTTCAAACAAATTTGTACGTCTACGCCAAATTCTTTAAAATATGTGACCCTATAGTAAATGGATATGTACAAATAACTTGGAAAATTAGAAGCGCGGTTACCATTAATGTGTTTTTTTTTGTCCCTTCAATTTATTCTATAAAGATGCATGTATCACTTCTGGAATATCGAAGTAATGAATACAGACGTGGTGCTATTGAATTAAGTTATCCAATCTGTGATTATCTCGAGCGAGGAGTCTGGCGAGACGAAATTCTTCGAAACTCAAATATACCGAAATCTTGTCCACTGGCTCCTGTGAGTAACTCTTATTTTATTTAAATATTAAATTTATCTTTTTCAGATGTCTTGTTTACCAATTTTAGCAAGTTAATAGCAAACGTGTGGCGACCTATAATACTGCTTTATAAGATTTTGTTAATTTTTCGTTAATTTCCAAACAGTTACTCACCTTAAACAATTAACAAAAAAGCTAAATGATTTATTCAGTATCTGAATAAATTATTTTTTAAATGAATCAATAAAAATTCAGGAAACCAATTTATTGAAATCCTGGGCGTCCACCAAACTCAAGAAAAAGTCATGAAATTTGCAGGCATAAGTATCAAAATCAAAGAGAACACGAAGGAAGTTTTTAATGATTTCACCTTACTTTTAGACAGATATTGGATTAAAGATCATTTCTTTTAATTGATTATCTATCTAATATTTCTGTACAAGTGATACACTATTTTTAACAACAAACAAATACGCAGATTCAGAAAAAATTAGAATGCCATATCAGTCGATACCGAATTAGTATTGTTATATTAATGTTACTTTGATATTGGTTTTCTTTAGTTTTATTAAGTTATCTTTCACATTAATGTTCACTTCGGACCTCTGACAATTTTCTCCTCAAACAAATTAGGATTTGGGTTAGATCACCTCTTAAATGTTCTTTACTGACATGAAATATATTTTCATTTTCCCATCTCTTTCCCTTATGCAATTTATTTCGTATGACTAAGGAAATCTTAACCTTTTTGTTCTATCGTCGGTAAAATAAATTGTTTTATAATTTTTTTATGTCACACATTTTCTTCAGATTTGATTTAAACATTTTCTGTTTATTTGTATCTTTTTTTACCCTTACTTACACATGCCAAGCAGTAATATATGGAACTATAATTTTGTTCAAACATAATTAATCCTATATATGTTTAACTCTTATTTGGACTTACACAAAACAAGCTTTGACCTTCGCTTGCTTTAGAGCTTTACTTGCGCGGAGGTCAATTAAAAAGAAAACATATTCTTGGCAAACAATTGAAGTTTAGTTTAAGAAAGGATAAAGTAGTTTCAAATGAACAAAATAAAAAAACGGCATGAAAAGTCTATGCCTTTCAATGGCGGCCGTAGAGTAACTGATTGCCTGGACATGTTATTACATATTTATTTTAACAATTTCATCTCTAACGGGAAGATTTTTCCAATTCTGTTTTAAAGAAATATATATTACTGTAGTGATCTCCATGATACATGTTAAACAACTACAAAATTTGATGAACAATGATGGAGCAGTCGAAATGTGTGTCACCAATTCGTTTTATATTGCATCCGACGCATTGCTCCATCGTCCATCTAGTTTAAGCCAATGTTAAATAATTTTTTTTCAAAGTATTAATTGTATATTATAATATTTGAAATAACTATAACACCTATATTATTAAAATGACTATGATTAATTTCACTCAATAAAATTTTTTAATTAGACTTTCTTTCGCTGCATACTACGTTTAATTTGTCGCTTTATTATTGTCTTCTGACGGTATTTCGTCGACTTTTACTTTATACTCATTATATGAAATAAACGACAACAGAGTTTGTTTCATGGACTAAAGATCAATAAATTTTTCCAGATAGTATCACTTACTAATTAAACATAATTAAATCTTTCCGTGTATTAAAAAAATAACGAATACTTTATATTAACATCTGTAACATTCAGTGACAATGGTTTCGTTTATTATTTTGAATATTTATATCATAACAAAGCAAACTATAATTTTATTAATTACGGGTAGTTATTTAAAAAGCACTTATAGTCCAAACTGTGGTGGGGTGGATTATGTCAGCCTCTAACAGTACCATATGGTGACCACGTGCTCTATATCGAGAGAATCACGATGGAAAATTTGTAAATGGTGATTTGTTCTTTCTTAGTGCATATTTTAATTCTGTATGATATTTGAATATAAAAATCTACAAATCATCGTTGCCATTTGAATTTGTAAGACACCAATTGAAAATTACATCGTGTACATAGTATCGTGTACATGTAACATAGTTTTTTTATTATCGTCAATATTTTGTTGATCATATGTTTACCATAAGTGATTTTTAATAAAAATGCAATAGTATGTTTGAATACGTTATTTATCTAACGTAATAATGGAAAATACAGTTATTTGAAATATGTATAGATACCAGCGAATGCGAATATCCATTTTTTTTCATTTTTTTAAATAATGATTTCATTCGATTAATAAAAAATCAATAATTTAAATTTCTTTCAGGGCAGGTATGCTATATTCAATATATTTCAAGAAAAGTTTCGCCTACCATCTGATATGCCGATTTTGAAGACCTGTATGCAAATTAGGTTTTACGACACGAAAACAGAAAAACCAATTGGTCTGGTCAGGGTATATATTTCAATCAAAGATGTAACAGATGCAAGTAGATCTTCCAAACGCATAAAGGCTCATTTTAATAAGAAGTAAATCTTTATCCATCTTAAACAGAAAAAAATAAAATTGAATATATTTTTAATTTTAATTGGTTATTTACCAGTATATATTATTTATCTTCCTATCTACCAATATTTTAGATCTGTCCTGTCATGGTCTATCATACCTTTACACCAGTACATCCTAAATTATTCACTTACTACCATAATTTTGGTTGATACATATATATATATATATATATATATATATAAATATATATATATACATATATATATATACATATATGTATATATATATATATATATATATATATATATATATATCTAAATATATTATTTCTAAAAGGTGTTTTTTGGTCGAGCGGCTCGATCTCTTTAACTACTGCACCAAAAAAAATTAAAAAAATACCCACTTAAAGCTTATGTTTTCTACTTTGGGCGAAAAATATAAAAAAATTCGAAAAAAATATTTTTGTTAATAAAAAAATTAATTTTTATAACAATTGGCATGAGCGCCATCTGTGGGCGACACATCAAATATCTTAGCCAAATTGTAAACTTGGAACACGCTAGATGGCGATATAGTGCGAAGACTTCGCACGGGTCAGCTAGTATATATATATATATATATATATATAGATATATATATATATATATATATATATATATATATATATATATATATATATATATATATATGTATAAAGACATGAATCAACCAAAATGTTTTTTAAAACTTTGTTGATGTGAAGTACTGACCATACTAAAACGGAAAGGGAGAATGCCATTTATACGTATGTACGTATGTATGTGTGTGTACAAGAATGTATGTGTATATATATTAATATATTTACATTCATTAAATGACCCAATTATTATTTCGATTTCAATAAATCAATTGAATTCTTCTCAATTTCGTGACATACTGATTAATATAGGATATCCACAAGCACTAAAAATGGAAAAACGTGATTTTTTGCAAAGAAATTGAACTGACTAAATAACTATGGAATAAGATGCGTGATGAAAAGTACAAAATAATTAAAATACCAGTACTTAGTTGAAATATGTGCGGTCCAATATTCTTTTTGAAAGTAAATATATTTCAAAAAATACACTGCTAGTTATTTTTGGAGTTGAGGTCGTTGTGAGAGGAAAAGAGAAGCATTGAGTTTTTTACAAATCTCCAACAGTAGCAGTTTTTTGGAAATTTATTTAATTTCGAAAACGATATTATACTCCAAAAGTTTCAACTAATTACTTATATATTTATTGTTTTATACTTTTCAATAAGCTTCTTTATACTTAGTTATTTAAACCCTGAAAATTTTTTTCCCGACATTTTTTACTGATCACTATAAAATGGGATCAATAATATGTCATCTCTATGAAAATTTATGGTTAGTGGGCAATACATATTTTTAGTTGAAGGCAGTAATTTCTTTCAGAATTCTTCTCATTTTAATGGGCATATAGACAATTTCCGTTAGTTCAATTCGTGAGGTATAAATACTTTATTTTTTTTATTTTGTTCACTTGACAAAATATACATGTTTGTTAAATTTGATTATTGGCTTAGTCAGTTTTGACCTACTGAGAAGCATAATTTTCTCACACATAATATATTTTATTATATATATTTTGACGTTGAATTCAAACTTCGGTTATATTCTACCCGAAAATGAGATAACGCCGTCCAAAATTTTATGTTATGCAGAATGTGCAGATTTACGGGTAAGTTTGGAAGAGTAAAAAGATCAAACATTTTTTTTAACCTACTGTGTATATTTTCGAAAGCAATTTAGTAAAACAAGGACTTTTCTCCAAGAAATTTAAACAGAAAACCATTGCGTCATCGCAATTTTGTTTTAAAACAGCTATTAGAAAAATCTAAAAAAATGTGTCGAAAACTTGAACTAAAATGATTAGCAATACGTAAATACATATTATTTTTTTTACTTAACAGTTTGTATGGTAATGAAGACATTTATTAGAGATGTATTGGTTAAAATAAGGGTAAGGAATTTCCAATATATATCATTCTTCTCGATCCTCAATTTTAGTCCCAATCTGCTAATAGAGAATAAATAAGAACGAACAGTAATTAGGGTGAGCAAAACGATCACTACTCTGAATTTTCCTTTGACGTGCTCATTCTGTTAGTTATAATCAATGCTAAATAAAAATTTGAGTAGGAAGGGGTAGACATTTTCAAAGGTAAGTCCTGTAAATTTATTTTCTTCATTTTTTTCCTTAAATACTTTTTAAGTACATACTAGTTTCCAAAATTTTAATCTACTTGTGAATTATAAATCTAAAATAAGAGAATATTTGACATTAAAATTTCGTAGAGCAATAAGAGCTAATGACCCAATTAAAGATATAATGTTAAAATATTGTAATTGTTTATATAGGTAATTGATCAATGGGTTTAAAATAAGAAGTTAAAAATAAATTTTTTCAAGAAAATCGTGGTGGTAATAGATTAAAGCTTGTTAAAACACACATTCAAACATATTTATTTATGTTTCCTGTCAATTTTTTTTAATTTTCCTTAATCATAAGCACTGGAAAAAAATGTATATTTTATGAAAAATATTTATCATAATTCTTTTTGCAATTGTTATTTTATATATAAGTTTGTGTTACTTCTATATATGACTGTTGTAGCATCGAAAACATTTCAGTATCCTTTAAAGCTGTAAAAAAAAGGAAAACCGCGTGTACCCGATAGCGTAAAATTAGAACAAATATATTGATGAAAAGCACCTGTTTAAAAACTTTGCTTCTTTTGTTTTTACCTTTTAAATCGTATGAATATGTAATTTAAGAGTAAAATTTTGAAATAACAGGATGAAGTTGGCAACAATGCAACGCCAAAACGACACGATGAAATTGCTCATTAAACTTATACTCCAACACCATTTCACAAGGAAATGGAACGAAACAATGATTAGGAAGGTAGATAGTATTTACCTGTCTACTTATTACTTCATTCTGTTTATTTATTTAAAGGTATACTTCTTTAGGCGCGTTAAGAAAAAATTATGAGAGTAAAATTTTAAAAATACAGAATGAAAATGGCAATAAGATAATTGTAACAAAAACGACATCGTGAAGTTGCTCATAAAGCTCGTCAAGCGATTATTTGACAGTCAAAAGTTATACAATGACCGCATTTGTTCGAATTATCGTAGCTACCGGGCGATCATGAGTTGGTAAAAAAAGTTTTTGTATTCTTTTATTTTGTGGCGTTTATTCTTTTCATTGAGTACTTCTGCCAGTGACAAGTTTAGAATTATTGGTTAGGCAACACTGATCAAATCACACTCCGAATATCTGTCAATGTTGGTTGATAAGAAAAATTTAATTAAGAGTAAGAAAAACAAACAAAAATCAAACGGAAATTTACTATGATAGAATAAATAAAATGCTTCAATAAAGAGATCATGATGACATGTTTGTTTATTTTTTTTCCAAAATGATGCGTTTAATTATTCATTGATGTAGCACAAAACTGTGACTTGTTATTCAAGCCAACTAGCAGAAAAATTTACGCTATTGGGTACATGGGAATTTCCTTTTTTATACAGCATAAAACTGTGCATTGTACTTCAAGCCAACTCGCAGAAAAAACAGACTAAATTCTCAATACAACACTTTTCTCAAAGATTAATAAAGGTAAATCATTTACATTTACATATTAACGCCAAATATACTCACCATTTAATTTAGTTTTTAAATTAGTTTCTCATTTCATTTTCGTTTTAAAGCAATGCGTAGAAAGTTAAAAACATTGTGTATGTCTATGCAAAATTTATTATTTTCATTTAATTATATAATTCCACAAACAAATATTTTAAATTATATATTTATTTATGTGTTATTTTACGCCATTTAATTTAATTATGTAAAACGCATTTTATTTCACTCACTCATTACGTATACGCCAACGCAACATGTAATCGATAGATCGATGAGATAGTTTTATTGGACCTAGTGCGCAGTGCGTTATGAATATAAACCGTGCCATTTAAACTCGTTTTAAAAATAAAAGCGTAATTGTACTTTCACGCAGAGCGGCAGAATTTCTGAATGTTTAACCATTCGTATCCCAGTTTTGTTGAGGGCGCACGCAGTCGGATCAGAACAAGACCACTCTCGTTCCCGAATTCGAGCATGGAATCCCTGGTAAGGGAAAAAATGCGTATTTCGTTCATAAGTTGAATATAGAAAGTCAATAGTTTATTTTTCTTCTAGCTTTCTATCGCAAGCCAATCATCTGACAGAACATTTCGAACTCGGTGTGTATTTATTTGTAAATTATAAATTATTAAATTAAAATAACTTTTCAGCATCTTCATTTATTTTACTTTTTAATTAAACTTTATTTCTCGCGTTTAAAATGGCGACATATCACTGACGTCCACCATTTTATTTTTCTGCTCGCGTTCCGTTATAATTCAATCATCTGCCAGATCGTTTCCAAACTATCGCATTTCAACTTTATTATTCTCATTTTTAATAATTTTAATTGAATAGTAGTCCATATAATAAAATACTTTTATTATAATAATTAAATTTAATTTTTAATTTTCAAATTAATTTTAAGTTTAATATAATTAATTTTAAATTTAATTTATTAGACGAGTGGTCCACCATTTTACTTTTCTCTTGGCTTTTTATTATTCTTATATTATACCAAAGAAATACAACTTCTAACGCGCATACATAAATACATATCACTTTTTTTGTAAAAATTAAACAAATATTGAAATAGAAAAAATACAGCAGCCTTTATTAATAATAGCACTAAGGTCTTTAAATGAATAATTTTTTAATCGAGAGTCGAAAATCCACTACCAAATTGAAATCTCTCTTAAAATATGAGGAATAAATTTAGATAAAAATAAAGGCATGATTTTATGGTTATGTTTTCAAAACTTTCATCAAAGACATAATTAGATGCAAAATTTGCTTCAAACTACAAACATTGTAAATAGAAAACTAATTATTTTCGGTCAGTTTTTGGTTCAGATAATTATACGGTCACATTACTGAAATGACCTAAAATAAATATGAAAGCATCTGTAGACCACATATGATATACAAACTTTTCAAATAATAGACCTTTAGATATATAAGGACGGAACCTGCCCAAGTACTGACCATGTTTAAATGAGAACGTAACAAGAAAAGAACATCACTCAATACCCAACGCCACATGTAATCGACAGATCGTTGAGATAGTTTTATTGGACATAGCGCACACTGCGTTATGAATATAACTTGGTATAAATTGGTATTTAAAATAAAAGCGTAATTGTACTGTTCACGCGCAACGGTAGAATATCTGAACGTTTTACCATTCGTATCCCACTTTTGTTGAGGGCGCACGCACATGTACAACCAGTTGTATTGTATTGGATTACAAAACTACAAAACATATGTTTTTTGAACCTCCAATAAGTCTACAAATATTTATTTGGGCGATCGACGCTTCCGCCACCACCATATATATGCTGGACGACGACAATATCCTTACTTCATATCTCAAGAACGAATGCGGCATGAGCTGAAATCAGTTGGATTTTATGATACAAAGAGCTTCATATAATGTGCAAAAATGCACCACAACAAATCTGCAGCAAATAATAGAATTAAAATCTTCATTGTTTCTTTATTTTTTTCACAGCGCGCACATCCATGTGATATTAGGGATTGCGCGAAAAAAATCCGCACAAAATATTACCGTAGTGCGCGTAGGGCCTAATACAGGATAAATACAAATATGTCGTATATCCTCCTAAAGTCTTCTTTCGTATACTGTACGCATAGTTATTGATCACACATATTTTATAAAAATAGATGAAAAGTTTAAGAATAAATGAACGGATAAATATATATATTTTGTAATGTTTCTTTAGAAGTACTTTTCATTAAATATAGCAGGGTATGCGTCCCTAAAGCGCCTCTCTGTCTTTTTAACCACACATGTCAAAAATCTGACAAAGAAGTTTACATTTAATAACATTTAGTAAGTTCTTTAGGTCAATTTACTTTGATAAATAAATATAAATATGGACAATCAAGGTATACGTCTTACGCCTGTGAAAGATATGTTAGGCAATATATTAACACTAGCGATCTACCACGATTTCATACTTGTGGGCAGAGATTTTTCTTTCATTCGAGCATTTCGTACACTATTTATTAAAAAATTATGGTATAAAAAGGAAATTTGGTCTACATAAGTTATATAAACTATATAAGTTATATATATATATATATATATATATATATATATATATATATATATATATATATATATATATATATATATAAAGCATAAATAAGTTGCGAACAAAATTTGATAAGGAATAAGATAGTTTTGAACTGATTGTATAATCTTTGAATTAATTGTATAATTTTTGACGAGAATTATATTGCCATGCCACGTGTCTCTGACGATTCAAGTACCGCATAATTTTCGAACTTCATCGATATTCATCCTCAAAATTCCGGTAATTTTCACAAAATATTTGTAAATTTTGCATTTAAACCAGTCTCTGAATAATCAGTGAAAACGAGAATAAAATCCGTCCAGTAGTTATTGAGAAAACCACGTGCTTACAGATAACGCAACGTGTAACTCTTTTTTATAATATGTTATAACAATATATATGGATAATTAAAATAATAATATTTATTAATAGCTTAATAAATATAACATATACCCTTAACTCTTACGAGTTCCACTTATAACTAACATTTTTTTTATTTTTGTCTCAAAACCCATATAATTAAATTATTATAATAATAGTATACAATTAATTAAGAAAATAAGGATATGATATTGTTTTATAGCTTTAATAAATAATGTTACGTTTCGTAATTGTCTGCAAAGTTCTAAAAAAGCTAGTGAGCTGTTTCTTTAAAAAATTGATTCGTTTGTTATCCATAATTTAGTTTATAATGTGGTTTATCCTATTACATTGCCATAAGTTCGATAGTTACATAGCGCTTATATCAATTGCTATATTTAAGTTATATTTGCAGTTAAGTCTTGGTAATTTTTTCTCATTAACCAATTGATAAAATGACGGTTGTATTTGAAAGTTTAAAAGCTTTTAAAGTAGAAATTAATACTTCTATTAATGTTATTAAGGGGAAGCAAGTCTCACCACTTAAGGACACATAAGGAAATGTCAAAATTAAAAACGATGTGACTTGTAGCTCTCCAGCTTTTATAGAGGATTATTTTATACAAATTTAAGATACGATGGACAATACACAGACGAACGACGTATCGTAACAAAACTCAGAATTTGATAGTGTTTATGCATGTCGTATAAATTAAACTTTAATTTTTTTTCATTATATTCATTTTAAGAAATAACTTTAACAATAAAATATCACATATATAATAATTACATTCGAAAAAATTTTTAATATCTTTTCAAGGAAGTACTTTTTTTTACTTATAATTCGAAAATACTCAGTTATTTTACAATGTGTCAGGTATATTTTCAAATCATTTCTTCCTTTAGAGCTACTGTCATGTATCCGTTATAGTGACTGCCTGAAATATTCAAATTATCTACCCCTGAAAACTGAATTTACTATGCATAAGACGTACAGATGCCCTTAAAACCATTTTAGTTGTTTTTTGTATATTAATGCAATTTTTTCATTAATGAAACTTTTTATGCAGTATGTTAGATTAGGAGCTATTATGTAGTATGTATCAAAATAAGATTATTTTGATTGTAGGGTGTGTCGAATTTTCTTTTGGATCTTATGGGAAAAATATATACAACGAAGACCCGCGAAGACTAATACTTTAAATACACATATTTACAAATAAAAACGCCATTGTGTTACTAAGGTAGGATTGTAACAACAGTTTACGTACTGTCCGGAACGTTTGTCGAGAATTATGAAATATATTATTGAAGAAAGAAGCCTAAACAGCCATTATTGCTTTAATTTTATTAGCTTCACTTATTAAATTGATTTCACGTACCTTTTTATTACCATTAAACAACAAATAAATGACTACTTGTGAAAACAATTCGTGTTCAATTTTCTAAGTTATCTTAGACTAGTTATTTTCCATATTTTCCAGATTTCTTCTCCAGTTTTCACAACTTTCCTTTTGCTGTATATACGATTTTTTACGAAATGTTTTATTATTAAATTTTCATTGAAGTTTTACTTGAAATTTGCATTGCAGCATACTTTTAAAATAAGTCCAATCGGTCTTTGTAGGTGATCGTCGAGAAAAAACTGTAACCGTGTGAAACTGGTAATACCACATTGTAAAAGTAATTTTTACCAATATGTATATGCATGCTATTATTTCCATTGTCTGTGAAACTGGTAATACCACATTGTAAAATTAATACTTAACAATATGTATGCAACCAGCATGCATGCCATTTTTCCATTGTCTACGAAAAATATCGTTTTTTATGGTAACGTGTTTCCATCCTGTTTACCCTGGACAAGAGAAAAACAAGAAGTATCGTTTCTGTTAAAGAAGAAAAAGAAAGCTGTCGGAAACTAGTCGTACTGCTTAATGTTTATTGAAGATCTTGAAAAGATTCAGAAGAAGAAAACGGGAAGATTTTAATAAATATATAAAATTTATTGAGTTATTCTTTCGTTAATATTTAAGAAATTATAGGCTCTTCTTTATAAGATTCATTATCATTCTTTATAGCTGCCTGTAAATATGTAGATAATTGATTTCGATGCTAGAAAGCTCAGAAATATTAAAAGTGAAAAAAGCTGGTTGACGATAGTTAAGCCATATTTGTGTGTTCTCATGATGATCAAGCACTTTTTATTTGTAATAGATGCAAGTAGTTCCAGCAGTTTTTATTTATAGATAGAACGGATCGTCTTTGTCTCGTGTCAATGACGTTAATCCGGATATTTTAAGATCAAGACTGTAGGCTGATTGGTAGAAGATGAAGATGAGTCCGTACTATAGAATCTAAAGAATTATTCCGAAACATTGCTAATGAAATTTTAACAATGGTATTAATAGAAGTAAGTATCTATTATGGAGTAATTATGGGCAAATCCTTTTATTTTCAGAGGCACAGAACACAAACATACCGGGCGTTTATCGAAAAATATATAGAAGTAAGCTGATTGTATTTATTAATGTCAGAATGTATGACCTTCAATAGGTCATTTCATTCGAATTTCTTACTTATCTAATATCGTACGTAATTTCGTGACGTGCGTTACGGATTACTATAGTCGATATATCTCCAGATATTTCACAACCGAATGAGTTAGTATTATTCATAATCGCTTACCGCTAGTATATCGTCGTATTGGTAGTAGAGATGAGATTTTTTTGATATTATAAAAAAAATATTAATGATTAATTGAATCCAAATAAAACTCCCTGTCTCTCGCGCTCGGCGTAAGCTCAGCACACAAAGCCTACTTTATAACGACTATGCGTATTATTTCTTTAGATTAAGGAATTTATTTATTATATGGTGTACTTAGAATGTAATTGCAAAACTTTCATGAATTTATTGAGTTAATAGGCTCAGTTAATATGCATTAACATATCATATCCATTACGATTTTCAATGGCTTGAAAGCCCAGGATGGGCCCCTGCCTTCTGCAGAATCGACTCCCACGGTCTCTTATTTTTGGCCAAAGACATCCAGTTCTTCACACTTAGGATTTTAAAGTCTTTTTCCAGGCAGTCGAACCACCTAAGTTTAGGTCTTCCTCTTTTTCGGGAAATGTTCTGGCTAAGATCTTTTTTGTTGTCCAAATATCGTCCATTCTGCTCAAGTGCTCTGCCCATTTATTCTCTGAATTGCGATATATTTGATAACATCCGGTTCCTTAAATAATTTGTGAAGTTCAAAGTTAGTTCTTCTTCTCTAGATGTTGTTACATTTAATAACAGTTTACTTTTATATATATTTCGATAAGTGCCCGGTGTGTTTGTATTATGTGCCTCTGAAAAAACGATTTGCCCATAATTCTTCCAAACTATGTAGATACTTCATTTTATAAATACCACTGCTAAAATTGCATTCACATTAGCAATGTTTCAGAATAATTCTTTAGATTTATAGTACAGACTTATCCCACCAATCAACCTACAATCTTGGTCTTCAAATATCGGATTATCGTCATTGACATGTAACAAAGAAAGATGTTACGACTTGTTTTATCTATAGATAAAAACTTCTACCACATAAAACTACTTGTACCCGTTACAAATAAAAACTGCTTGATCATTCACGAGAACACACAAATATGGCTTGTCGCCAAAAAGCTTTTTTTCACTACTAATATTTCTGAATTTTCTAATACCGAAATCAATTACCTATATATTTACAGGCAACTATAAAGAATGCTCATGGATATTATAAAGAGGAGCCTATAATCTTCTGAACCCCTTTCCTTTCGTTTCCTTATTCTGTACCTTTTCAAGATCTTCTATAAACGTTAAGCAGTACGACTACTTCTTACGACGACTCTTTCTAAACGTAAAGGAAGTACTTCTTGTTTTTCTCTTGTCCAGAGTAAGTAGGAAGGAAACACGTTACTATAAAAATCGATAATTTTGGTAGACAATGGCATACATCTAAACATTGGTGAGTACTAATTTTACGATGTGGTATTACCGGTTTCACACGGTTCCAGTAATAATTCTCTCTCGACGATCACCTACAAAAACTGATTGGATTCATTTTAAAATTATGCTGCAATCACTCATCTGCTTCAATAAAAATGTAATAACAAAACGTTCTATACAAAATATTATAAATATATCACAGGAAAAGTAAATTTGTAAAAACAGGTGAAAAAATCTGAAAAATAACGAGTCAGAGATAACGAGTCAGAATTAAACACGAATTATTTTTACAAGTAGTCATTTATTTGTTATTTAATGGCAATGAAACGGTACGTGAAATCACATAAATAACTGAAGCTAATAAAATTAAAGCAATAATGGCTGTTTAGGCTTCTTCATGTAAATATATATGTATATTACCTAACCTAGTATATCTTTCGCAGACATAACAAATACACATATTAAATAAAAGTTATTTTTCCAGTTGATTTAAGTCACTTGTGTAAAGTTTCTATGAACTTATTACAGTCCCAACTAGATGTTATAAATTGATAAACTGTTACGGGTAAAGTACTGGAGCCTACTTAGATGTCGTAACTTTGTAAGCGTTATGAATATGTATAACCATGCTTATAGTACTAATAATCTGCGGATATATATATATATATATATATATATATATATATATATATATACATATATATATATATATATATATATATATATATATCATTTTTCCCGATTTTTTGACTTCACATTGCCAATTTTGTTGAATAAGATATTTCGTAATTCTCAACAAATGTTCCAAACAGTACGTAAACTACTGTTATATTCCTACATTAGTAACTCAGTGGCGTTTATCATTTTCGGTATTTTTGTATGTATTTATCGTATTAGTCATCGCGGGCATTTAACGTATTCTTTGAATATATTTCACGTATTAGTCTACGTATGTATTTAAAGTATTAGTTCTTGCGGGTCTTCGTTGTATACATTTTTCCCCTAAAAAAATTCGACACACTATACAAACAAAATAACCTTATTTTGATACTTACAATTGAATGTATTTTGGAGTAATAGCTTCTAATGTAACATACTGTACACAAAGTTTAATTAATACAAAAATAGCTTTATATACAAAAAAAAATAAAATACCTTTGGGGGCAATTATGTACGTCTTAATGTATGGTAAATTCAGTTTTCAGGAATAAGTAATTTAAAATATTTAAGGCAGTCACCATAACGAACACATGACAGTAGCTCTAATATTTTAAAATAATCGAGTGTTTTTGAACTATAAATAAAAAAAAAGTATTTTCCGAAAAGAGATCAAAAACAATTTCGAACGAAATTATTATATTATATGATATTTTATTGTTAAAGTTATTTCTTAAAATGAATATAATGTAAAAAAAATTTAAGTTCAATTTATAGGACACGTATAAACACCATAAAATTCTAAGTTTTGTTACGATACATCGTTCATTGAACATCATACCTTAAATTTGTATAAAAGCTGGACAGCCACAACTCGCATCGTTTTTAATTTTGAAATTTCCTTATGTATCCTAAGTGGTGGAACTTGTTTCTTCTTAATAATATTAATTAGAAATATTAATTTCTAGTTTAAGAGTCTTTCAAATCCAACCGTAAGTTAGATTTAAAAGTTAATGAGAAAAAGTTATCAAGTCTTGACTGCAAATATAACTTAAATATAGCAATTTATATATCCGCTATGTAACTGTTGACCTTATGACAATGTAATAGGATGTAAAACACATTATCAACTTAATTATGGATAACAAGTGAATCAACTTTTAAGAACAGCTCACTAGCTCTTTTAGAATTTTACAGAAATTGTTAGAATGAATGTCGATGAAGTTCGAAACTTGTGCGCTACTTAAATCGTTAGAGATACGTGAAAATAATGTACGGCAATATAATTTCTGTCAAAAACTATAGAATAAACTCTGTGACTGCATGTCTATAATAATTTTTAAATGTTTAAAAAAAAAATTTCCACCCAATTCTTGTACACCTCATTGTTCAAAACTATTTTATTCCTAATTCACAATTAAATGAAACTACGTGATGTAGTATTATTTCTACTTTCTTTAAGTTCTTTACTACGACCTAGGTTCCGTTATATTACAACATCTTCAGGTGGGCTATTAGCAAAGATCAACTCTTAGGAACTTCCAACAACATTTATATATTACACAAAACAATAGCAGAAGCCGGGTTTGTACGGGTTGTCCCACTGCTTATGTTAGTGAGTTTATTGTAGGGGAGCGTTGTAGTTTTTATTATGCTTTCATAAATTATACAACATACAAGTATTTTAGTTAGGACAATAAATTAAATTTATGTTATTCTATGAGGTTATACAAAGCAAATTTTCCGGTTTATATAATAAAATTAAATGTATATTATTCTCAGTAATATATTCATACAACAACATATCTATACACTTGTATATGTATATTATTAAAGAGTTATACCTTTGTAATTTGTGTCTTATTATACGCCCCATTTTAGTACTTGTTTAGCCATTTTTGTATAGCTGCTTTATTTGTATAGTTAACGTGGATGTTTTTTCGGCAAATGTGTTATTGTAAAGCAAATTACACATTATTTCATATTTGAAAATGTCTTTTCGTTCGAGCATTTTATATAGTTAACAAAATTATGATTAAAATCTAATAAAAAATATAATTATAAGCATAATGGTATTTATTTCATATACGAGGAGCCCACGAAGCCACCCTTAGATAAGGAATGAAAATTATCGTTTTGCAACTTTTAATTATTTTTTATGCAGTAATATTGATGTTCTTTCTCGTTACGTTCTCATTTATATATGGTCAGTACTTGGGTAAGCCCGTCCTAATAGATAAAAAGGTATATTGAACAATTTGAACTATTTGAACAATTTGTATATCATCCGTGATATATAGATGTCTTCATATTATATTTTATGTCATTTCAATAACATGACCGTATAATTATCGGAACCAAAAATTGACAGAAAAATAATTTATTTTCCATTTAAAATGCTTCTAATTTGAAGCAGATTTGGCATCTGATTATGTATTTGGTGAAAGTTTTGAAAACTTAAGCATAAAATCATGTCTTTATTTTCACCTAAATTTATTCCTCACATTTCAAGAGAGATTTCAATTTGGCCGTGGATTTTCGACTCTCGATTAAAAAATAATTCATTTAAAAGCCCTTACTGTTATTCTTAATAAAGACCGTGGTATTTGTTTATTTCAATATTTGCTTCTATTTTACAAAAAAAAGTGATTTGTTCGCGTTCGTTCGTGCGTTATAAATTGTATTTAAATTAATTATGTTAAATTTAAAATTAAATTGTATTATTTGAATAAACAGTTTTTATTATATTGACCATTATTCAATTACAATTACTAAAAAAGAGAAAAATAAAGTTAAACTGCGATAATTTAGGAACGATCTCGCAAATGATTCACTTATAACAAATAAATATAACAGAAAAATAAAATGGTGGACGTCAATGGCATGTAGGCGTTTTAAAAGCAAGGATTAAATTTCTAGCTAAATAAAATTTCATTAATAAGGAAAACAAATGATGATATATACTGAAAATTAATTTTAATTTATTAATTTATAATTTACAAAAAATACAAACCGAATTCGAAATGCTCTGGTAGATGATTGGCTTATGATAAAAAGCCAGCAGAAAAATAAACTTTTACCTATCTATATTCACCTTGTGAACAAAATGCGCATTTTTTTCGAATTTCGAAAGAGAGCGGTCTTGCTCTGATCCGATTCTGTGGAATTTATGTAAAGAATTTCTCTTTTATAATCTTCGAGAAAAGTGTTGTATTGAGATCAGTCTGTTTTTCTGTGAGTTAACTTAAATCACAATTCACCGTTTTGTACTACAGCAAAGAATAAGTAAAGGCATCATTTCAGAAAAAAATAAACAAAAAAGAAACATTCGATATTACTGTAAAAGAAAATTTGGAAAACTAAAATCGATTATTTTTTAGCAACACGTCAAGAAAATTTAAATACGATAATAAATAATAATCTCCTGAGAAAAAATAAATCGCCTTTATGAAAAACTACAAATAAGTATCAGAGTTAACTGTCAAAGGAAGTGTGTTGGCGTTTCGGTTACTGACAAATTGACTAATTTTGAGAGTATTCTGTCCATTTTGTTGCTATAAATATCTATATAGTTTTATTGTAAAGTTTATTTCACTGTTTGTATAGATTGTGTATCATCAGTAGCTACCTTCACTGTTTGTATAGATTGTGCATCATCAGTAGCTTCTTTTTATTCCTGGAAACTTCTTCGTTTTTATTCTAATTGTCTCGACCGTGGGTCGTATTTCCTGTAAGTCAAATAGATCCTAATATTCCACCTAAGGTAATTACCAGGACCCGCCCTTTTCTTGACATTATAATCTCTTTATTGAACCATCAACGCCGGCCCAGACTCCGCTAACGGTGGCAAAGGTTCTACAGTGAAATAGACGCAGTTCGATTTCTAATATGGCAGATTTTTGCCACCTTCTTGTGAGGTACACTCCATTCGTAGCTGTCATCTCGGAGACATGGTTCAAACCTGAATACCACTTTAGGATCCGAGGCTAAGCCTGCCTACGTGATGACAAACGGGATGGTCGGGATGGGTCCACCCTTCAACAAGATAAGTCACTTCCTTTTCTTCCTTTTTCTCATGTGCACCTTGACTCTCGCAGTTTTCCACTCAATATTTTTACCGTGAGGATCAAGGATATCATCATGCTCTCTTTGTACATTCCACATCCATCTCGCCAAATTGCTCTTGAGCTACTGGATATTCTATCCTCCGTCCCAAGCCCATACATGCTGGGAGACTTAAATGCTCACCACCCGTCATAGGACTTCATCCACAGCATCTCCTAGGAGATGCCTTAGTGGAGTTTCAAGATGCCTTAGGCCTGTGCTTGCTTAACGATTGTTCCCGTACAGGAGATCCGGTGCCGTCTCAATATCTTAGAGGAGTCGATATTTCCTTCTGTTCCTAATCCCTTGCATCAGTAGTCACGTGGAATATCTTATCTGAATATTTTGAAAGTGGCCACTACCCAATAATCATCACTTTTCCCGTTTAAATTTAAATCTAACAAATACCCCCCCCCCCACCACCACTCTTCAAAAATACAATCTACATAGGGTAGATTGGAAGGGTTTTCGCTCATGCCTTAAGACGAAGGTGATCTTCCTACTACCAGTGGATCTGGATGCGATTGAATTTTGCTACCATCACTTTGTTAAATGTATTGAACTGACTCTTAGTAACTCCATCCTATTGAAGAGAATTTCTCACCGCAAGGCCATCTCCTCCTTGATGGGATAAAAAATGTTCGACAGCTATTAAAACCCGCAAAGAGACTGAAAAAGGTACAAATCTAATATGTTCGTTGATAATTTTCTCTTGTTTTTTTACCCTTACTTATCCAACCCAATTTCCGGGAATTGGGTGGATCAATTTTAAATACGCTTGATCCCGACTACCGATATACAACTCTTCTTTTCCCAAAAAGAATTCCTGGTAGCTATCTTCCGTGACGTTTCTGCAGCTCTCGATAATGTAAACATCCCTATATTCAGGCAAATATTGCAAGGACTAAGGATTCCAGAAAATATTTCTAATTTCCTTAACTTCCTTTTACACAGATGAATCAACCTTCGAGCTCCCGAGATCTCCCTCTCAACAAGATATGCCCTATCCTCTTCAATATATATTCACACAAAATTAATTCTGTCGTATACTGCAGTACGCTGATGATTTGCTTTTATATACCTCTGAGAAGTCAATTACAGTCTTAAAAAATGCTTTAAATTCTGCCCTCGTAAACTTGAGTAAGCGGGTAAACATTCATGGTATGGATCTTTCGCCCTCCAAAAGTTCTATGGTGACATTTACTAGGAAAAAAATAATTCCACCTATTTCTATCTCCTTCAACTCCTCAAACATTCCTATCCTCTCCAGTACTAAATTCTTTGGTATGTTCCTGGACTCGAAACTTTCCTTGAACACTCACATGGAGCATATAATTACCCGATGACAGGCTAACATGAATATTCTTCGTGCTGTTTTTGAAGTATAGTGGGGCTCTCACTCTACCACTCTAAAACTTATGTACAATTCTTTCATTCGCATTCCTGTGGATCATCTAGAAATCTAATGCCACCAAATTGACTCGCATTCAATCTCAAGCTCTGAAGATCCTGGCGGGTGCGATAAAATCCAGCCCCATAAATGTTCTACAAGTAGAGTGTGTTGATTCTTCATTTTAAAAGCGGCTAGGTTTTCCCCTCATCCTATATTGTCTAAACTAACGCTTCTTTCCAGATTTGTTAATAATAATTCCTTTTGGGATTCTATGTCTCATTCTCTCCTCACAGTCAACTACCAAAAAATTCAATCCGTTTTAAACATAATTTCCCAAAATGTCTCTCTGCCCCTTTATAGTTTACCATTCGACTCAGTAATTCACAGGCCAAATATCAGTTTGTGTTTTGGAGTTGGTAAGAAGTCCATAAATACCAATTCATTGTTCAATTTCATCCTAAATAATTTTTGCTGAGATTGGACACGAATATATGCAGACGCGTCGAAACCCCTAAAATCCAGCTATATAAGTACGTCTTTTTACTGGCCAGCTACCTCACATTCGGCATATTTTCGACTCTTAAAATAATGTATGGTATTCTCTAGGGAATGCCGAGCTATTGTAGAAGCCTCTCGGCTTAAAAAGGTTAGCAAGCTTCCTATCTTCTCCAACTCCTCAATTTCTCTAGACTCCTTACTCACTAATACTTTTTCGGAAAATTGTAGCTTCCTGACTCTTCTGATAAGGAGCTTATGCTTCATTTGGAGAAATCAGGATCGAATGTCGTCTTTGCATGAATTAGGGATTCAACATAGTTGGTTAAGAAAATAGTAAAGAATAGTTAAAACGCAAATCCAGGGGATCCATGTTTCATTCGTAATTTCATTGACGATCTCCTTCCCTTGACATATTCCTGGGTGGTCTCAGATTGGCAAAAGTGGTAAAGATCGGCCCAGATCGCAGGTGCGGGATATTTCCAGATACAATTTTCTATTCTTTCAAAACCAGGATTTTCAAAATTTATTTTTTCTCGAAAGGAAACCTCAGTGGTATCTTGTATAAATTTGGGCCACTATTCCGTTCTCACTCATTTGGCTAGGCATCAGAGCGTCTTCAGCCTGCAATTATAGGTTTGGTGGGGTAATATAAATAATTTAATTTTTGCATGTCCATTTAATAAAAAATTTCCTTTATTCATTTATGAATTATTCAAACAAAAAATTCAGTTACCGAATAACATTAGAATTCTTCTATCTGTTGCTATTAAAACCATTCTAATCTGAATCATTAAATACATAAAAAGAACGACATCAAAACCTAAGACCTTCTTTATCAGTACATATTTTTATATTTGTTTACATGTTTGTTTGTATATAAATGTATATACTTATTTATTATTTGTCTATATTTTTTGTCACCTTTGATTTATCTATAAATTTATATTATTTATATTTTTTCTTTATTTATTCTATAATAGTAAACTTCTAATTGATTTTTGTTTATTTTTCTTACTCTTTAGTTTGTATTTCTTATCAAGCAACGGTGACAGATATTCGGAGAGTGATCTAGTCGGTGTTACCTAACCAAAAATACTAAACTTGGCGCTGACAAAAGTTCTCTATGGAAAGAATAATCGCCACAAAATAAAAGAATACAAAAATTGTTCTTACCCAATCATGATCGCCCGGTAGCTGCGATAATTCGAACAAATGCGGTCATAGTATAATTTTTGACTATCAAATAATCTCTTGACGGCACTGTCATCTAACAAACTATATCATATTTATATGCACCTAGTACTTCGAACAAGTAAATTGATAAAAAAATAAATGTTTAGTAAACAATTTTATGGTATCGTTTTTGGATTACATTGTTGCCAATTTCATCCAGTATTTTTAAAATTTAACTCTCATCATTTGTTCATAACGCGCTTAAAAAAGTATAATTCCAAAAAAAGTAAACAGAATGAAGTAATAAGTAGACAGATAGATACTATCTACCTACCTAATTATTGTTTCGTTCCGGTGTTGGAGTAAATGTTTAATGAGCAACTTCATGGCGTCGTTTTTGTGTTGCATCGTTCCCAACTTCATCCTGTGGTTTTAAAATTTTACTCTCATCACTAAGTTATATTACTTATTCATACGAGTTAATAGGTAAAAGCAAAAGAAGCAATGATTTAAACAGATGCTTTTCATCAATTTATTTCTTCTAAGTTTAAGCCATTTGATATATGCGATTTTTCTTTTTTTTTACAGTTTTAAACGATATTGAAATGTTTGAGATGCTACAGCAATCAGATATGGAAGGCGATGACGATCCATTTGAAGCCAAAGGAAATGATGACCACTATTTTGTCGCTGAAGATGAAAACGACATCAGTATTGATGATGACGATAATGTTCCACTACCACAGTTACTTGGTAAAGAACGAGAGCAATGGCGTGCATCTACTCGTGAATGATCTCGGGGACGCGAACGCTCCTATTCTAAGAACATGTGGAAGTGCTCCTCGTTATAGAGCCTCTAATAGAACTTGTCGTACTGATGAAATTGTTGATCCTCAAGCTCCCGGTAACTAAAGGGGATGGTCTGAGAAAAACTTTTCATTACACATTCCAGCATTTTGTGAACCATCCTATGTAACACAAAAGAGGACAAATTTACTAAAATGGATTTTTTCTACAGTACTATGACGAAGAATGAATGGAGTTAATTATTCAAAATACTAACCAAATAGCTGAACATAAAACTGGAAATAGCCTTCAATTAACCAGTAACAAGGGTAAGGTTTTTTTATTAATTGCTTGCATCAGTTATTCCATCACCTCAGTGTAGTAGGAAGCAAAATGGGAAATAGGGTTAGTTACAAATAACATGTCACGAAATGGATTTTTCCGTTCACGTAATTCACTTCAATTTGTTTTTGATGAAAACATTTCAGAAGAAAATCGAAGTAAAGATAAACTGTGGAAAGTAATATTATTGATCACAAAAATCCTAGAAGCACGTAATAAAGAAGCAAAGAACAACATATACTCGTATCTATAGATGAATTGATTTTTCTCTTTACAGCAGTACCCAGTATCCATCTATACTGCTCTGAAAATCCGAATTCTATTGAATCAAAGTTGTATGTACCAGCAAATCCTAATAGAACGGTTTGAGATCTTGTTATATATCAAAGAATTACAACGTTCCCTGAATATGATAACATCATCAGATTAAGGCAATAAAGCTATTTGTAAACTCACGGAAGCTTTGGTTCCGAAATATTTGGTCTATATTGGTTGGTATTTCGCCTAAACCAAACTTGTACTTCTCAAAGATAACGATTTTGAGAGGACCAGAAGCTAATGAAAAATCAAATTCCAGGTCCAACACGTAACGTCTTAACCTCTGACAAAAAACCTTAAAGAAAAAGGACGCGACAGTAATCAGGTTATTGTCAGAAATTGTAATAAAATGGCAATAACCAAATGATATGATAACGAACCCGTATTAATGTTAACGTCAACATTTGCGAATGACGACTTTGATTTGTACAAACGACATGATAGAAAGGTAAAAAATGTATTTTTCCGTAGATAGACCACACGTTGCTAAAACTTATAAGAAAGATATGGGTGGCGTGGATTTAGCAAACCGAGAGTTTGCAGTCTGTTCTTCGAGATATCAAACCAAAAAATGGACTGTGAGATTCTTCTCACATGTGTTGGACATATCCATATTACAAGGTATGGATCCTACAGATTAGAAGGTATGGATCCTGGACATATATATATTACAAAGTATGGATCCAGTAAAAGAAATAAAAAGAGAAAAAATATACAAACTTGGGAAAACAGTTAAATGAAAAGAATACAACTTCATTTGAGATGTCAGATTCGATATAATCGAATGAAACCGAAATCGTGGTCGCCCTGCCCTTTTAACAATACCACAAAAAGTAGAAAATATCAAGTTTCAGTTCATATGCCAGAAGTAACTGAAAAGCAACAGCGCTATCATGTAAATGGCTGTGATAAGAAGTCTACTAAAAAATGTACAAATTGTGATCTTTATCTACGTCTAACTGCCAAAAGAAATTGCTTTAAATTTTTTTCACGAGTGAAAGATGTGCATTGGGCATGATATGTTAAGACTGTTTATGTGGTAGGTTTTAGACATTTGTTTCAATTTAAACATTACCAATTGTTCACCCAAGAAATTTATCTTATATTATTCGCGAGAATCTGGATCTGTTTTTATATTTTTGTTATGACCACTGAGCTACTGTAACTGATTATTATCTCCAATTACTAATTAGAAATTTAAGATAGTGTGATTCTTTGATATCATTTGATCGCTTTGAAGGTCCTATTTATGAATAATCTCATTCATCGGATGTAAATTGATATGTCAATTGAAGTAAAATTTATGTTGAAGAAATTGTGTAGACATTGTATCTTACGACTTATGTGTCATAATTTCAAGACTGACTAGCTTAAATTACTTGAATAAAGAAAATTTAAATTAAACACCCTAGTTGTAATAACCCGCTAGTCTACAGTATAAAAATATCATCAAAATACTATGTTTGATTTTTTTTAAACACGATAATATTTTATAAAGTTGTCTGGGTCTACATGTCAAAATAAATTTGTTCTCATTTTAGCACGCTGGGCTTAAACTTCACAAAGCTGTTTCTGAAATCACATAAAGGAATCAATATTTCTTTTCAAGGTGTGTATTTTAATGAATCGTTTAATACCTTTGTATTGTGGTTTATCTTATATCCTTATTTATTTCGATATTTTTGAAAATTTACTGATTTTATTGAAGTAAGTTTTATATAATAATTAGTTTCCATTCGACAATTTTACACGTTTGTCCATACTTATGAGTGGTCCTTCCATTTTTTATGACAACTTTCAAATTTTTATTTAAGTTATAGGGCGATTTTAGATATAGTTGTACGCGCAGTTCTTTCGGCTTAAGTTACAAATCATGTTACCATAAACGGATCAAATACAAAAATAAATAACCGGCCATTATGGGAAGATTATTTGAAAAAAATGATCTACTCTATGGTAGTATGTGAAAAGGTTGGTTAATAAGTAAATAAAAAAGTGTAGCTGGTATGTGCGTTAAATGTCATACTTCTTTCAGATAATTGAATTGAAAGAGGGAAATATTCAGGTAATAATCTGAAAAAAATAAAATATATTTGTGAGCTAAAGTATCTACTGTTATTCTGAAATCTCTATGAATATTAAATATTAAAAACTCTGTGTATACGCAAATCGGGCAACAAATATCTGTTACGAATGCAATTATTTGATAACTAGTGTATCGTAAAAAAGAGCCTTTTTAAATTGTTTGAAGTCGAGTCATCACTAGTGTCATAATCATATCCAATGGTCTAAAAGGATGAGTATATTAGGAAATCTGGTAAAATTTCTTGCAATTTTTATAAGCAATGAGAGATTTCTTTCAAAATAAACACAAATATGGTAAACATATATGTATAAAACTGTTATGTTATCTTTTTCTCAAACAATGAATCTGAGTCTATTGATCGATCAAATTCTTAATCGGCAAACCTAAGCAAAGGACGTCAGTTGTCGATTCTTCGGTATAACGTAGTAAATGAAATGTCTTCACAGGATCATACTCTTTAAAATTCAGGTTTACTGGTGTTAAATATTAATATAACATCTTTTTAAATTTAAAAAAAACTGCGCATGCTCTTCAATCCTAAACATTATTTTTTTTTTTTTTTAATAAATTTGCTTTCTTTACATCCCTAAATTATGGAATTAGTTGCATTCCCACATTATACAATTACGAGGCATTCATATTAGTTTCACATTTTAATTTCACTTACACTGTCACTTCTCATGAGTTTTGTATCCACCATTAAGTAATAATATTAAGCTTTTGTCAGTACCAGTGAACACACGGGTACTTCAGAATAAAAATAGATGCTTTATTGGGTCTAAGGTTTTTTTTTTTAAATATGGTTATGGAACAATTTTAATTATATCAGGGAACGTACGATGCTTATACGAGGCACGCTTTTATTTTTTTTCAGGGGACGTACTCTGCTTATATGTTGCGGATCAATTTATCCAAATATTTTTATTTATTTCAGGGGACTTACGATGCCTATATGTTTCATATCAACTCACACCTTTTCTCGAAGCGTGTATCGTGGTACGGAATTAAATTAGATATAGCATGAATAGTTACGCATAAAATAATTTTATCGATAGCTACCTAATCTCGTGGATACTCGTTGCTCCATTATGACTAACAGTTGCTAGTAGGTGTGTAGTCGGGAATGGAATAGATCCATTAATTATTGAAATTATTTAAATAAAAACAGAAAACTATGAGTCACTTTAGTTTATTTCAGTTTTAATTTTAGTTGGACTGTTAAATATTTCTAAATAATTTTATATTAATTAAACAATTATTTTCTTTTGATGCTGCAGAAAAACTAACTTTTTCCTCAATAATTATAATTACTTCCAATATCATGAAGAAATTAAAATAAATTGATAACTGTTCTTACCCAAATGCTTGGAAAAATTTATATCCTATTAAATTAAACTATTATTTTCCTTAGAACTAGAAAATATTGATTCTAATTGGCGAAAACTAATAGCGATATATTGAGAACGAATATTTCGAATATCAATACTCTTTACGTACTTTGCCGAAATACTGCTATAATTAAGTAGCATATTATTATTATTACTATTATTATTATTATTATTATTATAAGCTATGTCCGTATTATTAGGAGATAGTTTTTAGATGATTTCATTGTTTTATATTTTTGTTAATTCTATATTAAATAAAATCCACTGTATTTTACTAACTTAATAAGTTATGACCTAATTACAAATTAAAGGCCTACTAAAATGTAAAATGATTTGGCAATGACAGTGGAAAATAAACTTTAATTCCAAATTGATGGGTAGATGTTTTGATGAGAAATGACTTTATAATTGAAACGAACTAAACTTATTTTTGACTCACACGAAACATTATGACTGACATATTAAGAAGTTAACTAAATAACGACAGTAACCGACAAACAGTATGTGTATGGCAAATTCTGAAAAAAGTTTTTTTTTCTTACATTTTAAACCATAATTAGATAGTTTTGGCTCGATTGTAACTTACTGCTAAGATAATTATTCGTAAAGTAAGTTTTGTAGTATTAATATTTCGTTCGAGCAATTTGGTTTTTGGATCAACTGAAAAGTAACGTTGTTTCTTTTTGAATGTCATTAATGATGTGAATTTATATTAAGTTAAACTCTAATAATAAATTATTTACCCTACTATGAGAAAAAAGATTAACATGCGGCTGTTTAACAAGGTCATCATTTAATCACTTCAATAGTTAATACAATGCATACAGAGGAAGGTCTGATATAGTTTACCACCAAAAAAATTGTACCACCTCAAGATTTTCTACCACTCGTTATAATTTTTCTACGTTGACAACAGTAAAGTAAACACTGGCAGTGTCCTCAAATACTTGTTGTTTTGTAATGGAGTCCGCAAGTGGATTTTGTTTGAGGGATTAAAACGTTTTTGTTGAAGTTTTATACAAATTTTCATGCGTGAACCTAAAGACATCGGAAATAGGTTGTTTCTGGAAATAAGCTGTGCTCGTGTCATTGGATGTGCCTCCATTGTTTATATTTAAAAAAGCGAGAAAAAAAAAACTAATTCGAAGTGATGAATCTGCAGGTGGTGTTATTACTATTTCATAATCTACATAAATTCAAGATTATTTGTTGAATGGATTAAATATTTTATTAATGTGGTGAAACAATCACTTAAAAATAAAATTTTACTTCTACTCGATGGATGTACAATACACTCTAAGAATCTAGAACCGTTAAACTTGACTAAAGACAATAGTATAATAATGCTGCAACTGTTAGTACATACCACTCACTGGCTTCAGCTATTGAATGTTTCTTTTTTTAAGCCTAGCACACATTACATTCAATCTGTCAAAACGGTAGTACGGACGCTGAGGACGGTCGCCAAACAACTAAGTGTCAAGTAGCAAGTTTATTTTCTGAAGCTTTCAATAGGGCTGCAATGATTGATAATATTTCTATGGATTTAGAGCAGCTGGTGTTTGGCCAGTCAACAGAAACGCCTTTCAAGAACATTTTTTTCAAATCTGCTGAAAATATGAATACTGATAGTTCCAACACAAGTAATGAAAGTAGATCAATCTTGCAACATTCTGCTACTATTCATATAAGTAATAATAAAGAAAAAGCAGCTTAAACTCTTCCACGTTAAGTGCTGGTGGAACTGAAAGCAATTTGAAGAAAAGAAAATTTTCCAGCGATGCCAACACAAGTACTATAACTCGCGGATTTGGCATACAGTGAAGACCTCTGTCAACCATTTGTTTGGAGTTAAACACTAAAGACATTAGGAAATCGTTGAAATCTCTATGTCCAATACCCAAAAGTAACCAATACAATAAAAACACCATACGGAAAGCAGCTAAAATTATTTCAAGACTTTATAAAACAAATTAGAAGAATCAATTGTAGAATGCAAAAAATAAGAAGATAATGACAAGAAAAGACCAACTAAACAAAAAATAACAAAATCGTAGTTCAAAAGAAAAAAGGCTTTGAAAACTCGGAAAAGAGAAACATTCCTTCTACCAGCAGCGAAGACTGTGAAGATGTGGAGCTAGTAGGTAATTGTGACAACGATGACGAGGAAAATGTTTGTGCTTTACGCAATGGTCACAACTTTGACAAAAATGGCCAAATGTTGACTGGATTCAATGTCTTCGATGTTATAGATAGATCCGCGAAATCTGTATACCGAATCCATATATTTCCATCAATTGTTTGAACTAAGCAAAAAGAATTTGATCTCAGTACAAAATAGTTACAAATTAATAAGTAATTCACCAAATAATAATATTTAATTCAACTGTTTTGTTTTCTTTTTATAAAAGTAGATATGATATTTATAGAAAAAGAAATATTTTCACTTATTAATCTAATTAGTGTTTAATTTTTGATAGTTTTATTTTTGTTAGCACTTTTTTTTATTTATAATTAAAATATTAAAATATCATTAATAAAATATTATGTATTATTTACTTTTACCAACAGTTTTTAAATAATTAATCAATTACCAATATAAAGTAACTATTAGTGGTACAATTGACCATACCTGTGGTACAATTAAACGGACCGGTCGGGTAAATTTTCGAACGGAAAGCCTCGGAAGAAACGCATGTTTTAAGAAATATACAAATAGTATATGTATACATAGAGAAGCGTGAAGTTTTTCTACAAATCTCCAACAATAGCAGGTTTTTTTGGAAATTTATTCAAGTTCGAAAACGATATTTTACCACAAAAGTGCCAACTAATTATTCATATTTTTATTAATTTACACTTTTCAATAAGCTTCTTATTACATTGTTATTTCAAGCCTGATAAAATTATTTGTCAAATTTTTTTACTGAACGTTACAACGTAGGATCAATAACATATCAGATCACATAAATATTGCGTTGATAATACAGGAACAGGATTACCAAAGAATTTGTTCGTAAGTTTTTTTTCTTCTACAAGAGTTTTTTTTATGCTCAAATTTAATAATAGCTATGAAAATTTAAAGTTGTTGGGCACGGTTGTTGGGCTTGTTGAGCACACATATCTTTTAGTTGAAGACAAAATCCTTTTCGAATTTTTTTTCATTTTAGTGGAGCTATGAACAATTTCCGTTCTTTCATAATTTCTCAGGCATAAATTCTCCGGCTACTTTATTTTGCTCACATAATGTAAGTGACAAAATAGTATTCTTAGTTAAATCTTATTATTGGCTTAGTTGGTTTTTACCTGTTAAACGAGCATATTTTTCTCATGTATAATATTTTTTTTTATTACGTCTGTCTTGATGTCAAACTCAAACTTCGGATATGTTCAACCCCAAAGTGAGAAAACGCTGTAAACAATTTTATATTATGCGGAATATATAGATTTACGGGTAAATTTGGAAAGGCAAAAAGAGTAAATTTGTTTAACCCATTATGCATGCTTTCAAACAAATATTTAGTAAAACAGGAAAAATAAAAATATAATATTAACTTGAACTTCAAAAGTTTTTTTGAACAAAATTAAAAAGAATATCGTCGCGTCACCGCAATATTGTCTTAAAACAGCTGTAAGAAAAATCTAAAGATTCGGAAAAAACACAAGTACTGGACAAAAGTAAAGATTTTACGAAAATTATAAAGTTTGTGTTACTTCCTACGTTTTTACCTACAAATGGTATCAAATGATAAAACAAAGTTTAAATATCAATTAACATTGAACAACACCTCCAACTTTAAAATTATTCGATCCTATTTGAAAAGATTTTTGGTCTTGTCGGGTAATGGAGATTAGACTTATGAGGAAATAGGAATAGCTGTACTGGGGAATATTATGAACAGCTTTCTTAAAACCGATAGTTAACGTTGGTAATTTTATGGAACATATGTCCTTAAACTATTTTCTTAAAAAAATAAAGTATATTGATCTCTCTCTCTATCTCTCTCTCTCTCTCTTTCTCTCTCTCTCTCTCTCTCTATCTATCTATCTATCTTTCATTGTCATATTTGTCTCTTTCTGATACCAGTAGTTAGATAAAGATGAAAATGTTGTAGCATTAGAAGTGTGAGCTATAGTTATTTTTCTATATAAATAGATTTTTTGATTAGTAGAAATATTTTTCATGAGGCACTATAAGATCTATAGTGTATTCCCATTACTCACTACTGGTTATAATTTCGAATTACATTTTTTCCCGACTAAATTAAACAACAAATCCTTTAGTCTAAACTTTATGTTGAATTTAACTAAAAAAAGTGTTCTTTCTTAAGAAGTAGAGTACCGACAAATGTAACAATTTTTCTAAAATTATCCATCACCTGGTACCACTTATTCAGATTCTTTATCAAAGACGATAAATGACATGATTTTCAAATTAGACATGGATAAAACTATCTTAAAATTAATAACGAATATGCTGGATTAGCGATAAAATCCGAAAAGACATGAATCAAATGCATTATTTACTTTTTAAAATGCACAAACGTTTATTTGAAAAACTTCCAATATGTCGCTTCCTCGGAAAGATAATTTCATTTACAATATTTTCGCAAAATTCAGCAAAGAGTTTGTAAGGCCTTAATAGCGTAAATGTAAAAGAAAACTTTAAAAATATTTGAATTAAGTTTTATTCTTTCATGTTTAAGTTGTATAAAGGTTTATTTCCTATTAAAATGAGCCTTTGTGCGTTTGGACGATCCGCTTGCATCTGTTACATCTTTGATTGAAATATACACACTGACCAGACCAAATGGTTTCTCAGTTTTCGAGTCGTAAAACATAATTTGCATACAGGTCTTGATAATCGGCATAACAGAAGGAAGGCGAAACTTTTCTTGAAATATATTGACTATAGCATACCTGCCCTGAAAGAATTTGAATAGAGAATAAGAGTTAAACCTATATAAATAAGAGTTTATATAGGTATATATATTTAAATAAGAGTTAAACCTATATAAGATTATTAATGCTAGAACAGAGTGATAATTATTCTATATTTTAACTTATTTGAGTGGGGGTAACGAAAACAGATACAAATAAAAAGACAACGTTTAATTCAAATTAAAAGGAAAATGTGTGACATGAATAAATTATAAAAAAAATGTATTATTCCGAACATAGAAAAAAAAGGTTAAGATTTTCCTAGTCATATAAAATAAATAGATTAAAAGAAACAGACGAGAAAAGGTAAATATGTTTCATGTCAGTAAAGGACATTCAAGAGGTGGTTTAAGCGAAATCATAATTTGTTCGAAGAGATCATAATTTGTTAAAGTTAATGTGAAAGATTACTTAAAAACTCTAAAGAGAACGGATATCAGAGTAGCATTGATATAACAACAATAAGTCAGGATAACTGATATGGCATTTTTCTTTTTTATATTGCTTGCTCGAGTGTTGTTGAATATGGTGTACCACTAGTGCAGAAGTTTTTAAAAATGGATAATCAAATAAAAGAAATGATCTTTACTTTAATCGCATATTTACTTTAATCGCATATCAATTAAAAGAAATGATCTTTACTTTAATCGCATATATGTTAAATTATTAAATAAATTCCTTCAAATGCTCTCTGACTTTGAAACTTACGCCTGCAAATTTTACGTCTTTCTCTCGAGTTGTGTAGCTGGCCAGCATTTCAATATTTAATTTCCTGAATTTTTCTGTATTCTATTAAAAATCCTAGTGTTCAGGTACTGAATAATCGTAGAATTTTTTTAATAATTTTATGAGGTGAATGAATGATTTGCAAATTAACGATAAATTAAAAATATCATATAAATGATTGTAATAGGTTACTACACGTTTGCTATTAACTTAATAGAATTAGCAAATAAGACATCTGAAAAAGATACGTTAAATACATAAGTGAAATAAGCATTACTTACAGGAGCCAGCGGACAAGATTTCGGTATGTTTGAGTTCCGAAGAATTTCGTCTCGCCAGATTCCTCGCTCGAGATAATCACAGAGCTGATAAGTTACTTCAATGGCGCCACGTCTGTATTCATTACTTCGATATTCCAGAAGTGAGGTATGCAACTTTATGGAATAAATTGAAGGGAAAAAAATGTATTAATTGTTACAGCGCTTTTAATTTTCCAACTTATTTCCTATACATCCATTCTTTACAAGGGTTGAAGTATTTGGCGTAGACATATAAATTTGTTTGAAAATGTGGGTTAGTAATCGGCAATAGCAATATAGTTAGATGAAATTAAAAAAGTTTAATTTCAATAAAAATATAAATTTATGTCGTCGTGTTTGGCATAGCGATAGTTTCCTTTAGAATCTGTATTTTCAATTTTCTAAAAGATGGTAAATGGTATATTCCTTTCTTTTCAGTTAGGGTTAGCGATTGATTTTGGGATTTTAGCATTTAAATGTCAAGACATATTGGTTTTGGGTCTATTGCTTTGCTTCAAATCAAAAATATCGTTGATTCAATTTCAAACAGCTATTTGTACTTTTAAATAATTTAAGAGTAGAAACTTGGAGTTTGCTAATCTGTGTAGAAACCTAAACATGCTGATTCGTTAATATTTTGATATTATCTTAGCGCTAAATAAAGTTATGCGATGACGGTGAGATTCTCATACCAAACTATGTTGGATATGTTGTAAAAACGTAAATCAGTAATGTATTGCCTTTTTGTGAAAATTTTCACGAGAGAAATAAATTTTATCCTGTTAATATTTTTCTTTAATTATTTTGTACATTCGTCTGATATATTTTTCCAATATTCATAAGTATTAGCATTGAAACCAATTTCTCTTTCGCTTTCTTGTAAAAAGATCCACTGATGAATAAATACTGAAAAGAGTTTCGATAATATTATTTTCACGTCCTCCTTTTATTTTTATTCGAGTTACTTTTTTAAATTTTTGACAGCCTTAATAGTTTTACAGTTGTAAACCAAAAGTGAAGCAATGTACAAATATTTTTTTATATACAGTAAGAAAAAAATATAGGAGAAAAGCTTTATACTTTCATAAGTAACATCAGTGGTAAGCAACCCCAAAATAAATATATAAATTAGTTTTTCCATTGAAAAGACCTCGCACAAACTCGCATCATTAGAAATGAATGCAATGAGACGTATATAAAGAAAAAAATAATTTTAATAAAAATATGATGCAAAATAATTTTGAAATTATCACGAGCAAACTTTTTAAATAAGAAAACTTTTTTGGAAATTCTTTGTTAAACATGTTACAAAAAAAGGAAAAATAACTCAGCATGAAAATTACGATTGTTTGATTTATTGTGTTTTGAGTTCGATATAACTTCTTTCATATTACATTAATTTTAAAAAAATAATTAAATTCATAATGAAAATTTAAAAAGGCATCGCAAATCGTTAAACTATCATTTATTTTTATGATAAACGTAGTTACGGCTGCAGTTATTTATGAATATTTTATTTAATGACGTTATTAAATGGTTAAAGAAACTCTACTTACGGAAACATTGTTACCCACAGGTACAAGAAGGTCAAAAGTAACGTTTAAAACGTATGAACCGCGTCGGCTGTTTCGGCCTACTTGCATTGTTACATTTTCGACTACTTTTACTGGGTCATTGTAAACTTTGAAATCAACTCTTTCTGGCACTATCAGCAGAACCTGGCAAATAAAAAAATGGCCAAAAATATTTTAAATTAGACACAAAATTCTTGGCTCCATGTCGTGTTTATTTTTTCTCATTAGTATAATTCAATAAAGTAATATTTATCTGTAAATGTGATAGTAAAAATGTATTCCACAGATATTAAGAAGCATTTCCTTTTTTTTCTAAAAAATCCCTTCAAGATAGCAACAATTACAGTCGTTTAAGGGTTGATAGCGCGTTCGTTTAAACAAGACTCATTGCATACAAGTTCATATTACAACTTATCATCTGAACGAAGAGTTCGTTGGAGGTTACCTGCCTCCAATAAATTACATCATTATATTTACAACATCAGTCAGTAAGTTCAGTTTTCACATCATATTTAATATAGAAAAATGAAAATATTTTTATTTATAAATAATTTAAAAAAATGTATTTATTCTACAGATTTTGTTAGTTACACTCATTATTTCTCAATAATATCTTATTGATTCTGTAAAACAAGATTATAATGAAAAAAAATTAATAATATTCCAGAAAATAATCAGCTAAATTTCACTCGCTTACCGCAGCTTCAGAAAGCCTGAAGATGATCACCATTAAAAGCAATTTAATAATGCATCCGCCAATCTGTCTTTTGGAGTGTAGCGAGTCAGTCATTTTTGAAACTATACTACTAAATGTAATATCGTTGCGAATAGGGTATTATTCCAATGAAGGCAAAAGGATGATTACTCGTACCGTAATTACGATGTAAATGTAAACAGATTTAGACACACGTAAATATTGTAGATGAATATTTAATGGTCAATAATAATATTAATGTGAATTTCCCCAATCTGAAGTGTCGATTAAGTTGGATATAAAATGATGTACATAATAAGCTTATCGCATTTTTTTTTGATGTTATCTCTAGTGCGTAAATTCAAATTATAAACAAATTTCTTTATTACCATATGTCCACAAATTATTTTTGGACTAAGTTAACTTATTGTTAAATCATCGTGTCTAATGTTTAATGAGAGCTGCACGTTAATATCAACTCAACAAAGAGACAAGTACACTAAGGGCTGGTCTGTATCATGCATCCTAATTTTGCCTATATTTATTTTCAATACTCTTATTGACGTCCCAATAATTATAATCAAATAATTTTGTAACAAAGTTTACATTACTAGATGTAACACTTTTGGATGCAAAACTTTAACACTTGATTTCCAATAGTCCATTTTAAATATTTTTAAAACATTTTTCAAATAGCTTTTTAATCAAATCTATTACCTGTTTATTTGAATACAGCTTCATATTAATGTCCGAGAAATCTGATACTAAACTGAGATATTTCATTTTAGTGTAATTTTAAATTCCTTTTCCAGCATTGATTTTAATTCAAACTCTTGCCTCTCATTAATACCAAAAATGGGGATGTCATCGATATACAATTAAACATAAATCAGATCTAAACTATCACATTTTATGTATAAACAAAACTCATACTCTCATCTAATAAAACTCTCTCTCGTTATCAAGTGGTTAAACTGGTTTAATTAGGTTTTTGAGATCGTGAAGACATTTTCTTAAATTTAGCCATATATTTATCACTACTGTATATTCCCTTTAAAAGTTGTGTATGCATATATTCAATAAATATTCCATAAAAGACAGTTCCAGTTACATTCAGTTAATAAACAGTTTAAATATATTTTGTAGCTGTGGGAATAAATAATTAATATAAATATCGAGAAATTGGCTGCTGGACTATTAAATTATTTATCATTTTGCTGAACACCCCTGGATACTAATATCCTTGTATCACTTCTTGGTGCGTTTTTGGTTCTAATTCTTCTGTAACAACATTATTACGCAATTTAAATGAAATCTGTTTATGAATAAGTTTACTTCTCCACTGCTAAGCTCTGTCACCATTGTCATTACCTCATTTGAGCATGATATATACATACTTATTTCAGTTTTATGATCCATATTACTACTCTCACAGGTGAATTTCTCAATCTTGTACGACACGCTGTTATCATCCTCCAGTAAAGATACGCAATTCCTTTATTTGACCTTTGTATGTTCAACAAACACATTTCTTTTTAGCTCAACGCCCATTTTTAACATTCATTGCACCTAAAACTGTAATAATGTTTTCTTCTTTTTAATTCAATTCGCCTTTTTTTCTTTGGGAAGTGCTTGATTATTTGTATTTCTTTAAGATATTTATATCAAAAATTTGGTTCGTCCAAATTAAACAGGGAATTTTTAGTTTCTCATTAGTGTTTCTTTTTATATATCAAATATAACATACAGTAATAATTGTATGCGCCCACAATTACTCAGGTAAGTTCTTTGAACATGCCAAAGTTCTAATTCATTTAATTAAAAGTTTATTCTTCCTATCGGTCTTGCTGCTCTGTTGAGTCTAGTACTATAATTTGGGGCACAATATCCTCATTTGAAAACAGATGTTGAACTGGTTTGTTTATGAATTCTAATCTATTGTAGTTTCCAAAATATTTTACTTTATTTCTGGTAATATCCTAAATTAATTTATAAAATTTCAATAAGAATTTATTTCATGCTTTCCTTCTATAAAGTAAACAGGTCTACAATTCGAATAATCATATTCCACTGTAATACATTATCTGGAACTTCTAAGTGATGATATCTATATAGCCTGCACGTATCGGCGGAAATCATCTTGCACATCACATGAGTTTAGTGCTACTCGTTCCGAAAGAAGATGCATTTTATCCATCAAGCAACCCTCATATCTATTTCTCAGATTATTAATATTTTATCCTCCAAACAACCCTCATATTTACCAACATATTCGTTATTTACTTCAATTTTGCTTATAAAATTTGTATAGACTGTCTTTTGTTAACATGACACAATCTAATTTGTGGCACAATCCTCAATGAACAAAATTAAGTTTTATTTATCTCTGTTATTTGATACTTCAATCTCGGTCGTTAAGTCATTGTGTTGCCACCTGTCCACAATGTAATACTCTAATTACAGTTCCGTTTCCTATTATCGTATTGTTTCGTGATATAGAAAATTAATTAAACATTCTCCATCTCAGCACGCGTGTGCATTTTGCCTCACGAGCTACTTACAATTTATTAAAATTATTTATAAAGTAATCTGTCACATCAAATGTGATACATGCGTTATTTTCACTGTTTTTCTTAAAAACTAATTTGAACATATAAAAAGTGTACTCCGACACTTTTAATGTGTTCAAATTTGTTGTAATGAAAGTATCTTTTCGGTTACTCTTGCTCGCCGAATGGTAGTTGTTATTGTATCGAGTGCTTAGAATACTCTTACATTTAATCTGAACATTTCTAAGACTGTTATTAATATAACACTTTATCTTCTTTTTATCAATGTTTTTGGGACAAAAGCATACGATTATTTTTGTTCTTGCTATTATGCTCGAGCCTTTCAACTTCTATTAATAAAACTGTATAAATATCAATATTTTTCAGTACACCAGTTTTAATCAAAACCGTCAAGTAGTAAGCAATCAAAAGATTATTAAAAATGTTCAGTAAAAATAGAAATATATTCTGTTTAATTTTCATTCCAGATTATTAAATGAAAATTGACGTAAATAGAACAAGAGTTTATTTAATATTTATTCCGCACTCGTATTTAAAAAAAATTAAAAACTTGTCAGAGTTAGTTTTGAAAATGGATTGCCGAGCCTTTTCATTATATTCATTGTGAACAAAGAGATTATATGTCTTTCAGTTAGTAAAAAGTTTTTTATATTATTATATACATTTGGTAGATAATTGTATCTTCAATTTAGTACTAACCTTTTAACTCGTAGAAATCGTAATGTAAAAAAATTTAAGTTGCCAATTGGTTAGATCAAGATTTGCTTTAGACGACCATACAATATTTACGCATTCACATAAGTTTTAAAAACAATTTGGAAAGAAAATATAAAATATAATAAAACTTAGAAAAATTTAAATAGTATTATACCCAGTGTATGTAATAGTATTATACCATAAATACTATTATACCCAGGATTGGATGAGATAAGTAATACAACTATATATATATATATATATATATATATATATATATATATATATATATATATATATATATATATGTATATATATATATATATATATATATATATAAATATATATATATATATATATATACCAGATATACACATCGGCGGTTCCAAAATGACTTGGCCTTACATATATCTTCGAGATATGTTATACAACTTGTCATGCTACAATGTACAGGGCATCTTTTCTACTATTGATATGGAAACAGGCATCAATCCCTACCATCAGTCGCAGTTTAACAGTGGATTGAATTAAAAGTATTCTCTTTTTTTTAAATGCTGTTTTTTTACATGTATGAAAAGTTTATCACCCGCCGAAATTAAAAAGCTTTTGGATGGCGTATACGGGCAGTCCGTACCTTCTTATAACACTATAAAAAATTGGGAGTTTATATTAGACCGAGAAACTATAAAAGACACGGGCCATAAAGGCCGGGCCGTGGAAGTACTCACTCCAAAAACCATTGCTCTAATCAAAAAAAGGTTTTGAATGACGGGCGTTTGAAGATTATGGAAATAGCAACAAATTTTCGGCTCTCAAAAGTACCATCCATTTTTACATAAAGAAAGTGAGTGCTAAATGGGTGCCAAAACTTTTGTCAGCGGTTCAAAGAGAGGAGTGTGCAATGTACCTCGGAATTTCTGGATCTGTATGGTAAAAAGCCTGAAGCGATAATCAAATGGTAATGGGAGATGAAACTATGGTACTACATTATGATCCTGAAAGCAAACGCGAATCGATGAAGTGGCGGTTTAAACAGGAAAATTTTCCCATTTTCACGATAAAAATTCTTCGTATTTTTATAAAATTATAGAAATGTTAATCCATAGATGTCAAAAGGCTGTTGATATTAAAGGCGACTATAAAGTAGAATAATCATAGTTTCGTTTAATTTCCTTAACAATTTCCTAGTTAGGCCAAGTAATTCTGGGGTCGCCTACGTATATGTGTGTATACCTTTTTTGAAGTCGGTTTTTAGAAGATATTTTATAATGAAATATTTGTTCGATTGTTTCAGCTTAGACTAAAAATACTCGACTATACTACTTACAAGTATTAATGAGATGGATTTTCCAACTTTAGTAGATGGGGATAAAAGTTTTTAACTGCATTTACTAATTCATATTTCAAGTCTTTTACCAACAATACATTAATTAAAAAAAAAGATACGATTTTGAAAAAAAAATTGTGGTCATTTTTGTGAAAAAATGTCACTTTGGCAGTATGACAAAGATATTGATCCGCAAATATTTCGATTGTTAACATTAAAAATATTTGCACGGAAATTTTACATAAATTATATCAATTTTATTTTCTTTGCTTTATTAGATGAGATGTTGAGTTACGAGAATTTCTAGAGTGTTTTCTTAATAACATAATTATGAAACCTCTAAAATATTCACACGGCTGAGGGTGGGAAAGACCTGCCATTTAGCAATATCAGGGTACAATGATGGAATGCGAATTCGTTTCCCTAGTGTTGACGTAAGAACAAATTAATACGCACACTTACACACACACACACGCACGCCCGCACGCAAAAACGCACACACGCATGTTCGCGCGCGCACAGGCACACATTATATATATATATATATATATATATATATATATATATATATATATATATATATATATATATATATATTATTTATCTGTGGTCAAATTTACTAAAGAAATTTTTCAAAGTAGAAGCTTAAAAACATATGGAAGCGAAACACGTATTACTTAAAAACAATTATGAATCATAAAAGACCATCAATCCAATTAAGTCATATTCACATTGTCAACAAGCTTATATTAAAAAGTACATGACGAGTAAATCATTATAATGACTCCCCCATTACGTGTACCACTTATTGTCAAGGATGTATCTACGTTAATATATAGCATATTTGATCAATAATATAGATAAGCCATAGAGAATTGAATCCGAATGAAATGACTTATTGAGGGTCGTTCACTCTGGCAGTTATAAACACAATAGCGGTTTACTTTTTGTATTTGTCGGTAAGTGCCCGTGGGTCTGTATTTTGTGCACCTGGCGACTTTAAAAATACCACTGATATATATAAATATACATATATATATATATATATATATATATATATATATATATATATATATATATACTGAATAGTTCTTTAGATATATAGTACAGACTCATCTTCATCCTACCAAACAGCTTACACTCTTGATCTTAAAATATTCGGATTAACGTCGTAGATATGTGGCAAAGACAGATGTTATGGCCCCTTCTATTTATGAATAAAAACTTCTGAAACATAAAACTATTTGAACCTATTACAAATAAATACTGTTTGATCATCACAAGAATACACAAATATGGCTTAACTATCGCCAACAAGGTTTTATTCACTTTTAATATTTCTGGACTTTCTAGTATCGAAATCAATTACCTACAAATTTACAGGCAGCTATAAAGAGTACTGATGAACTTTAGAAGGAGAGCCTATAATTTTTAAAATATTAAATTAACATTAACTTAATAAATCCGATTTCTCATTAATTATTTACAATTTTTTAAATATTTATTAAATTCCTCCAGTTTTTCTTTTGATCCTTTTTAAGATCTTCTATAAACATTAAGTGGAACGATTAGTTTTCGACCGCTATATTTTTCTTCATTAACACGAACGTTATTTCTTGTTTTACCTTTGTCGAGGGTAAATATGAAGGAAATACCCTGCTATCAACAACGATGTTTTATGTAAAGACTATGGAAAAATAGCGTGCATATAAACATTGGTGAGTACTAATTCTACAATGTGGTATTACCAGCTTCGCACGGTTCAAGTAATATTTCTTTCTCACAAACAATACAAAGATCGAATGGATGTATTTTAAAACTATGCTGCAATACAAATTTCAATGAAAGCTTCAACGAAAATGTAAGATTAAAATGTCCTGTTCGAGTTATTAAAACAAGTGAAGAAATTTGAAAAATATAGAAAATAATGAGTCTTTAGGACTAGCAAAGCTAGTATAGACTCTAACAATAATTGTTTTTACAAGTAATCATTCATTTGTTGTTTAAAGGCCATATAAAGGTGCGTGTAATAATGGGTGTTCATGGTTCTTTTCATCAACAAGATATTTCAAAATTGTGGACAAACGTTCAGTTCAGTACTTAAACTGTGATTACAATTCTACTTTAGCAAGTCAATATCTATAAATATGTAACTGACAGTTCTAACTTCTGTCATTTCCAAGCGACCTCCGTGTTTCTTGGGCGATCCCCTTTCCCCGATTTTTAAATTAATTTTTATCTGCGGTTATATACTGCATCGATTTTCTGCAGACAAATAATTTTGCATATCAATGAAAGGCATATTAAAATATTTAAGTAAATAATATTATCTATATGGTCAATAATTAATACACCTGAATTATTTCTAAAGCCATGAATATCCGTCATCTTTCCTTTGAATGCCTCTCAGTGACTTCTCTCATTATCAGTTCAATACACAATGGCGATATCTTGCTTATATGGGTTTCATTATGCAACTACGTGCATATATACGAGAATCTTGGTTATGGGTTACATATACATTTATATCATTCAGTTTCAAATCTTAAAATTATATCCAGAAATAATCCACGTGGTTTCCATGAGGTTGTCACGTGTTCCACATTACTTGAAATTACGTTAGATTTTCAATATTTTTATCGAGAAATTCATATATGAAGTTATTGTTCATAACATGCTGAATATATTTGTAATAATTGTGATACAAAAAGTCTATGATTACAGTATGGAAAGGGTTGTGATACGAAATTAGGAGATATAATTTCTAACGAAGGGAAATGACTCATAAAAGAACACTGAGGTCATGTACATAACCTTATTAACGTAGTCATGGGGTTGACAATTTTTTTGGTGTATGAACTAGAACTTTAATTCCATTATTATTAAGTGTCGCTTAAACCGTTTTGAAATGATGATGAATGCAGTTGTGAGATGAATTAATGATATTGTACATTCACAAAGATGAGTTCACAAAGATGAGAGAGCCCCCTTATCAAAATACCTTACTTAAATTCAGTATAAAGGTAGTTTACAAACAACATAGCTCTCCTAATTTTATTTACACTTTCCTGTTATTACTATTTCCTTCATTAGTTTCTTTTTTTTGTGTTCCGTGGTGGAACCCTAAAATATTATAGCTTCACAAATCTAACAGTTTCAGACCTATGGATTTTAATAAATGTTTACATATAGTATACACTTAAATGCTTCATATGGAAATCTTAATTGAACCATAAATACAGGCTTTGGAAATGCAATTGTGCCTTGAAATATTATTTGTCATTTTCGTTTGCAAAACACTAAGTTTCAAAATAACGGGATTTGCATCTTTACAGAACTGAGTTTTCAATCATAGGATTGGTATATCTCAAACAATTCTGAATACTCAATTTCAAGTGGAGTAATTTCAATTAACTTGCTTCTATAATTATATTAGTTATAAGCAAATATGTAACAATACTTAGTGCATGTTCGACACAAGTATATTTCTTCATTCTTTTGATTTTTCAGCCTTTTGTGTCATAATGTGTTTAATTTTTTTAATTCCATTATTATTTTACATATAATATATTTGTCGTTTTTCCTAACTTTTACCTGTTCGCAAATTGTTGTGCCCTAAATCAAGTCAATAATTATTTAGTTTGTTTTTTATTTAACAAAAATATATTCTCCGTATAAATATAACTTTGCCGTGTTATCTAAAGCGAATATATATTGGAATACTAATATTTTTTTTCTCATTCTGTTAGAAAATGAATGACAAATTGTTTTCGAAATAATGTATTTCGAAAAAAATACATTCAACTTAATACAAAGCGACCAATGTAGATACAATTACATATGACTACTGAAACTAAACGTAACAGTAATTATTTCTATTCCACCCCAAAATTTCAAAAGAGCGCCTCCAATGTTTACCAACAAAAAATGCTACGTAGAGTGGGAGCTGAATGCTGATTGATGTAAAAAACGCTTATAAAATTGAGACTTTTAAAACCGTATTCATACTTTAAGTTTCAATCAGTTAACAAGATTCACTGATGTGATCATAACAATCATGAAAATACAAGCGATTTGTGTAAAATGCAACCACAGAAAACATGTCAATTTTAATAACGTACAGTAATGTACTACGTACATATGATGAGAGCAAAACAAAAAATACTCATTGACTAAAAATATTTTAAAAATGTATTATCTTTGATTGTTAACACTTTAGTTTTTGAATTTACTTTGATATATGGGTGATGCATTTTTGAAATATGCGAGTCAATATTTTTTAAACTATAGGTGTTTATTCCAGGAATTGGACTGAAATAAATTGAATTATCTACTAATTTAAAATGTCGGCATAATTATTAATTAGATAACGTATACAATGTCTATTACAGTTTTGACTTCCAAAATTTGAAACCTCAAATAAAAACCTTGCTGAAGGCTAGATTTGAAAACTAACGGAACGTATTTTTAAGCCACTCAGCTTTCGAACATTGTATTTATTAAATTTTATACGATGGTGGTGTATGGAAGGTGGTGCTTGGACGTAAAGTGGCTACATGTTAAATTGCTGTTATCACTTTTTCAGAAAATTGATTTTCACTTATACTAACGAAATTATATGTATGTATCACTTTGCGCACAATTATTAAAATTTCCTTTATTTAGTTTCATTTGGATATTTGTTTACTTGTATAATTGAGATAAAATGACCAAAGTTTATATTGAGACTCCTTGATAACGTGAATTTTGGTCAAATTATATTTTATATTCTTGAATATATTATATTTATACAAATTAAGTGAATGTAGGGATCTTTACCAGCTCTGTGTAAAATTGAGTAAAATTGTAAAATATTATATAATAAAGTAGAGACGTAAACTCAAGTTAAAAGTACTCTTCAAATGTATGAAAAGTTTTTAACACAAAATCTTTATTGATAATATTAGAATATTCATAATTTTGTAGAATATGATGGTGTAGAATAATACAGGTATATTTATGTAACTTGTTTTCTAAGCTTTTTAATAACTAAATATCTCAAGAGATTTAGAAATTATAGCCCGATAAATACTTCAAGAAAAATTGTCTGCACGCATCCTTACATATTTCATTACGTACACCTTATTGCCAGGTAAAGCTATTATTATTAAGTAATATATATAATATAAGTATATATATATATATATATATACATATATATATATATATATATATATATATATATATATATATATATATATATATATATATGCATAGAGTATGCTCTTCTAAGTTCGCGGAATTGATAAATAGGTTACTAGTGTCGGTACTTTAATGAGTCGTAACGAGTTCAGCAACTCATTGTTAGTATTTGAACGATTTAGTCTTTGAACAATCGTCGATCGGGATTAAAATGGCAAATATGAAGAAAATCAAGTATAGCGCTGATATAAAGTGCCTTACCAAGCAAGACAATTCTGTACAAATGATACTGGAAGAGATTTACAAGAACTTTAATTCGGGTAAAACCATGACTTGCAAGCGGCACAACAAATCTATAAACAAAACAAGGACTTACTTGAAGACGATATTTGATAAATCAAACTAATCAATTGTGAATAAAACTAATCCATTTTTAAAACCTTTTTAAAATCCTCAGTTTTCTTTAGATGGGTGAAAAAGTACCGAAAAAATAAATATCATGTTTCGGACAAAATTATATCGTATTGTCCTTGCTAGTATTTCCTTTTAAAAATAAAATCGTTATGACTTTCATCATTTGAACTTGTTATGTTGAAATATGTTTATGCTTAAGCATGTGAATGATGTCTAATTTTATTTACTTTTTAAATAAATTTATGTCTTATTTTGCATGGATGTTTTTAATGCTCGATATATTTCTAGATTCAAGTTACAATATTTTAATTCAAACAGACTATATTTTTTACATTTTTGAGATGAATCGCTAAAAATACCGAATTATTATTTATTATAACGCTTCATTCACAATTAAATGAAACTACGTGATGTAGTATTATTTCTACTTTCTTTAAGTTCTTTACCACGACCTATGTTTCGTTGTATTACAACATCTTCAGGTGGGCTATTAGCAAAGATATAAAGATCTTACAATACGTAGTTTCATTTCTATCAATGAAAATGTTGTAGTATTGAAAATGTGAGCGATAGTTATTTTTCTAAACAAATATATCGTTTGATTAGTAGATGTGTTAATCATGATGCACCATAACATTTATAGGGTATTCCCATTATTAACAATTGTTTCTAATTTTGAAATAATTTTTTTCTCGACCAAATAGAACAAAAATTCCTTTAGTCTAAACTTGACGTTGAACTTAGCTAAAAAAAATTATTTCTTAAGAAGTACAGCATCAACAAACCAATACCACCTGGTATGCCCATTGAGATGCTTTATCAAAGACGATAAATGTCATGATTTTCAAATTAGACATGGATAACACTACCTTAAAATGAATAACGAATATGCTGGATTAGCGATAAAATCCGAAAAGACATGAATCAAATACATTATTTACTTTATAAGATGCACAGACGTTTATTTCAAAAACTTATTAATATATCTCTTCTTCAGAAAGATAATTTTAGCTACAATATTTTTGTAACAAAATTCAAAGAGCTTGTACGGCCATAATAGTGTAAATGTAAAAAAAAACTTTAAAAATATTTGAATTAAATTTTATTTTTTCATGTTTAAGATGGATAAAGGTTTATTTCTTATTAAAATGAGCCCTTGTGCGTTTGGACGATCCACTTTCAACTGTTACATCTTTGATTGAAATGTAGACCCTGACCAGACCAAGTGGTTTCTCTGTTTTCGTGACGTAAAACATAATATGCACACAGCTCTTCAAAATCGGCACATCAGAAGGAATGCGAAACTTTTCTTGAAATATATTCACTATAGCATACCTGCCCTGAAAGAGTTTGGAATATTGATTTTTTATTAAGTGAATGAAATCATTTTAATAGAACTGTATCACAATAATTCAATAAATTGGGGACAAAACTTGGTATAGCAATTCAACTCGAGTCCGGAAAAACTGAGTGTTCGCATTCGCTAGTATTAATACATATTTTAAATAGCAATGTTTCCTAATACTATGTTAGACAGTTAATATTACCAAACGTAATATGCATTGTTATGAAAAATCACTTAAAGTGTACGTTATATACGTACACTTAGAGAAGCATAACGTAAAGGTGGAATAAATAGAATCATATGAGAAAAATACAACGACAATCAAAATGTAGCATGCAGCGAAAGAAAATGTAATTTAAAAATAGTAAAAATCTTATTTAGCAAAATGAATCATAGTTATTATAATAATATAAGTATTAAAGTTATTTTAATATTATAATGTTTTATATATCATATTTAAACAAAATTATTCTAACATTGGCTAACACTAAATTGACGATAGACCAATGCGTGGTTGCAATATAGAATGAATTCATGATATTCTATGAAGTATTAACATTAAGTTCGAAAATGTGTTTCCTTGTTTATTTGTTCTGCAATCACATCTCGATTACTCGATCATTCTCCATGAAGTTTTTCATTTACTTAGCACGTATCGTAGATATAAGCACACTAATACATATTTCTCTAAAACAGAACCACTTTTTTAGCAATTAAGAAAATCTTCCCGTTAGAAAGTATAGGTATGTAATAATATATCAAGGAAACTAGTTACTCTACGCCACTACTGCAAAGCGTAGTGGCTCTATACTCTCTTTTCATGCCTTTTTTTTATTTTGTTCATTTGAAACTACCCAATCATTTCTAATAGTAAAATATAATTGTCTGAAAAGAATATAGTATTTTTTTAAATTTTACCACCCTGCAAGTAAAGCTCTGAAGTAAGCGAAGTTATTACGTAAATCTAAATACGAGTTAAACGTATATAAGATTATTTACGTTAGGACAGAGTGATAATTCTTTATATTAGGCTATTTGAGTGGGTGTAAAGAAAAAATATACAATTAAACGGACAACGTTTAAATCAAATCGAAAATGTGTGACATGAATAAATTATGAAAAAAATGTATTATTCTGAAAATAGGAAAAAAAGATTAAGATGTTCCAATCATATGAAATAAATAGATTAAAAGAAACAGACGAAGAAAGGAAAATGTGTTTCATGTCAGTAAAGGACATTCAAGAAGTGATCAGAGGTCAGAAGTTAAAGTAAATGTGAAAGATTACTTAATAAAACTGAAGAGAATGGATATCAGAGCAGCATTGATATAACAACAGTAAATCAGAATCAACTGATATGGCGTTTTTTCTTGTTTTATATCTGCTTGCTCGATTGTTGTAGAAAATGATGTACAACTAGTGCAGACATTTTTAAAAATGGATAATCAATTAAAAGAAATGAACTTTACTTTAATCGCATATTTGTCTAAAAGTAGTGTTAAATTATTAGATAAATTGATTTTGAAACTTATGCCTGCAAATTTTACGTCTTTCTCTCGAGTTTTGTAGCTGGCCGGCATTTCAATGTTTAATTTCGTTAATTTTTCTAGCTTCCATTAAGAATCTTAATACTCAGGTACTGAATAAATCGTAGAATTTTTTTAATAATTGTGTGAGGTGAATGAACTATTTGAAAATTAACGAAGAATTAAAAATAATCATTTAATGATTAAAATAAGTTGCTACACGTTTGCTAGTAATTTATTAGAAAAAAAAGACATCTGAAAAAGATACATTAAATATATAATTGGAAGAAGCATTACTCACAGGAGCCACCGAACAAGATTTCGGTATGTTTGAGTTTCGAAAAATATCGTCTCGGCAGATTCCTCGCTCGAGATAATCACAGATCGGATAAGTTACTTCAATAGCGCCACGTCTGTATTCATTACTTCGATATTCCAGAAATGAGGCATGAAACTTCATAGAATAAATTTAGAGAATAAAAATGTATTAATTGTAACAGCGCTTTTAATTTTTTAAGTTATTTCGTACATATCCATTTGCTACAGGGTCACTTATTTTGAAGCATTTGGCGTAGACATATAAATTTGTTTGAAAATGAGGGATAGTAATCGGCAATAGCAATAGAGTTAGCTAAAATTAAAAAACTCTAATTTCAGTAAAAATATAAATTTCTGTCGTCGTGTTTGGTACAGCGATAGTTCCCTTTAAATTTGGTCTTTTAATTTTTTTCAAATATGGCAAATGGTATATTTGCTTCTTTTCAATTAAGGTTAGCGACTGATTTTGGGATTTTAGCATTAAAATTTCAAACAACTACTTGTGCTTTAAATAATTTAAATGTAGAAACGTAGAGTTTGCTAATCTATGCAGAAACCTCAGCATGCAGATTTCATTAATATTATGATATTATCTTAGCGCTAAATAAAGTTATGCGATGACAGTAAAATTCTCATACCAAACTATGTTGGATATATTATAAAAACGTAATTCAGTAATGTACTGCCTTTTTGTGAAATGTTGTCGTATTAATAATTTTTTTAAATTATTTTGTATATTCGTCTGATATATTATTCCAATATACATGAGTATTAACGTTGAAACGAATTTTTCTTTCGCTTTCTTTTGAAAAGATCCCGTGATGAATAAATACTGAAATGAGTTTTGATAAATTATCACGAGCATAAATTCGTTTTAAATTATCACGAGCAAACTTTTCAAAACTTTGTTGGAATTTTTTTCTTAAACATGTTATAAAACAGGAAAAATAACTCAGCATGAAAATTGCGATTATTTGATTTACGATTTTTCTTTTCGATATAACTTCTTTTATATATAATGATGAAATTATATTAGTTTTGCAAAAATAAATAAAGTCATAAAGAAAATTTAAAAAGATCTTGAAACATTCATTTATTTTTATGATAATCGTATTAACGATTGCAGTTTTATGAATATTTTTTTAATGACGTTATTAAATTGGTGGAGAAACTACTTACGGAGACATTGTTGCCCACAGGTACTAGGAGGTCAAAAGTAACATTTAAAACGTATGGACTGCGTCGGCTGTTTCGGCCAACGTACATTGTTACATTTTCGACTACTTTTTCCTGGTCAATTCTGAAATCAACTCTTTCTGGCACTATCAGCAAAACCTGGCAAAAAAATTAACAAAAATATTTGAAATTAGACACAAAATTCTTGGCTCCGTGTCGTGTCTATTTTTTCTCATTAGTTTAATTCAATAAAGGTTATTTATCCATAAATGTGACACAGACACAGATATTAAGAAGCGTTTCCTTATTTTTATGACAAATCTCTTCAAGATAGCCACAATGACAGTCGTTTAAGGGTTGATAATAGGTTCATTTAAGTGTGACTCATTGCATATTAGTTTATACTACAACTTATCATCTGAAGGAAGGGTTTTCGTTGGAGGTTACCTACCTCCAATAAATTTCATCATTATATTTACGAGACTAATCAGCCATTTCAGTTTTCACATCATACATTAGTTTAACATAGAAAAATATGACATTTTCTTTTTAAATTAGTGGGTCTTTAAAGGTGCTTTATTTTTTTCTATACATTTTGTTACTTACTTATTATTTCTCAGTAATATCTTATTGATTATATAAAATAACATTATAATGAAAAAAAATATAAAAATATTCCAGAACATAATCAGAAAAATTTCAGTCGCTTACCGCAGCTTCAGAAAGCCTGAAGAAGATCACCATTAAAATCATTTTAATAATGCATCCGCCAATGTGTCGTTTGGGATGTAGCCACGTCATTTCTGAAACTATGCTACTAAATGTAATATCGATGCGAATAGGGTATTAATCCAATGAAGGCAAAAGGATGATTACTCGGACCGTAATTACGATGTAAATGTAAACAGATTTAGACACACGGAAATATTGTAGATGAATATTTAATGATCAATAATAATATTAATGTGAATTTCCCCAGTCGGAAGTGTCGATTAATTTGGATATAAAATTATGTACGTAATAAGCTTATCGTATTTTTTGGTATTATTTCTTATGCATAAAGTCAAATTATAAACAAATTTCTTTATTACCATATGTCCACAAATTATCTTTGGACTAATTTAACTTATTGTTAAATCATCGCGTCTAATGTTTAATGAGATTCATGTTATTTTTTATTTGAGTACAAATTCTAATGAATTTCAATCCGTTTTAATGTTTTCATAAAAGGAAAGTTAATTTATTTATGTTCATTTAATAAAAATAAAAATAAAAACCGTCTTCCACTCGTTTTTGACTAAACGTATGTGTTATATAACTCAAACCTCGTTTTAAGGTAGTTAACAGTATATTATTTGCTGCACTACATAAAGAGCTGGTCTGTATCATGTAACCTATTTTTGCCTATATTTATTTTCAATGCTCTTATTTACGTCCCAATAATTATAATCAAATAATTTTGTAACAAAGTTTACATTACTAAATGTGACACCTGTGGATGCAAAATTTTTAACACTTGACTTCCAATAGTCCATTTTAAATATTTTTAAAACATTTTTCAAATAACTTTTTGATTATTTGAATCTAGCTTCATATCAATGTCTGAGATATCTAATACTAACCTGAAATGTTTCATTTTAGTTTAACTTTAAATTCCTTTTCCAGCATTGGTTTTAATTCAAATTCTTGCCTTTCATTAATACCAAAAATTAGGATGTCATAGACGTACAATTAAACATAAATCAGATCTAAATCACGGTCTATCATATTTTGTGCATAAACAAAACTCATACTGTTATTTAATAAACCGCACTTTCGTTGTCAATTGGTTAAACTAGTTATTTTTAATAAGAAATTTTTGAGATCGTAAAGACATTTTCTTAAATTTAGCAAAATATTTATTACTACTATACATTCCTTTTGAAAGTTGTAAATGCATATATTCAATAAATATTCCATAAAAGACAGTTCCAGTCACATTCAGTTAATAAACAGGTTAAATATATTTTGTAGCTGCGGGAATAAATAACTACTGTAAATATCGAGAAATTGGCTGCTGGACTAAAAAATTAGTTATCATTTTGCTGAACACCCCTGGATACTAATATCCTTGTATCACTTCTTGGTACGTTTTTGGTTCTAATTCTCCTGTAACAACATTATTACGCAATTTAAATGAAGTCTGTTTATGAATAAGTTTACTTTTCCTATTTCTTTTTAGCTCAACGTTGTTCTTTTTCAGAAAATATTTTTTGTAATTTTTAACATCCATCGCGTATAAAACTGTAATAAATGTTTGTTCTTTTTAATTCAATTTTTCTTTTTTTTCTTTGAAAAGTGCATGATTACATGTATATAGAATATCTTTTAGGAATTTTTAGTTTTTCATTACTTTTTCTTCTTAAATTTAAAATATAACGTGCAGTAATAATTCTATCCGCCCACAAGTTCTTTGAACATGATAAAGTTCTAGTTGATTTAATTACAAATCTATTCTTCTTTTCGGTCTTGCCGCTCTGTTGAGTCTAGTACTATAATTTGGGGCATAATACCCATTGAAAACAAATGTTGAACTGGTTTGTTTATGAATTCTGATCTATTGTAGCTTCAAAAATATTTTACTTTATTTCCTGTAATATCCTAAGTTCATATATACAATTTTAATAAGATTTATTTCATGCTTTTCTTTTGTAAAATAAACTTCTAAAATTTGAATAATCATCTTCCACTGTAAATAAAATATCTGGAACCTCTAAATGATTATATCTATATAACCTGCATATATAGGCGGAAAAGGAAGAAGCCCTAAATTTAAGTGGCTCGGCTGCCTGGAAAAAGACTTTAAAATCCTAAATGTAACGAACTGGATGTCTCTGGCCAAGAACAGGAGTGCCCATCCTGGACTGTTAAGCCATTGAAGAAATAAAAGATATACCGGCGTAAATTATCTCGCACATCATATGAGTTTGATGTTACTCGAAAGGAGATGTATTTTATCCATCAAGCAAACATTATATATATATATATATATATATATATATATATATATATATATATATATATATGTGTATTTAGGAATTTATATATATATATATATATATATATATATATGTATATATATATCTCACATTATTAATATTTTATCCTCCAAAAAATTCCCATATTTACTAACATATTCGTCTTTGACTTCAAATTTGCTAACATGGCACAATTTTAATTTGTGGCACAATCCTCGGAGAACAAAATTTAATTGTATTTCAAGGGCAAACATACGTTATCTATGTTATTTAATATTTCAATATCGGTCGTTAAGCCAATGTATTGCCACCTGTCCACAACGTAATGCTCTAATTACAGTTCCGTTTCCTATTATCACTGCTTGCTTCGTAATACAGAAAATGAATTAAACACTCCCGATCACTGCACACATGTTCATTTTATCTCATTAGCTACTAGCCATTTATTAAAATTATTTATTAAGTAATCTGGCGCATCTAATGTCACACATACATTACTTTGATTATTTTTCTTACAACGTTACAACCTTTCTTTACATTGGAAGTATCTTTCTTTTTGTGTACTCTTACTCGCCGAATGATAGTTGTTATGTAGCACTCGGTGCAATGCTTAGAATAATCACACATTTAATCTGAAAATTTCTAAAGCTATTATTAATTTAACACTTTATTTTCATTTTATAAATGGTTTTGCGACAAAAGCATACGAATATTTTTATTTTCACTATTATGCTTGAGCTCGTCCACTTCTACTAACAAACCTGGATAAATATCAATATTTTTCATTACCTCAGATTTTGATTAAAACGGTTACCTAATAAGCAATTAAATAAGCAATTAATAAGCAATTAAAAATGTTCAGTAAAAATTGAAATGTTTTTTGTTTAATTTCCATTCTAGATTATTAAATAAAAGTTGACTTAAATAAAGAAAGAGTATATTAAATATTTTATTCCGTGCTCGTATTTTAAAAATTTGGAATAATTGTCGGAGTTAATCGTGAACCACCGTGGTCACCGAGTCTTTTGGTTATATTCAGTATGAACAAAGAGAATAAAGGTCTTTCAGTTAGTTAAAAGTTCATTGTATTATTATATATAATTAGTAGATTCTATCTTTAATCTAGTACTAACAAAACACTTTAACTCATAGAAATCGTAATTTAAAATAATTTAGGTTACCAATCGGTTAGATCAAGATTTGCTTAGACGACCATACAATATTTACACATTTAAATGAAGTTTTAAAAACAAATTAGAAAGAACATTGTAATAAAATTTCTAAAAATTTTAATTAAGTTGCAAAATAAAAACAAATACACATTTTACATAGTTATTAAACATAGTCATACAACATTTAATTAAAATTTATTCTACACCGGAAATGGGATTCTACCTAGGATTGGATGAGATTAAGTAAAGCTGTTCTGCTGTAAGATCTACTGCACACATACACGTCGGCGATCCCAGAATGACTTGGTCTTACATACTTCTTCGCGACATGTTATACAACTTGTTATGTTGCAACGTATGCATTTTTTCTTCTATTCATATGAAAACAGACATCAATCCACTACCATCAGTCGCAGTTTTAAAGTGGAATGAATTACAAGTATTGTATTTTTTTTCTAAAATATTGAAAATGGAGTATCGAAGCATAATTTAATTTGCGTTAAAAAAAGGTTTATCACCTGCAGAAATTAAAAAGCGTTTAGATGATTTATGCGGGCAGTCTGCACCTCCTTACAGCACTATAAAAAACTGGGAGTTTTGGTTAGACCGAGAAACTATAAAAGACGTAGGGCATAACGGCCGGGCCGTGGGAGTGTTCACTCCAGAAACCATTTTTGAGTGACCGGCGTTTGAATATTAAGAAAATAGCAACAAAATTTCAGCTTTCAAAAGGTACCATCCATTGTGCTACTCAATACCATCTTCACATAAAGGAGGTGAGTGCTAAATGGGTGCCCAAACTTTTGTCAGCGGTGCAAAGAGAGGAAAGTGCTATGTACATCGGAATTTCTGGATCTGTATGGTAGAAAACCTGAGGCCATAATCAAATAGTGACTGAATATGAAACTATGGTGCTATATTATGATCCTGAAAGCAGACGCGAATCAAGAGAGGACTACATTGAAAAATAATCAAAGCTTCATTTAATTTCCTTAACAATTTCATAGTCATTCCAAATAATTCTGGGACCGCCTGCATATATGCAATATATAAATATATATATATATATATATATATATATATATATATATGTATATATATATATATATATATATATATATATGTATATATATATATATATATTGTAAGATACTCTAAACATAATGGGACTTGTTTTTGATGATATTCTTGATCTAATAAAATAGTGCTTGTCTATTAACAATTATTTAATACAATAGCGCTTGTTGTATTAATAAAAATAGTGCTTGTCTATTTAACGCAATAATTTATTAAATCAAATTGAAACCCATTTTAAAAGAAAAAAAATACAAAAACTATATTTACATGGAAGTGTTCTGTCACGAAGTTAAATATATACAATATATATACAATATATATTTAACTTCGTGAAAGAACACTTCTATATAAATATTGTTTTTGCAATTTTTTTTCTTTTAAAATGGGTTTCAATTTGATTTAATAAATTATTTATATATATGATTGCGTTAAATAGACAAGCACTATTTAATGGAATAAAGTATTAGATCAAGAATATCATCAAAAACAAATCCCATTATGTTTAGAGTATCTTACAATATGTATATATATATATATATATATATATATATATATATATAATATATTTATATATCTTTATATATTGCATATATGCAGGCGGTCCCAGAATTATTTGGACTGACTAGGAAACTGTTAAGGAAATTAAATGAAGCTTTGATTATTTTTCAATGTAGTCCTCTCTTGATTCGCGTTTGCTTTCAGGATCATAATATAGCACCATAGTTTCATCTTCAGTGACCATTTGATTATGGCCTCAGGTTTTTTACCATACAGATCCAGAAATTTCGATGTACATAGCACTTTCCTATCTTTGCACCGCTGACAAAAGTTTAGGCACCCATTTGGCACTCACCTCCTTTATGTGAAGATGGTATTGAGTAGCACAATGTATGGTACTTTTTGAAAGCTGAAATTTTGTTGCTATTTTCTTAATATTCAAACGCCAGTCACTCAAAAATGGTTTCTGGAGCGAGCATTCCCACGGCCCGGCCGTTATGCCCTATGTCTTTTATAGTTTCTCGGTCTAACCAAAACTCCCAGTTTTTTATAGTGCAGTAAGGAGGTGCGGACTGCCCGCATAAATCATCTAAACGCTTTTTAATTTCTGCGGGTGATAAACCTTTTTTTAACGCAAATTAAATTATGCTTCGATACTCCATTTTCAATATTTTAGAAAAAAAATACAATACTTGTAATTCATTCCACTTTAAAACTGCGACTGATGGTAGTGGATTGATGCCTGTTTTCATATGAATAGAGGAAAAAATGCATACGTTGCAACATAACAAGTTGTATAACATGTTGCGAAGAAATATATAAAACCAAGTCATTCTGGGATCGCCGACGTGTATGTGTGCAGTAGATCTTACAGCAGAACAGCTTTACTTAATCTCATCCAATCCTTGGTAGAATCCTATTTCCGGTGTAGAATAAATTTTAATTAAATGTTTTATAATTAACATTTAAAAACTATGTAAAATGTGTGTTTGTTTGTATTTTGCAACTTAATTTAAATTTTTAGAAATTTTATTACAACGTTCTTTCTAATTTGTTTTTAAAACTTCATTTAAATGTGTAAATATTGTATGGTTGTCTAAGCAAATCTTGATCTAACAGATTGGTAACCTAATTTATTTTAAATTACGATTTCTACAAGTTAAAGTGTTTGGTTAGTACTAGATTAAAGATAGAATCTACTAGCTATATATAATAACACAATGAACTTTTAACTAACTGAAAGACATTTACTGTCTTTGTTCATACTGAATATAACCAAAAGACTCGGTGACCACAGTGTTTCACGATTAACTCCGACAATTATGGTAAAATTAGGTATCCATTTTAAGGAGTATGGAAACTGAGGAATTGACAACGCAAAACTTGGAAGATGATCGCATAAGATACGAAGTTTCTAGCTGTAGGAAAATAAATCGTATTAGGTACGAAATTTCTAAGATGGAAACGCGTGAATGCAATATTTCTAATATGAAGTTAGATGCTTCCAATTGTCTGGAATCTGGGAACTCAAGAACGCAACACTTGAAAGATAGTTACATTAGGCATGACATCAGATCTACGGAAGGTGAAAAAGGGTAGGAAATAAGCTCATAATTAGATATTAAAAATCTTCAAAAGAAAAGGAACGTGGAAAGTGAAGCACAGCACGATTGTCGTGCTGCAAGTTCAAAGTGAATAATAGAATAAGTATCAGGAGCATAAGAATACACTATTAAATCGACCTCGTCAAAACCAAATAATTTATGAGTGCGCTACATAGAAGTGCGTTTAGAAAATGAATAGGGAGTTTACTTTGACACAAAATACAGAAAACATCTTACAGAATCCAAGAAGTAAGACTCTTATATCATATTTGTAATTAAATAAAAGGGAGTCTTACTCTAGGAGAGTTTTACTAATACTTTACTATAAAAGAAATTACCAACTTACCGCAACGACATTAATAAAAAGGTAATTTTTAGTGCTATCACAATGGTGCATCCATTGAAGGTTGTTTAGAGATATTTCTAGAAGACTAGGAAATTAACTATTTCATAAAACTTGGTTAGAATATTACCATGATAATACAACGTCCAGCAAAGAATTCCTTATATATGCACAGCACAGATATTCTGAACTGATTTGTATGATATAGGTCTAATAATAACATAATTATGAAACTTCTAAAATATTCACACGGCTGAGGGTAGGAAAGACCTGCCGTTTAGCAATATCAGGGTACAATGATGGAATGCGAATTCGTTTCCCTAGTGTTGACGTAAGAACAAATTAATACGCACACTTACACACACACACACACACATACACACACACGCACGCCCGCACGCAAACACGCACGCACGCACATTCGCGCGCGCACAGGCACACATTACACATTTATCAATATATGTGGTCAAATTTACTAAAGAAATTTTTCGAAGTAGAAGCTTAAAAACATATGAAAGCGAAACACGTATTATTTATAAACAATTATGAATCATAAAAGACCATCAATCCAATTAAGTCATATTCACATTGTCAACAAGCAAATATTTAAAAGTACATGGCGAGGAAATCGTTATAATGACTCTCCCATTACGTATACCACTTATTGTCAAGGATGTATCTACGTTAATATATAGCATATTTGATCAATAATATAGATAAGCCATAGAGAATTGAATCCGAATGAAATGACTTATTGAGGGTCGTTCACTCTGGCAGTTATAAACACAATAGCGGTTTACTTTTTGTATTTGTCGGTAAGTGCCCGTGTGTCTGTATTATGTACACCTGACAACAACACGACTTTAAAAATACAACTGATAAAATTTCATTCACATTTAGCAATGTTTCAGAATAAATCTTTAGATATATAGTACAGACTCACCTTCATCCTACCAATCAGCCTACACTCCTGATCTTAAAATATTCGGATTAATGTCGTAGACGTGTGGCAAAGGCAGATATTATGGCCCCTTCTATTTATAAATAAAAACTTCTGGAACATAAAACTATTTGAACCTATCACAAATAAATACTGTTTGATCATCACAAGAATACACAAATATGGCTTAACTATCGCCAACAAGGTTATATTCACTTTTAATATTTCTGGACTTTCTAGTATCGAAATCAATTACCTACATATTTACAGGCAGCTATAAAGAGTGCTAATGAACTTTCGAAGGAGAGCCTATAATTTTTAAAATATTAAATTAATATTAACTCAATAAATCCGACTTCTCATTAATTATTTACAATTTTTTATTCTTATTTTATTTTTTATTTCTTAAATTCCTCCAGTTTTTCTTTTGATCGTTTTTAAGATCTTCTACAAACGTTAAGTGGAACGATTAGTTTTCGACCGCTACATTTTTCTTCATTAACACGAACGTTACTTCTTGTTTTACCTTTGTCGAAGATAAATATGAAGGAAATACCCTACTAGCAACAACGATATTTTATGTAAAGACAATGGAAAAATAGAATGCATGTAAACATTGGTGAGTATTAATTTTACAATGTGGTATTACCAGCTTCGCACGGTTCCAGTAATAATTGTTTTCTCACAAACAATACAATTATCGATTGTATGTATTTTAAAACTATGCTGCAATACAAATTTCAATGAAAACTTAAAATTTTGCAGACATTAAACAATTTGTTACAAACTCGGTAAATGTAACTGATTTTAATTCTCTCCAAACTTTCATGGCAAATTATTTGATACAATTTTTTCTGGAAAACCGAATAACATAAACGTATAATGCGAACGATTAGTATATAAATATAGACATCTTCATGGATTAGATATATTGAACAGTCGCATACTCAATGCAAATAAACGTCGGTGGCGATGTCGTGTATTATTAAGAAAATGCATATTAATAAACTGATCGTTCTCAAATCGCTATATATTTATTTTTGTTATTAGGATATAACATTTGGTTTACTTTAAAAAACTTTCTGTACAGTTTTATAAATAAATTTTATTTGAGAAAAATACAAAGATGTATACAACATGTACTACAAAAATTATGAAACAAACGGTAGCCCAGTTAATAGAAAAATCGTCGCAATAATTTATATACAGACAATAAATTGTTACTAAAAGTAAACTGTCCCATATGTAGCAGATTTCATATTTCTTAAAGTTGATGAACGATTATCGCTTAACAATAAAAAATAAAAAATCTAAAGGTTTCAGGTTGTTTTTAGGGAGGACATATCTGTTGCAACCGTCGCGTTATTTACCGATTTTACCGTTTTAAGAAAATGCATATTAATGAACTGATCGTTCTCAAATCGCTATATATTTATTATTGTTATTAGGATATAACATTTGGTTTACTTTAAAAAACTTTCTGTACAGTTTTATAAATAAATTTTATTTGTGAAAAATACAAAGATATATACAACATGTACTACAAAAATTATGAAACAAACGGTAGCCCAGTTATTAGAAAAATCGTCGCAATAATTTATATACAGACAATAAATTGTTACTAAAAGTAAACTGTCCCATATGTAGCAGATTTCATATTTCTTAAAGTTGATGAACGATTATCGCTTAACAATAAAAAATAAAAAATCTAAAGGTTTCAGGTTGTTTTTAGGGAGGACATATCTGTTGCAACCGTCGCGTTATTTACCGATTTTACCGTTTTAAGAAAATGCATATTAATGAACTGATCGTTCTCAAATCGCTATATATTTATTATTGTTATTAGGATATAACATTTGGTTTACTTTAAAAAACTTTCTGTACAGTTTTATAAATAAATTTTATTTGAGAAAAATACAAAGATATATACAACATGTACTACAAAAATTATGAAACAAACGGTAGCCCAGTTATTAGAAAAATCGTCCCAATAATTGATATACAGACAATAAATTGTTACTAAAAGTAAACTGTCCCATATGTAGCAGATTTCATATTTCTTAAAGTTGATGAACGATTATCGCTTAACAATAAAAAATAAAAAATCTAAAGGTTTCAGGTTGTTTTTAGGGAGGACATATCAGTTGCAACCGTCGCGTTATTTACCGATTTTACCGTTTTAAGAAAATGCATATTAATGAACTGATCGTTCTCAAATCGCTATATATTTATTATTGTTATTAGGATATAACATTTGGTTTACTTTAAAAAACTTTCTGTACAGTTTTATAAATAAATTTTATTTGAGAAAAATACAAAGATATATACAACATGTACTACAAAAATTATGAAACAAACGGTAGCCCAGTTATTAGAAAAATCGTCCCAATAATTGATATACAGACAATAAATTGTTACTAAAAGTAAACTGTCCCATATGTAGCAGATTTCATATTTCTTAAAGTTGATGAACGATTATCGCTTAACAATAAAAAATAAAAAATCTAAAGGTTTCAGGTTGTTTTTAGGGAGGACATATCTGTTGCAACCGTCGCGTTATTTACCGATTTTACCGTTTTAAGAAAATGCATATTAATGAACTGATCGTTCTCAAATCGCTATATATTTATTATTGTTATTAGGATATAACATTTGGTTTACTTTAAAAAACTTTCTGTACAGTTTTATAAATAAATTTTATTTGAGAAAAATACAAAGATATATACAACATGTACTACAAAAATTATGAAACAAACGGTAGCCCAGTTATTAGAAAAATCGTCCCAATAATTGATATACAGACAATAAATTGTTACTAAAAGTAAACTGTCCCATATGTAGCAGATTTCATATTTCTTAAAGTTGATGAACGATTATCGCTTAACAATAAAAAATAAAAAATCTAAAGGTTTCAGGTTGTTTTTAGGGAGGACATATCTGTTGCAACCGTCGCGTTATTTACCGATTTTACCGTTTTAAGAAAATGCATATTAATGAACTGATCGTTCTCAAATCGCTATATATTTATTATTGTTATTAGGACATAACATTTGGTTTACTTTAAAAAAGTTTCTGTACAGTTTTATAAATAAATTTTATTTGTGAAAAATACAAAGATATATACAACATGTACTACAAAAATTATGAAACAAACGGTAGCCCAGTTATTAGAAAAATCGTCCCAATAATTGATATACAGACAATAAATTGTTACTAAAAGTAAACTGTCCCATATGTAGCAGATTTCATATTTCTTAAAGTTGATAAACGATTATCGCTTAACAATAAAAAATAAAAAATTTAAAGGTTTTAAGCTGTTTTAGGGAGTACATATCTGTTGCAACCGTCGCGTTATTTACCGAGGAGAAGGGGAATATTGGAAAAAGGTTTTTATTATTTCAGAACACAAATTTGGTTTGCTTACCGCGGCTTCCGTAAGCCTGAAAACGATCACCATTAAAACAAATTTCTTAATATATATATATATATACATATATATATATATATATATATATATATATATATATATATACATATATATATATATATATATATATATATATATAATATATATATGTTTGTTTGCTACCATATATATGTTTAGTTATCGAATTGATACTGGTCGCGAACATTGCACGGTGTTTGAAATGATATATCGTATTTGATATTACAAACTACTTGAAACTATTTTTGTTGCTAAACTATGAATGCGGTTTAGTACCAGGAACACTTTGACAATTTATTTGACATCTTATGAAAGAATACGCGTTAAAAACGATTGACGGTGACGGCCGACGATTGTTTATTATAAAAAAATCAATTTGAAAAATTTTATACGTGATTTTGTTTATGAGGGAACCTTTTTTTACAATTATTTCACTTGATCTTTTATCACTAAGCACTTATTATACAACTAAATGCATAATTTCTTGTAAATTATTAGGTATTTATAATAAAAATATAAATAAATTTAATTATCGAACTTGAAAGTTTTTTTAACCTGTTAATTTCAACAATTACATATTGTTCATATTGTACCAATATTCAGGAAAGAATAAGATCTATTTGTCTATAACTTTATGGCTTATATTTATTTTATATATTTTATGGCTTTCATTTCATTTTGTAGATACCTTACTTTTAAATATGTTTTCAATTCACATATAATTTTTTCATTATTAATTAACAATAAAAATATTGATATTGGTAATATTAATCCACAATAATATTAATTTTTGATTATTTAAATCCAGCACAGACCAGCGCAGCCCAGTCCAACCCAGGCTGGAAAGGGCTGGGCAGAGCTTTAACTTTTTATGAAAGTTATTTTTTAAATAAATTTTTTACCACATTAGTTACGGTCGGAAAATAATTCAGTCACATCAATAGGATTGATAATTCGGGTGAACTCTTTACTTCCGTACTTACTACCAATATGAATCAGTCATTAGTAGTATTCAGAAATTGACTACGTTTTAGTGCATACTAACTTAAAATTGTAAGCGCTTGATTTATTATTAAAAATAAGTACAAACAATTATTGCTGCCTCGCTTTGTGTAATGACACCGTAATGATTGATTTGATGTCTATACCAAAATTCGATATCTTTAAAGTTAGAGTCGTTCCACAATTAAGTTTAGGGGAACAAACGAGGTTACAAAAGGATCGCATTTTATACAAAAGGCACCATAGCACATAAATCAGCAGCCCAATAAAGGGTAAATCAACACAGTAGTTTTGATAGTGACTGAGAAACACTAAATATTATATAGAAATATTTAGAAATAGAAGCAGTGGCACTGTACCACGAAAGGGTTAAAAATTAATAACATATGGTAATAAAAAAGCCGAATTATTAATCTGAAACATCCGTAAAATCGAACCCATAATTAGAGTTGTTTTTTTCTTTTCGGAATATAAGATATCCCATTCATCTGTTGAGCTCTAGGACGTACGAGGCAATCATAAAACCTTTTGGCCGAGGAAAAGGCTAAACAAAATGAAAGCCACTAAGTTTTTCTCGTCTCGTTTAATCTTTACGTGAGTTTAGTAGGAGTGATATACGGTAAGTTGTTAAAAACATTGGGGATCTCTGATTTGTATACGGTACAAGTAGTTTCAACCCGGTACAAAGGCTGGAGCTGGGCAAAATTTTGACTGTAGATGATCATCGTCACGAGTGATGTTCTGCACAAAAAAAAATCAAAGACTTCCGCGCTCTAGTGTTGGCAGATTAAAGAACTGTCATAAAGATGTCAGGTCTCTTATGGTAATCTAAAAATTCTTATTGAAAAACATGTGGAAAAATTTATATCGGATGTCGAAAATATAGATTGAATAATGTATCGTTAGATATTAAATTACTTGGATTCGTAATTTTTTTTCAAGTTGTTTTCGAGATACTAAATATATTTTCCTCTTCACGGGATATAAACAAAACTACTTTTGAAGAACGTTAAAACGAAACTACTGATAGTGAACAAATTTATCCTGTCTTTTGCGCCTCGTGTAAGCACGTAGAGGGAATTGTCTTTATGTGTTAAACGATCTGTATATATGTACACATCTCTCTGATTTCGCGTATGATAATACTGGACCTACAATCTAATTGGACACATCATATGATTTGTGTTCATTTAACCGAAAAGTATTTGATTAAAATTATTAGAATAGTGATTACCTTCTATTTTTAATAAAATTTAAAGGGTTTTCCTGGTCAAAAACTTTTTGACACGTTATTTTTAAGATAATATATTTTTAAATATTTGACTCTGAATTAAAAGTCCTATCTATTGAACTCACTATTGTAATTTGGAAAAGGTAATTTCAAAAAGAATGCATAAAGTTTATTTTGTATTTTAAAAAGAAATGCCATGTTTCAAAAAATGTTGGTTAGCTTTTTTTAAAAAGCCAAAAACACGTACAAGTTTTTGACTTTTATAGAAATAATTGGTGTATGTAAGAAAAACAGTTTATGTTTCGTTTACATAAAAAAATCATCCGTAATATAATGCTGTAAAAGCCTTCAAAATATTATACATATCAGTCAGAGATTAAATGACCAATGCCAATGAAATATACTACGACCGTTCCTATTCAGCATTGTTAACCAGCGATGTTGAATTTCAAAGTTGTTGTATCATATAACGTGTTGATTATAATCGGTTAGTGTTATTACCACTAGCTGAATCTACTCTGTATATATCTCTTAAATGTTGCTATATGAACCGGATTAGGTATTATAAGTCCAGGTACAACCTATTTATATGGATTTGATCCTTTTTACTTAGTAGGAGCCGCACCTGGTAACGCTCCAATATATTACTTATAAGATTGGAATTATATTTTGATCCCAACTGATGAAAAGCATAATATAAGTTGGCAACAAATAAATACGCCACTTGTTTCCAATTTTAAAAAAATAATACTAT